>CM021100.1:837622402-838124099 GCA_007115665.2 Sequoiadendron giganteum | reverse complement strand
GAAATAGTGGGAGAGATAAAGATAGATAGGTATGGAGAGAGGGGGAGAGTGGGAGAGATAGAGGGATAGGGAGAGTGGGAGAGAAAGCGAGAGTGGGAGAGAAAGAGGGAGAGAGAGGGAGGGAGGGTGGGAGGGAGAGTGAGGGAGGGAGAGAGAGGGAGAGAGGAAGAGTGGGAGAGAAATAGAGAGTGGGAGAGAGTGAGAGAGAGGGGGAGGGAGAGAGGGAGGGAGAGGGAGAGGGTTAGAAAACTCAATCCTCTACCCTCTAACCTCTACCCTAATCCCCCAACCCTTAAACCCACTTAGTAAACTCTCTACCCTAATCCATCAACCCTCTTGATCCTTAATCCCTCAACCCTCAACCTTCAACCTTTAAACCCTAATCCAGCAACCCCTATACCCTCTTAATTGGACTCAACCCTCAACCCTTATCCCTCAACCCTCAACCCCTCAACCCTAATCCCTCAACCCCTATAACCTCTTAATCCCTCAATGCTCAACCCTCAACCCTTAAACCCTAATCTCTCAACCCCTATACCCTCTACTCTATAACCTCTTAATCCCTCAACCCTAAACCCTAAACCCTTAAACCCTCTACCCTCTACCCTCTACCCTCAACCCTAATCCCCCAACCCTTAAACCCACTTAGTAAACTCTCTACCATAATCCCTCAACCCTCTTGACCCTTAATCCCTCAACCCTCAATCTTCAACCTTTAAACCCTAATCCCACAACCCCTATACCCTCTTAATTCCTCAAACCTCAACCCTTATCCCTCAACCCTCAACCCTTAAACCACAATCCCTCAACCCCTATACCCTCTACTCTATAACCTCTTAATCCCTCAACCCTAAACCCTAAACCCTTAAACCCTAACTCGGAAACCCTCTACCCTCTACCATCAATCCTTTAACCTCTACTCTCAACCCTAATCCCTAAACCATCAACCCTTAATCTCTCAACCTTTAAATCTAAGAAAAATCTCTACCCTAATCTCTAAACCCTCAACCCTTAATCTATCAACCCTTATAACCTCTACCCTATATATTCGATCCTCAACCCTAATCCCTCGACCCTATACCCTATACCCTCAACCCTCAACCCTCAACCTTAAACCCTCAATCTTCAACCCTCAAGCCTTAAACCCTAAACCCTTAAACCCTCTACCCTCTACCCTCTACCCTCTACCCTCTACCCTATACATTAAAACCTCAACCCTCAATTCTCAACCCTCAACCCTTAATCCCTCAACCCTCAATCCTTAAACCCTAAACCCTCTACCCCTATACCCTCTACCCCTTACATTGAACCCTGAACCTAATCCTTCAACCATATACCCTCAAACCTATACCCTAAACCCTCTACCCTCAACCAAGTAAACCCTTAACCCTAAACCATTAACCCTAAACCCTTCAACCCTAAACCCTTAAACCTTCTACCCTATACCCTCAACCAAATACCCTGTACCATCAAACCTATTCCCTCAACCCTCAAACCTTAAACGCTAATACCCTAGAAACCATAAACCCTATAGGTGATCCACCTAATCTCTCAACCCTATACCCTCAACCCCTATCACTTTCTCTCTATCTATACATATCACCTCTCCCTCCCTCCCTCCCTCCTACCCTCTCTAATTGTCTTTATCTATTGTCTCCCTCTTTCTACATACCTCTCGTTCAATCAATCCCTACCACCCTGTCTCGCTCCCTCTATCCATCTCTCTCTATGTCCCTCCCACTCTATCTCACTCTCTCCCACTCCCTCTCTCTCACTCTCTCTCATGTCTCTCCCTCCCACCCCCCTTCTCTCTTAGGTCTCTCCCTCTGGCAACCTACCTAAGTAACTCTCTCTCTGTCTCTCTCCCCTCTCTCTATCTATCCCTTCCACCCTACCTAGATAAGTCCCTCTCAATCCACCCTCTCTTTCTCTACCTCTATCAGGTCATTCCCTCCCACACCCTCTCCCTCTCTCAGGTCTCTCACTCTCACTCCCTCTCTCTCTCACACTCCCTCTCTTTCACACTCCCTCTCACTACCTATCTCTCAAGTCTCTCCCTCTCACCCCCCTCACACTCTCAAGTGTCTACTTTTGGTACCCTACCGACATAACTCTATTTTTCTCTCTGTCTCTCTCTCCCCCCTCTGTCTCTCTCTATCTCTCTCAATTCTCTCTCTCCCACCCCCCCTCTCTCTCTCCCTCCCTCTATCCCTCCCATCCTACCTAACTAAGTCCCTCTCACCCCAACCCCTTCTCTCCCACTCCCTCTCTCTTAAACTCTCACTTCCACCTCCTCTCCATCTCTCCAGACTCTCTCTCTAAATTCTCTCTCTAAATACATACATAAATACATACATATTTATGTGTAGATACAATCTTACATACATACATACAATATATATGCATTGATACAAACATGCATACACACATACATACAAGCATGCATACATGACATACAAGCATACATGTACATACAAACATACAAATATATCAGCATACATTTAATATATTGGCATTTAACATAAAGGAGGACATAACGCAAGCGCGTTATAATGTGCTCGCGTTATGTCTTAGTTGACATATTTCTCGCAGAAGAAAAAACAATGTCAAAACTGAAATATAATGCAAACACGTTACAACGCGCTCACGTTATATCTTGCTTTGGGAATTCCTGAGCCTTAGGATTGGTATTTTCCTTGGATTACCAACCCAAAGCATTGGAAAGCATTCCCAATGACCAGAGACGTGTTTTTAAAAATTCTACCATATTTCACATAATCGAGTTCGTGCTCACCGTCAAGATTGCACGTGGTTCAATATCAAATAAATCGAACACATGGGTAATGTTGGGTTCTCTCTTAGCTATCCAACGATGTAATTTTTTTCACTTTCTGAAAATGTTAAGCCTTTCATCCATAATTTATTTTATTTGTATGTCTTTTTTTGCCAAAAAAGAGTGTTTGGTATTTTTTTTGTTATAAATTAACCGTTCATCGAATTTTCAAATAAATTATATTTTTATAAACTAGACTCCATTCTACAAATTTAAAATAATAAAAAAAGAAAATTGAATTAGTTTCCAAAATTTGTAGGGGTAGCATGGCCAAAATTTTGTTTTTCAGGAAATGTCCACTTCGAAAATTAGTAAAAAATAAAATATTCATTAAAATATTATGAGAAAAATCATCCATCAACTAAATACTATTAGCTAACTTCTGACCACTACGATTTTAAAAATACTAAAAAAAAGTTCATCGTACGAGGGTCGTACAAGAGTTGTTATATTATGTTTTTCTGACAAAAACAACACCAATTTGGGTACATCCCTCTTTTGAACCCCTTAATATCAATCATTTTAAAAATAAATTAGTAGTTTAGAAAGTAGACTCGGAGCACTTCGATCCTTGTTTTTGTTCCATCTCAAAATTTTGAGTGTAAGTATCCTCAATTTCACGTCCAAGGTCAGTATTTCCTGATTTTAGAAAAACGTTGTCCAGTTAAGTCCCCTTTTTGGGAACCATCTTTGTGCACTTACCCCTCTAAGACCTATTTTAGTACCCTTGCATTAAATACCCTTTTTAATCATCATTAATAGGCCGCTAATACCCTTTATTCCAGATCTCGAGGCTTATTTCAAGTAAAACCCGACAAAATCATCAAAAAAAAAAAAAAATTATTAACACCCACCCCGAAAATCTAGGGTGGGGCTCATTCGCCACCTTGGGCGAATGAGTCCCCCTAGGTGCGACCCATATGCCAAGGCTTGTGTATGAGTCCTATTTGGGGCTTTTTTAGGGTTTTAGTAGGAAAATCACCTTTTTAATTCAATTTTTTGGTTGATGTCGGTCTTTGAGATCCGAATAATGGTAAATTAGGTGTTATTTCCTATATAAGTAAGCTTCTAATTCATTATTTCATCTAAGAAAGAACTTTCAAGAGTAATTTCAAGATCCAAGCATTCAAGAGTCTTCAAGCATTCTTTCACAAGAGCATTCAAGTTTCAAAAGAAGGCAAAGTTGAAGTCTTGGGGCAACATTAAAGTGTTTTTGTAGGTCTTCAAGCTCACTTTCATTCAAGATATAGCATTGTCAAGGGTTGATCATGGTTGTCTATAGTGAATCATGATAGATTCTAGGTTACAAAGATTATACTAGCCATCAAACCAAGCCTAATGACTTCTTTCCTAAGCGACTCTGTCATCAAGTATTATTAGGGCTCATCTGGGGTGATCAGAGATCTCTCAAAGTGAGTCACTCATCTTCATATTTCATCCATGCATCTCATTCGTACACATTAGAATAGGGTTGCATTGCATTTCAAATATCCTAATCTTAAACACACTTAATGTTAAAGTTTTGTGTCACAAAAAAGTGTAGCCTTGACACTTTTCACTCATTTGGGCCTTTCCTATGGATTTTGGCCTGATTTTTTCTAGATTTAATGTTGTAATTTGGCCAACACATTCACATTAAGCCTTGAACGCTTGAAAATGAATAACAACCTAATGGTGTCTTGCAAAGGTGTCATGAAGTGTTGCAACACATTTTCCCACTTTTCTAAGACCTTTCTATCATAATTCATATAAAAAAACCCTTTTTACTTCTTACCAAGCCTTATTTCAAAGTGTTGTAAGGTGTTGTAACACATTTTCACACTTTCCTAGGCTTGTCATCAATAAATTCACCCTTTCTTATGTTGAATTGACACCTTAGAATACTTATAGGTCCTACTTAAGTGTGTTTTGGAGGAAAATCTCGTTAAGTAACAATAATAAAATTTTAATTCTTCACAACCTCTCAAATTAGTCCAAGTGGACTAAGTCACCACCTTAGGCGACTCAGTCCCATTTGGCATAAAAATCAAAATTAAATCAAAATTCTAGTGAGATTTTTTCTCCAAAACCTTAGGGTCAGCCTATGATGTGTTATTTTCAGAAAATTAGGGAATAACATGTATAAATAAGGGTTTTCTCCTCATTTCCAACTGCCCATCTTCATAAGCAATCCAACAATCTATCTTCTCAAGCAAGCATCAAGTATTCAAGCACTCTAGGCACATCAAGCATTAATCCATTGTAGCTGATCACTTGCATATCTTCAGACTCCTTCAACAAGCATTTGGTGAGTGTTTACATTTGCATGTTGTTCAATCAGCTTTCTCTTTAAATTTCACTTTATCATTTAGTGTTTAATTACCAACATGGGGTTTAACTAAGGAAAACCCCTATTCTCTAACCCTAACACATTTTCCCTCTTTACATGTGTGTTTTGCAGGTTTGTATGCAGATTAGTCAAAGAGTAAGGTGCTAAGAGGTGTCTTATTTCCATCCACATCATCCAAAGTAAACAAACCTTAAAAAGGAGCTTGAAGACAACTTGCAGGTCAAATTTTGAAGATTCAAACACGGGTCTCTATCAGGAACAAAAGTACAAGTTGATAACTATAAATTCTAGTCTCGAGATTCTTGAAAGCCCCAAGTGGAATAAGTTTCCATAATTTGTGAATTAGTCCCATTACTAGGCCTGAAAAGTGATCTCTACAGATCTAGACACCCATTCCCACAAAACTAGTTCCAACAAAGTTTCCCCAAAGTAGGACTATGTCACCTAGCTTGGCGTAAGTGTCCCAATCAGCACCAATAGTAGAATCTAGAAGATTCTAGGGCTCCTCTTCATCAACCTTTAGTTTCCAGGTGCACCACTTCTGCCTCCTTTAGTTCTATTATAGTTTGCATGCATTTTAGGTCATTCTTAGGTCATTTTACATAGTTTTTTCAATACATTTGTATTTCATTAGTTTGCATTTCATTAAATAGTTCCATTTAAGTAGTTTGTAGCATTTAGACACATCCTATCACATCACATCTACTAAACAAATAATATCGAATGAACCCTATATTTTAGGTGTGAACTTGAACTCTCTCCTTCTAGGTGAAAACCCTAAAAGTGCAAGGGAATCCAATTTCCCCTAAAATTTGTGGTTTAGGTTTCTATTTCTATTTTCATGCATATTCCATTATTTCTATCAAGGTTTAATTACCAAACTAGGGGTTTGACCGAGGCAAACCCCTCATAAGAAACTCAAGTTTATATTCTATTTTGCAAGTCTTTTTGCAGATTCGGATCCAAAAACCAATTTGGGAGCAACGAGCTGATTTTGAAGTGTAGATCTAAACTTTTAATTTCCAAAAAAGTGGAACATGACTAATTCAAAAGAAGTGGTGAATGATTCCCACTACAAATTTTTCTTAAGAATTTTTCAAATTCAGATATCCTTTTTCCAAAAAATTGTTCCTGTGTAGAAATCGAGATCTAGGACTAATTCGCCAAAACTAGTGTATGAGTCCTAGTAGATCAAAATTCTAGGATTTTCAGCATTTCAGAGCTCATTTAGACCTGCTTTAGATTCCCAGGTGCACACATTGCATCTTCAAACTTTCTATTTTGTGTTATTTTCATTTCTTGGTCATTTAGTATTATATTGCATTGAACTAGGGTTAAGCATTTTGATTTGCATTGCATTTCTCTTTCCAATCCCTAGCTTGGTGGTGAACCCCTCATTAGTTTACAATCAGCCCCTAGGACAACCCTATTGCAAGATCTCTTTCTCCTTTGCATTGAGATCTCTAGGGTTATCCTTGAATGAAATTTGAAAGTGGGTGTTCTCTATGTTCTAAACAATACGAAAGCATCCTAACCCATTTTCTTTCATTTCACCTCCAAGTTGAGGGACTCTTCAAATAGCTCTAAATGTCAAATCTTGGTGGTTAATGTTGGTGTTGATGTCAATGGTGGCCCTTTCAAGTGCAAGGCCCTATGATTTGTGGATGGTTAAGGCCCATGCCATTTTAAGTGGAATTTAGTGGCGACCACCACGAATCAACAGGGTAATAGGGACACGTGTTGGATTGTTTGGATCCCAGGCCAGCCCTATGTAATGCTTGAATTAAACAACAACAAACAAGGGGAGTTGGGGTGGTTTTTCGCTCTCCTTGTACACAAATTTTTTTACTTGTCCAAGAGCACCATTGAAAAGTCTTGTATCAATCCAAATATTACAACATAGCATAACCTTTTGGTCAACCCATAGCAAGATCTTACGTTGGAGTTTTTCATCATCTGGATTTAAGTGTAATGAGCTCCCTAGTTGCTCTGCAATGGCTATGATGAGTTGTGCTAAAGACAAAAACATGCACTTATTATGGAGTGAGACAATTTCATTGCTTACAAAAAGATGTATGGATGATAAGAAAGCACTTTGTTCTATAGATGTTAGTGTCAAGCATCACTGTGACATTAAAATAGTTGCCAATTTGTAATTGTATGTTCAACCTTCCTTAAATTGTATAAGAGTTCATGAAATAGAATATGAGCTGGATCATCTCCACTTTAAAAAAATATTTTGTTTAGTGTAATAACTATTTGAAAGATTCGTCATATTGTCCCTTCGTAGGAAGTTGAAAAGTACATAGGTATGTTTTTGACTAGTGGTAGTTGGCCCAAGTCTGCAAAGAGTAGGAATGAATTTCCTCCAAATAGATTATGGTTATGTCCTTTGAAAGCTTCATGCAAATGAATTTCAATGCATGATAGAAAATTTGGATTGATGAACCTCAGTTTGTCTATTAGAATGTAGCGAATGAAGTAAATTCTCTCTTGGAAGCTTGCTAGTGTTTGGCCTTGTAATGGAGCCATCTCTTTGATGGGTATGTGAAGTGCACAATGAATTGTTGATGCTATGATGTTGAATGCTGCAACACCTATAGGTGTAATAAATAGTAATGATGTTTGACCATTTGGAGTTGAGCCATTGAGTGCAGACTTGATATTTTCTATTAGGTATGACTTTTTGGTTCATGCAGTTCCTTGAACAAATATTTTTAGTGGTGGTTGGTAAGTGGTGGAGGATAGGTCCGATAACACTAAATCTAGTGTTTTGTTCCAATGAAAGGTCATTTTGGGTATTTACAATGGGCAAAAGGAGGACTTGAAATGTTATGTAGTTTGAGTCTACGAAATTGGTAGTCATAGTGTATTGTAGTGGATTAATGCAAGGAATCTCCCAGTCATGGTTACCCAACATGTCAAGTCCATCTAGCTAGAGTGGATGGCCTGGGTGTACACTTGACAACACTTTCCATTCAGATTGGTTGCATTGTTGTGGTTGTTCTACATCGTTCGAAGGAGTTCTAGGGTCTAGATCAGTGGCCCTTTCTAGTTGAGTGCATCATGTATGCCATGGATGGTAAGTGTATGCCAACCTCTCCCAGTTTTCCATAATTTGAATGACATATGACCCATAGTGAAATAAAAATTTACAAAATGGTTTGTAGAGAAGAAATTCACTCAAACATGTAAGTCATAAAATATTGGGTCATATTTTGTAGGAATACTTGTGAAACATGGGGATACTCAAACAATTGATTTTGTGGAATGCTCCTTCCATTGGTTTGCTTTATGAGATTCTTTGAAGCTCCATTTATAAGTGACATCAATTAGTGACATTGTATCTAGACAAAAAAGACATGCCATGTATGCATCAATGTAGTTTGTCCTTGTTGGTGTGGATGTGGGTAAGATTAGAATGCATTGATAGTGATTTTGGTTTATATTTAAAGAAAAAAATGTCACGGTTCACAAGGTTGTCTACAAGAATTTTTATAAAAGCTATTGGTGTTGGCTTGTTAGGATCAAAATTGGTTAAAATATGAGACATCATTGCATGATATGTTTCAGAATTGGTTTATGCTTTTCCTACATATTTTGCTGTATATCTGAGTACTACATCTATTGAGAGAACACGATGTCAATTTAAATTTTCTTACCAAATAGAGAGGATAGTGTGGTTGTGTAGATTCAAATGGTCAGATTTATGAGCAGGGGTGTGCTCTAGTTGGCCACTCTCATTTGAAAGGGTTGAATTTTCTTCCATGCTCCAAGGGGATTTGTAGAAGCATTCAAGTGTGGCTCCTTTTTTCATAATCATGTGTGCAAGGTACATCATGTATGGCATTGAAGATAGTTAAGTAGTTCAGTTTAGTCATGTGAAGGGTTGGACAACTTAATCATTCTTGTGTCCATTAAGCAAGGGCTACCAAAGGTAGACCATGGAACTCTTTCATTTTGGAATGGATGAGGGGGTGGGTTCCATATAGAGACATTTGTCAATGTAGTCGATTGCATTTTGTACTGATGCAAGATTATTCCATTGTAGTCTAGCAATATTAGGTGCTTCTTTGAGCCAAAGGAAACCATGGACATGTGCAAAACCTTGGTGTTTCCATTCATACCTAGAGAGAGGATGTCTAAGTAAGTAGCTAGTGTATGAAAGAAATAGATAAAAATAATGTGAAAATTGTTTACCTGTACTAGTAGTTAGTTGTGTAGAGAATATGTTCCAAAACCTCTTCATGAAATGTAGTAAACTTGGAATGCATGTAAAGTGTAGAGAGGTGTGGGTTTTACACTATATTTTGGATCTTCCATAGAGAAGTAGTCATAGGATTTGTTGGTGCGATAGAGGACATGATATTGTGTAAGTTTTTTCATTTAGTACCTATTGCACTTAGCATAAAGAATAGATTTAGGAAACCAACCTAAATAACCATGTCTAATAGCTCCCTCTACAATGATCCTAGAAGGGGTGTGTACCACGAATAGTTGAGATAATGCATAACCTGGTCTACAAGATTGTCATCGGGAAGGTCCTTTAATCTTTGGCATAGGTAAAATATTATTGTTGGTAGGATACTTTCCAAGTGTTTTTGCTCAAAAACATAAGCTATGGCCTCACTTCGGTGACACATAAGAATATTAAGTATGAAGTATCTAAAACATGGGTGCTAGTTGAACCTGTTATCATGGTATCTCAAAATATGGAGAGCATATTCATGTAGCTTGACCTCTATCATATTTTGTTGATTAAATACAATTGTTCCCTTTGAAAATGATGTGGGGAATACCATAACAAATAATCCTTCATTGGTGTATTCATTGATGAGTGTTAGAGAAAATGGTGGCCAATCAATAGATGGAGTTGGGTATCCTTCCCCTAATTGCAAAAAGGTTGATAATTCTTGCACTTTTGTACATGCAATGGGTAGGTTTTCCACAAATTATGTTGTTTCTTGCATATTTTCTTGCAACTATCCTTCATTTCTATTATCTATTTCCATGGAACTTACATCTAAGGGACCTGAATTTGAGGTTGTTGCATATAGAAGGTCAGAGATGTCAATGAAGTCAATAGGAAAGCATAAGAGAAATTCCTCATCTAATTATACATCTTTATAGTAAGGGTCATTACAGAGCTTATATTGTAAAGCCTTGTGAACACATGCTTTGAAAACATAGAAACTATATTGTTGAGAATCAACATTTTTTTTGTTAACTATGAGTATATCTAGGTCATGTATACATCATGGAAAGTAAGTTGCAATTATAATAATATCTCAAGGAAAAAAATAGTGTGTCCATTGTATTTTAGCTGGTCTCCTCTTGCACAAGTAACTTGGAGGATAGGGCTGACTCTTTCTATAAGCATCTCCTTGATTGGAGTTAGGTGTTGCAAACAAGTAGGTTTCTCACTAGGGTCCATGTTGTTCCACTTTGTGAAGCAATTACATTTTTTTCTAAAATGCATCTCAAACAAGAACCACTACCATTTAATTGCCTAGTTTTTATTCCTAGATATCGTTCCATGCATACTTGACATGTGGAAATGTTTGATAGGATGTCCAACTTTGAACAAAAGGAATTCCTAGTGGTGCAATAGTTTGTAGGAAATAGCAGAGGATGGTAGGTTTGGGAGGGTGAAATGGGGTGTAATATAGACTTCATTTGAGTTGTGGGTGATTGTAATGAGCAAGGGTTACTGGAACAAGAGGGCATGGATGTGGAGGTCTTCCAAGGAGGTCATGATGATTTTCTCATATTCCTCTATTAATACAATCCTTCTTTGCATGGTACTTTAATCATTGCATTTGATTATGACGAGAACACTTTGCCTCCATAATTTCAGCTTGGTTTTCCGTGATGGGGGTTGCTAAGGAGAAAAGTAATGCAGTATTAATTTGAAGTTGTTCAAGACAAGTAGAAATAACATGTACAAGTATTTATAAGAATTTGCAGGAGATAACTTTGGTGTGTGAAATTAACTTCTCACATAGAGAAATAATAATAGACTTTTAAAAATAGTATGCATGAATGAGGTTGGTTGTGTTTAAACATTGTGTTGTTGTGCATATAATTTTTTGTACATAATATAGTGACTTGTATATAATTTGAATACCCATAATGCTTGAAGTAGCAATGCTTTGTATTGAGTCAACTTTAATTAGAATACGTAGCTTGGACAAACAAGAAAGCATATTTCTAGACAAGTGTAAAAGATAACATTGTGGGATCAAAAAGACTATCTATTCCATTTGTAATTATAGGAACCCATGTTTATAGATGATAGTATTGACCACACCAGAAGCTATATTAAATACACAAAGATAGTATTGTATTATGGATAGTAAGAGGTATATGCAAACTTTAAGTAGGTTTTATCATTGTAATTACAAAGCTTTGTATTTCTTTCCTAGAAAATGAATTCATTGTGATGGCTAGATCAAAGAAAAATTGGCACCCAAGAACTTTATCTAGCATGTGTTTAGCAACATCAAGTTCAACTAGTAGTAGTTGTAAATTTTCAGTGGATACACCCAACAAGGCATTTGTGGGTCCTTCAAATGTAGTGACTTTAAGAAGAGCACCTATTTTATCATCCAAATTCATTTTTACCATGTAGCTAAAATCACATCTAGAGAGATCAATAGAACACTTTGGGCAATGAAAGCTATGGAGGTTCTTTTGTACAACCTTTTTCTTACATTTCTTATTCCCGCCATAAGAGGACAAGAGAGGTAATAAAAGTTGTCCAAGTTGAGTTTTGATATGCTTTCTTTTAAGAAAATATTTCTTTTTTCAAGACAGGTTGTATTATTGATCGATGTAATGCCAATTGGGTTTAAAAATAGTGGGAGAAATTTCATTGTTTGAGAGGGAAAGGAAAGGCTTTTAATTTTCTATAGTAGAATACTAGTCATGCAACATTGAAGATTTCAAAAAAATTGGATTTATTACAATTATGGTTGTAAATATAGTATCAAGAGCTTTTCCACGACATGAGGTTATACGTCGAGATTTGATCAAAATAATTGGAGGGGTTGGTAGAAGAGGCAAACCAGATAATTTTTCCCTTCAAATTCATAATGACGACCTCAAAGTGTAACATCAATGGTCAAACATGGCATGTTTATAATTGTTGTAGTACACTTGAGTGTTTCAGTTCCATTGCTCTTGTGGATGGTCGATGCAAGGGAGATAGATAACATCAACAAAGGAATTAATAGGCAATGATAGTATGCAATCTATGCTCTTGATATGCAAAATGTGCATGGGTATTGTAGATTCTACACTTATTGAAGGAGTTATTGTTCATGAGTTTTGTAGGAAAATTTCAAATGGGTTTATCGAGCTACTATATTTTGTATTGGAAACTTTTATTCAACGAATAGAAATAATGTAGAGACTATTATAGTGCACTTTAATATTGTAGAAATCATCAAAAAGTTCATTGAAACATGTGACATGTATTTCAGAGCCTACTTTTTCAATGCTCGGTCAAAACCAAAAATTTTTCCTTCCCAACCAACATTTTGAAACTCATGGATTAGAGTTTTTATTAATGCTCCATCCTCAATCAATGGAACAACACTTCTAGTATGGGGTCAATGCTTTGATGGGAAGTATTTTAGAAGGGGCTATGGTTGGTTATTGGGTAGAGATTAAATCTTCTTGTAATGAACAATTGGTAGACTAAGAAGAACCAGTTGGGCCCTGAGAGCTAGTAGATGGCAAGTGACTTGTAGCTAGGAGAAAAGGAGTTGGAGTGCCAATGAGCAGTGCTTTATTTGAGACCATTTCCAGAATATTGATCATTATAGCCCTACAATGAAAGGACATCAATGATCTAGGAAAATTGCATGAATGAATGAGAGAAATATTTAAAAAAAGAATAGAGATGGACATATGTGTATTTTTCAAACACCTTTGATGTATATTCTTGAGGCCAGTCAATAGAACCAGTGACCAAAGCTTCTTCAAGAACAAGATCATTGAATTGATTGGGAAACAAAGTTGAATGGGTGTGGACACCATCAAGGAGTTCTAGCCAGTATTTAATACTTGTAGAATGAGATTGTTTGTATAGCATCTATAGATGTAACCTATAATGAAGGGTCAAGATCAAACATGCCTGAAAAAATTTCTTCAATGGAATTTGGAGTTAGGGCTACCATTAGGAAGGTGAAAGTGAGTCAAAGTTTGTTTCCTACAGGAAAGTTGTGAGTATTAGAATTGGCTATTGTGACAAGTAAAATAAAGGTGTTTATTAATTGTAAGATTGTTATTAAAGGGAAGAAAACTATCAAATGAAAGGTAAAGAAGGGAAGTGTAGGATGGGAAATATACAACCACATAGTTAATGCGCATGTTTATCAAACCAATGGTTTGTGGAGGTGTTAAATTTTATGTAAGGTATATAATATAAAACTTTTACGGAGTTTTCAAAATAAATACAATATTTATCGACATATATGTATTTTGGTTTTTTTATGGTGTATTAATAAGCATGATTTGAGAATCTGAGATTTACAAATAGCAAAAACTTTCAAAAAGAAAGAAATCATTTAAGTAATAAATAAAGTTTAATTTCGAAGAATGATAATAAAAAATACACCATTATGTACATGATAAATAGATATATTATAAATATAAAAATTATTCTGGCAAAAGACGATAAAAAAAGGTTGCAATATTTCCTTGTGCTAGACAGTATTTATAATGCTTATATTGGGACAACGTATTAAGCACGGATATAGAATAATTTCAAGTTTCTTTACATTGCAAACATAAGTAAGCATAGTATAAGCACAAAAAAAAAAAACTTATAATGAACTACAAACTGTTTAGGTAAATTTGAAAGGCATCAATGATTGTGGGTGTCACAAAAGAATTCTATTGCTGATCAAATTTCAACTCTCTAAGGAAATTACACAACCCCTCTAGTTTTGTGCGGCTGGAATAGAAAGTTTACAATGAGGCTTGAAGCATCTCAACATGCAATTCTTCAACAGGACTTGTTTGACAGGCAACTTTGAGTTTGTCAATGATATCGAGGAAACTATTAGACACAGTTGCAATGAGATGTTGAACGTTTGGTTGAAGGGAGTTAGGTTTATTTATAGTAGATGATGACTTTGATACTATGAGTGTTGCATGCATTTGAATGGAGGGGCTTAGTTATATATTGGTTGTGTCACCACTAGAAATTTGAATGATGTGAGGAGTATTTAGATGTGTAGCCATGTCCTAGCATGAAAGATACGTATAAGTTGTAGTACAAGATAACAAGGTAAGCATGTAAATGAATGAGTAAAACATGGAAATTAATTAGAAAGGAATTAAAAAATTTAGTAAACAAGAACTATGTATTATATGATACACTTTAATAGCATAAGATTTGAAATAAAAATAAATTTGTGGAGACGTGAGGTGCTAAGCTAGTTAGAGGGTATAAAATGTTCAAACATTTATGTATAAAATAAACATTTCAATTATATATATAGAAAATGTGGCATGTATGCATCTTGTTATCTAGGACATGGATGGTTGATTTGGATGATCTAATATTTGTGGTTGTCCTTTTTTGAGTATGTACAATTGCTATTAAATAATTGTGACACTGCAACCTTTGTTTTTGTCTATTGCCAGATTAGACCACATGTGCTCAAAGTCACTTAGTGCAAACCGGTCTGTTGTAGGAGTTCAAAGCTATTGGTTTTAATTACTTTGTTTAAATGGAATTTAATTTTTCCCCTAAATTTGGAAAATCCTATTAGACATACCTACTTTTGTTTACAATGTTTCATGATGTTTGTCTTAGGGGTGTGAGATATCATTCAGTGAAGGAAAAATTTAGAATTAGTTGAGTGGTTTGAAATTAGGTAATCTTCTAAAATTTGGTAGCAACTCTTTGAATTTTCCAAAATATAAAGTGTAGAAAACTTTGGGAGTTGTGTAGTCATGGTAAATAGTGAGGGTCTATGATTTGGGTTCTAAGTTGTGAATATATTAAAGTTTGTTAATGAATGCTTGTAGTGTTTTAGAATTTGATATTTGTCCCTAATGTGAGATGAATATTAGTTGTTCTTCTTGGGATTTAAGTTAAAATTATTCATTGAAAACAAGAATGCATGCTATTTAAATGTGTTGAGTTTCAGTCCCCTCCCTAATTTGATAACTGTGAGTTTTTCCTCTTTTGTAAGATGTGAACTACCTAGTCTGTTAAAACTAAAAATCATAGTTGCAGAAATCTAACTAACCTATTTAACTGTAAATCATAGTTCCAGAAATCTACAAAAATATTGATTTATTATAAATAAGTGGTGCTTGGTCTGGGTTTCCATTTATCCATTAAAATTTTTATGGTTTTTATGTTTTTTTGGTATTGTATCAGTATAAAGTGTGAATATCTGAAAACTGCATTTTAATCTTAATTTTTCTGGTAGTTCACACTTTTTTTGTTCAAATAATTAGAATTTATGTTTTTTTTTTAATTTTAGTGAGTTTACTAAGAGGTAGAGTAGATAGTTATAATGGTTGCAATATTAATATCTCTTGCAGATTAGGAAATCATACTTGTATATATTTGAAGTTGAGCATCACGTCCTATCTATTAATCTACAAGTTAGAAAAATCTTGAGGCATATGTTGAATTTGAATGATTATTCTTGACAAAAAAAAAAAAAACACTTAAAATTGGAGTGAAACTATAAAAATTCCTTTACATTTTGAAACCTTGATTCCTTTCAAAAATATGTTGTACAATATGTACAGTTCCACAATCAAGCCCAAGAGCCTTATCCCTGTGCATTTTAAAATATGCTCTTCTAACTTCCTCTTTTAGGGGTGGTTTCATGAAAGTTTGTTTCTGGATTCTGAGATAATTTTAGAATATGTTTTAGGAAAAATCCCAACTTCCCCTTATCGGCCTTAATATTTTATAATCATGCAAGCATGGCAATTAAAATGAATTCGTAGACTCATTCTTTTTACTTGTTGATGGTGTCATCTTTTATAAAAGAAATAACTTTATCTTCTCAATGTATTACTTATTAATCTGCTCTTAAAATTGGTGGTTTTTTTTCAGAATTATTGCATAGATATGATGTGACTTTGTAATTTTTGGATCAGAGAAAGAGTTTGAGGTGTCCCATTTGGAGAAATGTGAAAATAGAGCAAAGAGGGGCTCAAGGCCAAATAAATTCTCAACTTGTGGGGGCAGGGGTCAAGTGATACAAAAAAGAAACACCATTTGTAAACTCCAATAACCCCAGATTTATATGGTTTTCTAAATACTTTATTTTATATTTGCAAACTGTAGATATATATAGTATTGTGCATTAGGATTTGAAGTTGTGTAGAAATGGAAGAAGCTATGAATGAGGGCTCAAAACCCTCAACATCTTCTGGTAGCGGCTAGCAAATAAATGTAGAAAGCTTCAGTAAAAGAGTGAAGATTGCACTGCCATTGGAAAGAGCATAGGCAAAGCTTCTGGGGGTGACCTACATTTTCGCCTGTCATTTTAATGTTTTTGTGCATTCACACTTTTTTGATTTCATGCATGAATCCATTGTTTTAATTTGATCCTACCCATCTCCTTATCAAAACATTGATTTAAGATGTCATTTGATCGATTATTAGGATAGACATAAAAAATGAGTAAAAATAATTAGATGTGGTAAATATTGTGTCCTATGTTTTATGCCCTGAACTCATTGGCAGGATTATTGATATGTCTTTCACATGGATTTTTTTTTTTCAATAATATTGAAAGGAGGGCAAGCAACTTACCTCAAGATTCTGCATAAATTGTGTTTATGTCAACAATGCCAATGAGAAAGATGTGCATTTTTTTCAATAATATTGAAAGGAGGGCAAGCAACTTACCTCAAGATTCTGCATAAATTGTGTGTTATCTCAACAATGCCAATGAGAAAGATGTGCATAGTTTGCAGGAACAATATTATGAAGCCCAGACCAACATATTCCAACCTGCACAGACAAAACCAAAGAATTATCTTATAGAAAAAAAATGTTGAGAAAAATCATAAAGAGGAAAATGAAACCATAATGAAACCAGGGCAAATGACTTACCTCAAGATTCTTGCGAAACCGTAATGAAACCAGGGCAAGTGAAAATGTGAAGAGCTTGTAGGAAGAATATTACAAAGTAGATATTTTATAAACCCTAACTATTGGTGACCTTTAGATTGGCATACAAAATATGGTCTATCAAATGACAACAACGAGATTAAATGCATCAATACAATTTCAGACGTAGATATTTACATTGCCACCCTTTAAATGGAAATATTAAATGTGAGGCTAAATTCATTTTTAGGTATGAGGCAAGGAATGAATGGGATTTTTAGGTAAGGAATGAACGGGATTTTTTGTTCAGGCATCACATACTGCAAGTGGCACTCTCTGCAACCGATGACTACAAGTGGGTGTACTCTCTACAACCGACGATTCCAATGAATGGTGAAGGTCTCTGCTATTGTCTTGCATGCCCCCTCTGTACTTTGAGACCATCGATAGACAGAGGAAGCCATGAAAACCTCAATGAGGGAACGCCTTCGATGTAAATATGTTTATCAATTTGTTGAGGAGAAAATTGTGTATAGCTATAAAATTATATTCTTTTTATTGTTTAATTTTGTTTTTTTATGTATAAGGTAATTTCAATTTTATATATAATTTTAATCAATGTTCAATCTATTATGATAGAATATAATAATATTCTAGAACATGTTTTTATTATTATTAATTAGATCATTTGTTTATATTTTTTCTTTTCATAAAATTATTCACATGATAGTATTATCAATTCAAAATTATTTTTTCATATTCTAGGATCAAGTGCTCTAGCGAATGCAAATATTGTTTATCAATTTGTATGTTCAAAAAAATCTAATTAAATAGAAAAGACTTATTAGTTCCAACATTTTGGATCATCATATATTATTTCATCAAGCCCCATTCATATTAGATGGTATAGACACTAGGATCTTTCATGAACACTTGCATAACTAGATGATACATTATTGATTCATCATCTAGGCATCTAGTCATTTTTATTAGTATGCATTTGATTTGATTCATTAATAATCATAGGAGCCTCCAGCTAGGCTATTTAATTTAGTAGTAGACATTATTAATAAAAGCTTAGACACATATGTTGTGTTAGTCATCCCATTAGTTAATTGTAATTTCCTTCATGAATCTGAAGTACTAGTTCTCCTAGATAGATTCACCTCTAAATCAATACCTTATGATGTACATTCATATTGCTTTTTTTTTAAATAATAAAAATGCAGCCTAGTATATCACTTTAGTATTATGCAATAAGAGCATACTGTAAATAATACCATAGAGTAGGTATTGAGGATTGGGAAGCATATATAAAAAGAGTGGTGTGTTTATAAGTGGAATTTCAAATCATTTATATAGCACTTTATATAGATTAATTAGAGGAAATATCATTCACTATGTTGATCATGCTAGCCTAGTCATGAAGTTATCTTAATTCTAAATTACATAGCTTTGTATTATGTAAGACACTTATATAATCCTAGGGGTTCTTGCTTAATCCCAACATAAATGTAGTTAACAAATGAAATAATGGTCACATCAAAGTTCTCTAGATTTAGTACAATCGTACACAAGTTTACTATAAAGTATTATTGAGCACTTTTTGGTAATTGCACAACCCTACCCAAAAGAATCACTAGGTATCCCAACAACTCTTCTATTATAATTTAGAATAATATGTATATTATTATGATGTGGGAAAAAGGGATCTAGGGTCTATATTACACTTTCTCCTACATCACAATAGAAGGAACCAAAAATTATCACAAACACCCACTTGGCTACTAACCACTATGGAGGAGCTAGAATGGTGAATCACAATTCTCATTCTTTTTGGGGATGATAATGGGTTGTTTGATTGATTGTGAGTTAGCTTGATTTGATAGTGTAAATGTGTACCTATAGTGATGAAAAATGTATCCTTTTATATTTTCTCACTTGTTTGGGCCCTCCTAGGTAAATTAGATTTAATTGTGCCTTATTTTAGTGTTGTAAAATGTACCTCATTACACTTTTACACTTATTTAGGGCTCCCTTAATTAATTAATATTATTTTTTTGTTAATTGGCCCCTTTAATTCATTTAATAAGCCTCCTTAATTACATTTTCCAAAGAGGAAACTCGACATTCAATAATTTCTTAACATAACACTTCTCATTGAGCAATGTGTGTCCTAGGTTTATGGAATTGGGACCCATTTTCCCATGGGCAAATGGGTCCTCCATAGACCTTTGAACCTAGATTTAAATTATGTTTTTGGTGATATTTTAATGTTTTCAAATCCGTGATTTAGTGTCAGCTTGTGATATTTGAATTTCGAGAAATTAAGGATAAATATCTATAAATATAAGCTCATTTCACTATGTTTCACCTAGATTTTAAAGTTTTCAATTCCAAGAGATAAAGTGGTGATCAAATTCATTCAAGAGAATATTTATCAAAGTTTTATTGCAGCATTCAAGATCCAATTGTCATGTCAAAGTCTTCTGGCATCATGCCTTTTTTTGGAGCTAATATGGTGATGTAGGTTTCAAGATCAAATCAAGCATTCAAAGTACTATTTCAAGAAAGATTCAAAGTTCAAGATCCACATCCATTGAATCAATTCCATGCAATTTATAGATCTATATTCCAAGGTTTATTCAAGGATTTGTTGAGTGGTAACTGACAAAATGGAAATAGGTGGCCTTATCTTTGAAGAGATAGTGTTCCTACTTCACACTCTTGTTTCACTCAAGGAAACCCTAGAGATCTCAATCCAAGGAAGGAATGGGGAAAGAGATCTACTAAAGGTTGTCCTAAGGTATAGTTAATGAATAAAGAAGGGTTCACCACCAAGCTAGGGTTTGGAAAGACTAGTATCATACGAGATCTAAATATGAAACTTAATGATATGCAAGACTACAATAAATGATGTAGAAATAAATGCAAAATAGAATAGAAAACTGGGAAATTAGAAAGGTGCACCTGAAAACTTGTAGCAGCCTGATTGAAGACATAAAATTCTAAATATGTTGAATTTAGTGCACACTGGAGCTCATAAGCCAAGATGGGAAATTTAGTCCCGGATAAGGGTTTCTGGGTAGGAAAAAAAATCTAGCAGAGACAATTCTAGAACACCTAAAAGATGGAAAATCCACTATACTAGGACTCATATGCAAGAAGTGGCATACCAGTCTTGCTTAGTTTTTTCGAAGGATCAAAGTTTGAATCTTCTCTTCAACTTTTGCTCTATCTTCTCAACTTCATTCCCAAATCTGAATTATTGAATTCTGCTCTATAGATGACTTTTAATGATCTTCTAAACAAGATGACAACTTGGACAACTTCACACTATTGAAAAATTCTTTCCAATCTTTCCGCTTAGAGGTTCTACAACCTAGATCTGCAAATCACACACTAAAGAGGGAAAAAAAAAATTGTTAGTAGAAAGGGGTTTGCCTTGGTCAAACCCTATTTTGGTAATCAAACCTTGTAATGAAATCAAATGGAAAAGATGGATGATGAATGAATAAAATGATATGTTTCAACTCACCAAACCCTAGAAATAAAGTGTTGCAATCATGTATGAAGTGGCTCCACTAGATGTGGATCTTGAATTGAATGCTTGCTTGAGTCATAAAACCCTACATCACAAATGTTAGCTCAAAAACAAACATGATGCATGATGACTTGGAAATGATCCTTGATATTTGATTAATGTTCCAAAATAATTGATAATCAACTCTTGAATTCTCTTGTGATCTCCAATTTATTATAATGCATGAATATTTGAAAGCTTAGGAGAAAATATGTGAAAAGATCTTGTATTTATACTTGTTTATGCCAAATTTCTTGAAATTACAACACTACAAAATGAAATTTGATTTAGGATCTAATAAAATCCCACCAAGAATTTGAATTTAATTTAGGTCTAAGCTAAGTGGGACTCATACACTAGAAGTTGTGTATGAGTTTGATTAGGCTAAGCTTAGGACATAATTTTCAAGAAATGATTAGATTCATGTGAAATATAGATCGAGGCCCTGAAACTTAGGTGGGACCCATACACCCAAGGTGGTGTATTATTCCCAAATCACTAAATTTGGACCATGCAATCCAAAAAAACCTAAATTATGATTGGATGTTGGTTTGTGTTGGCATTATCCTCAAAAAGATGCATTAATTAAGGCTTGTGGATGCAAAATAAGGCACAAAGAATCCCAACTAAAAATTAAAAACCCTAGATTAGTGTGAAAGTGTTAGGATACAATTTACAACACCTTAAATAAGTCACAACTAGGTTTAATTAGTTTATAAGGGCCCAAGACCTAATCTGAATGTGTTAAACACATTACAACACTAAATCAAGGTATTGCATTTGATGAGCCTAGTTTTTGGCATATTTAGGCTATGTTTTTAGTATCTTTATACCTTTTATTATGCTGAGACATACATTAAGTAGTAATTATGGAAGTAATACATAGAATTTATGCTTAATATAACAAATTTATTATGATAAGTCTTTCCATGGTTATTGCTTGATGTTTTATTAGTTTAATGAAGGATGTGTGCCTTGTGACTCTATGAGATAAAATGCTTTTCCTGTAGCCACTACTGTTCACCGACCTGCAGCCATATGTGAAATATTGTTTGATCGAAGTCAATACCTAATGAATATATGAATGATATAATCGATCATTTAATGAGTTGAATATGTTGAGCTGACCCTTTTCTGCAGGAATAGCTGCTAGTTATTGCAAGTACCCAGTCTCAAGGAGAAGATTTAGCCTCCACTAGATCAATGTAGGAATGATTCAAAGTAGACTGATTCAGTAGCAAGAAATGAGGAGACAACTGAGAATTTATCCGCCATGCAAGGGGAGCATTCCAGGAATCCAACAGAAGGCATCTTGGTGTCACACAAATACAGGATAGTGGTGCATTAATTCTTTCAAATTGATTTGACTCAGTTCTCTCTCTTGTGTCCACTTCTTCAATGTAAAGGTCGAGATGTAATAAAGGTTTTCCGTTTGTGTGGGAAATTTTATTTAGTTGTTACGATTCAATTTTAAATAAATAGCCACGTTCTCCTTCAGAGAAAGAGCTGGAAGTTTACTGAACATTGTAATAGCTTTAGTTTCAAGTAATACAATTGCAAGTTGTGAGAAATGTACTTATCAATTTCAATTCAATAAAATTATTTCATGGAGTTTGCAGTTTAATCTGTTGTGTACTTGAGGCACTACCTAAGGGAGACCAGTTAGGGACGCTGTCTATCTTTTCCATTTCTGCAATTAGAGTAACTATATTTCATTTTTCTAGAACTTCAACGTGATTGATCCTATAGCTGGCATAATTACAGAGCTATCAACTGTTCCTGCAGCCACTAGGAATAGAGTAGTTCATGTCTTCAAAAGTGGGTCTAGTTTTCATTTTGAGAAGACTTAGTTAGCTAAAGTTTGTTTCTAGCAATTTCAATTCCAGCATGGTATTTTCAAGGAAGAACACATGTCGGAAACAGGCTGTTAGTGCATATACTATGTAGGCCCATTTCAAGTCTAACGTCCCTAGGTTGACAATTAAATGATGTCCTTTAGTAGATTATAATTGCCAGTTGTGATATCTAATCCTTGAGTAGAGGAATATATGTTCCTAGTTATCAACCTAATTAAGGACACTACATTTTTGGTGTCGTTGTCGAGGATGGTGTCAGACTAAGAGCCTATTGCAGGCATGGTAGTAGGAGTTTGAATTTAATTCCTAGCATTTAGCTTAGAATTTAGCATTCCAACATTTTCCATAGTTTAGACTTACTTTTTGATGTATTCTTAGAAGAAGAGATCAATTTGGAAGATTCCTTACTGGAAGATTAGATACCCAAGAAATTGAACCAAAGCTTTTCCAAGAAGAAACATATTTGGACACTGGCTAGGACTTAGTTACCTCATCTTCTTCCTTAGAGTTAAGTTTGAACCTGTTTGATGAGCTAGATGACCTTAATCCACTCATTCATCATTTGAATAATTTGCAAAATTTCAACAACCAGGACCCATATAATAATCTACTTGCCCTTGTAGTTTATCAGCTAGGAACTAACCCAGGAGGACCACCAAGGATGGCAAGGCCTACTTTTCCATTTCCAATTCCTGACCTACATGACAATAATAACCTCAATAATATCCATGCCTCATTACTCCTAAATTTCTATGGACTTATTACAAAAGACCCTCATACCTTCTTGTTTGAGTTTGACATGCTTTGTAGGAGTTATAACTACACCACTGATGCACACAAGCTGAAGTTGTTTCCTTCTACCCTAAAGGAGTCAGCCTTGAGGTGGTTCATGGGATTGGGTGGCAATACAACCACCACTCGGGATGTAATGAAAAATATGTTCTTTGGAAAGTATAAAAAATATTTTAGGGGGAATGATATGAGAGGAGATGACATCTTCAAGATGTCACAAAAAGAAGATGAAACCTTGGAAGACTATGTGTGAAGGTTTTTGTTCAGTGTGCAGAAAAAAACTCAGCACCAATTGAATGAGGAGTCTCAAACACTTCTCTTTCTAAGAGGAGTTAGTGATACTTGCATGGAGGCACTAGACCTCATGGCCGAAGGAGATATCACCTAGAGAAATTGGGATGATATCAAGAAGATCTATCTCAACTACTCTAGAGAAATTATGAAGAAAGGCAGAGGGTTTAGATTCTCTACTGCAAAAGGAAATGGCTCAGGATTGTCTAAGGGGGAGATTTCTAATCTTTTGTCCAAATTCAAGCAAGATACCATCAATGATTTCGCTACTCAACTGGACACTATGCAAGCTAGGAGGAGGGTATGTGCAGGATCATGATGGGCCAAAAAGTGGCGATATGTAAGCCAAATGATGGCCCATGTGGCTGATGGCTTTTTTTTTACCCAAAATTGATGAAATGAAAAGGGTTTTTAGAGGAGATTCTCAGCTTTCCACCAATATAAATTATGCTTTACTTTAAATTTAATAAATAATTATTATTCATTTTCTATTAGAATTAGGAATAAAGTCCTCAAAGATAGGCTAATTGAAAAACCTCTATAACTTTCAAATGGTATCACATTTTTTGAATCCAAAACATGCGTCACATTCTATGATTTGCATAATATAGGATTAAAAAAAAAAAATTCATGAATTTTTCACCAAGTTAAGGTGGTTAGACAGACGAGCTTTTATATTTTTAAAAAGTTGTAATAAAAAATTCATAATTAATTATTTACATGGAAAAAAATTATAAAAAAATATGCATCACATCGGGGCATGAGTCCTCTACTTATATCTAAAAGCTTATAAAAAAATATTATCATTTTATTATGGTTAGGGTGGTCAGACAGACACCTACTTCTTATTTTTACCCTGAAATTTAAATACTACTACATTGAAATTTCAAATTTTCACCAAATAGATTTTTAAAAAATAAATAAAGGTCTAGTAGTTTAGAAACTACATTCAATTTGCTACAGATTCTATTTTTACATTTTTTTGAAATAATATAGATAACTTATTCAAATTTTTACGTCAAGGTGTCTAACTCTGATTTTTTGTCTTGTTATTGCCACTTAAGGGTCTGTTTTTTCCATGATGATCCTGCACATACCTAGGAAGCAAGATGAAGCAGAGGCAATGCTAGCTAAAGATTTCCCTCATTGTAGACAAAAGAAGAAGGATTGCAGATGCAAGGTGGTGGCTAATTTGGAGGTGCAACATCTTCCCACTGAGTTAAAAACAATAGAAGGAAATGATGAAGTGTTCTTTTTTGCTCAACGCAGGCCTTGGGCCCCAAGACAAGGTATGCCTCGGGACCCTTTGCAAAAATTTGGTTCATATTAAAATAAATGGTAGAACCAGTACCCTCCAAATTATGGCCCATATTCCCAACCTAATTGGAATAATCCTTGGCCAAATGATCAGCAAAACCGATGACAGCCACCTCAGTAAAATCAGTGGCAGCCTCCGCAAGGAAATTGGGAGCAATCTAACCAGTGGAGGGGAGGCTAGTAATGGTCAAATAAACCTATTGGTTTCCTTCAGCAACCCTAGCAGTAGTCATTCATGCCACCTCCTGGAAAAAAAGAAAGCCAAAATCCTAAACCAACCCAACTACCTGCTCAGGAAAAACCTAACCCAAATAACTAGCCCTAGCAACAACAAGAAGTTTATTTCATCGATCCTAATCAGTAGCCTGCTTATGCTCTTAACTTGATTAATATTAACTTATGGTCAGGGATAGGGTTACCTACACCTTCTCTCATAATCGCAGAGTTTCCATCTGAGGAGAATGAGCAAGAAGATATTAGTGACCTAGTTCCATCCAAAGAGCCCGTGCAAAATCCATCTTTGCCTAAAGTGTCCAATAAAACTTCGCCTCCTTTTCCACAAAGGTTGGAGGGTGAAATTGTTCAAAAGCATGAAGATCCTACCTTTGAAATTAATGAACAACTGAAGCACATATGTGTAAAAATACCCTTGTTCCAAGCAATAAAGGAAGTACCTATCTATAGTAAAGTTATTAAGGAAGAATTATTGAAGAAACCGGGTAGGAAAAATAAGGACCCTCAAACTGTTCATGTCTTAGGTCAACTCTCTAATTTGATGCTAGGGAAGCTTACCATCCCAAAATATTCAGACCTTGGCAGTCCTGTTGTGGAAATCATTATTAATGGAATTCAAATAAAAAATTCTTTAGTAGAACTTGGAGCAACTGTTAATGTCATGACTAAAGACCTTGTGTTATAGCTAAGTATTTCACACCTAAGAACTACACCTACAATCCTATAACTCATTGATAGTTCAACTGTAGGGCCTGATGGAGTAGTTCAAGACCTGGTAGTCACCCTAGATTCATAGGAATATCCTGCTGATTTTAAGGTCTTGTCTCCAAAGGCAACACTAGGAGGATATCCTGTAATTCTAGGAAGGCCTTGGTTAGCCACTGTAGATGCTTACATAGGATGTAGTTCTTGTAACATGATTATTTCTTATGGATATACCACCAAGAAGCTCACCCTTTATGCTCCAGCCCAGCCTCAGCTTGAGTCTGGACAAGCAGTCTAGCCAGATTTAGGTGAAGAAGTAGAAGAAATGAATTATGTGGAAAACCTGATGATGATTAGAAGAGAGCCATTTATTGAAAAATAAGAAGAGGAAGTAGTACTATCTAATGTCCTTCATAACAACTATGGAATTGATTACCCCCTTTGTGAAGAAGTTCCATGTTCCTTGCAGACAATTCTTCCCTCATCTACTTCAGCTCATTATCCTACAACAACTGACTGAACTTGCACACCTTATTGCCCCATGAAGTAGAAATTCCTTTTCTGTATGAACTATCTATGCTTGAATTGACCTCACAAGCGGAAGTAGCTGCAGGAAAAACCTTGAATATCAGTAGTAAACTTACCATTGAGCAGCAAGAGTCAATTGTCCAAATGCTTACTACCCACAAGACAACTTTTGCTTGGGATTACAGTGATATGAAGGGGCTAGATCCAAAGCTATGTACACACCGAATTTTCATCAACAATGAGTTTAAACCTGTTAGACAACCCCAAAGGAGAATTAATCCAGACCTGAGAGAAATAGTTAAGGAGGAATTGCAAAAATTGTTGAATGTTAGTTTTATCTACCCAATCTCAGATAGCCAGTGGGTTTCTCCACTGGTTATTGTCCATAAGAAAGGGGGGAAATGGGGAGTGTGTGTGGATTACAATGAGCTCAACTTAGTAACTAAGAAAGATTATTTTCCTCTACCCTTTATTGATCAAGTCCTGGATAACTTATCAAGGAAAATTTATTTCTCTTTCCTTGATGGTTTCAGTGGATATAATCAGATAAATATTGCACGAGAGGATCAAGAAAAGACTACCTTCACATGACCCTGGGGAACATTTGCCTATTCAGTCTTACCTTTTGGTCTTTGTAATGCTCCTACAACTTTCCAAAGAGTTGTGATTAGTATTTTCTCAGATATTTCATATGATTGCATGGAAATATATATGGATGAATTTACTATTTATGGTGCAACATTCGAGAAAGCCCAAGATAATTTGAAAAAGGTACTACAAAGGTGTGAAGATGTAAGAAGGAATAGTGTTGGGTCACTACATTTCTGTTATAGGAGTACAGGTAGACCCTTCCAAAATTGAAGTCATTTCAAGTCTACCCTTTCCTACCAAGAAAAAAGAACTCAAAAGCTTTCTTGGACATGTTGGTTACTATAGGAGATTTATTAAACATTCCAGTCAAACAAAAGAACCTCTATATAGTTTTCTAAAGAAGGATGCAGAGTTTGCTTGGACAACAAAATGTGAGAAAGCATTCCTTTATCTTAAAACCACCCTCACACAAGCACCTGTTTTGAAAGGACCAAATTGGTCACTTCCATTCCATATTCACACAGATGCATCAGATTATGCTATTGGTGTTTTCCTAGGACAAAAGAGTGGTTCAATAGAGCATGCACTTCATTATATCAGAAATAACTTATAGGGGGCTGAACTCAACTACATAGTTACAGAAAAGGAGATGTTATCAATCATCTATGCCCTCAACAAGTTCAAGAATTATATCACAAACTATCAAATATTTGTCCATATTGATCATGCAGAAATTAGGTATCTCATGAACAAGAGTTCAATTACAAGGAGACTAGCTAGGTGGTTGTTGCTAATGCAAGAATTTGATATCACAATTGTGGAAACACTAGGTAAAGCCAATGTGGTTGCTAATTTCCTATCTAGAATCCAAAGGAAAGATGATCCTACACTCATAGAAGATTCCTTCCTTGATGAACATTTGTTTGCCATCAAAGTCATTCATCCATAGTATGTAGACATAGAAAATTATTTAGCTGCAAGAAGAACTCCTCCTCACCTCTCACCTAAGGAGAAGAGATTGTTAGGAGAGAAAAGCTTTAACTTCTCTTGGATTGCAGATTGCACGTTTTACATAGGGACAAATCAAGTAATGAGGAGATGCGTGAGAGAGGAAGACACTCATGACATACTGCATGCAAGCCCTGATGAGCCTTGTGGTGGACATTTTTTTGCTAAAAGGATAGCCATGAAGATCTTAAATATTGGATATTATTGGCCAACACTACATAAGGATGTAGGCAAGTACACCAGGAGGTGTGATATATGTCAAAGGATGGGGAGGCCAACAAGATCAGATGAAATGCCTTTGTTTCCATAAGTTATTGTTACACCCTTTGATAAACGAGGATTGGACTTTGTAGGCCCAATTGATCCACCTTCAAAAGGTAAGTCTTACATTATTGCGTGCACTGATTATGTAACAAAGTGGGTTGAAGCTAGGCATATGAAGCATGCTAGGGATAATAAGGTAGAAGAGTTCCTCTATGAAGAAATCTTTACTAGATTTGGAGTTCCTAGAGAAATAGTGACAGACCAAGGGGTAGAATTTAATTCTACTCTTATCACAGTGTTGGTAAATGAGTACAACATAAGGAATAGGAAGTCAACTCCTTATAATCCTCAGGCTAATGGCCAAGTAGAAATCACTAACAAGAATATTGAGGCCATTTTGACAAAAATAGTGGACCTGCATAGGAAGGATTGGGCTGTGAGGTTACCTGAAGCTATATGGGCCTATAGAACCAGTTGGAAGACTACAATAGGTTTTACACCTTTTGAAATGGTGTATGGGAAGAAAGCTATGATGCCTATAGATATTGAACACAAAACTCTCATAATAGCTTTGGAATTAGATATGGATTTAACAACTATACAGAGAGATATAATCATGTAGCTCAATGCCTTGGATAAGCTAAGAAAGAGTGACCTACAACATATAGAAATAGTACAAAATCAAGTAATCAGATGGCATGATAAGTATATAAAGGAAAATAAATTAAAAACAGGAGATTGGGCTCTTCTATATGATTCAAGATACAAGGACAATCAAGGGAAGCTACAGACTAGATGGTTGGGGCCATATAAAATTGCAGAAGTATTTGATAATGGTGCAGTTCAATTGAGCACAATTGATGACGTTAGATTCAAATTATTGGTCAATGGGCATTGACTAAAGGCTTACCTAAAGCCCATTGATAAGGAAGAGTTCCTAAAGCAGTTTCAAGTTGAGCAGGAGTTCATAGATCTTGCAGCTCAAGGAGTTGAGTCTCAGCTCGATTCCCTAAGCAATGCATGAAAGGTGCATTAAATACCATAATAAAGGGGTCATCTTTGTGGATCCCCATTCAATACCATCATTTCATCCATCATTTGTACCATTTCCTCTTCTACCACCGCATCCATCATTCATTCATCACCATTTCCATTTTTCCAAAAAACAACTTTTGCAATAAAAGAAGTGGAGTCACATCAGTCAGTTGAAGTGCATCATGGTAGGTAAGCTCCACTTAAATCAAGAAGTGATTAATTATTTCATTTATTATGTCTAATTAGGTATTAAATTAGACGAAAAATTTCCTATATGGCTACAATCTCATTTTTTATTTTCCACAAGTTGAACCATTTTTCTTAACTCCTAATTGATGGCCATGTCATTACCTTCTGCCGCCAAGAGACTTAGTCACATCAAGTCTACTATTCTTTTTTCCAAAACTCTGGATTTTGAGGAAATTTTCCAATGAATTAATAAAATTCCATCACTTCCTATAATAATGCCCTGATGTATCTTTAGTTCCTCTTTATAAATCTTTTTATGTTTGAAATTTGCATTTAGATGCTCAAAATTCTTCCTTCTTTGTTTGAATCTTTTGAAAGAAGTTCAAAATTTTAGGTTGAGGGGAGGAAGGAGAGTTAGTTTGAATTGTAGGGGTTGAAATTGAGAAAGGAAGAGTTTGAAATAATCAGGTTGAATTCTTGGTAGTGAGCTAAGCTGCAAAGCAAGCATTAAGAATGGGAGGCCAACCCATTAAGCATGATCCAACAGACCACAGTGCCTCATTGCAAGATGCACGACATTTTACACCATTCAGGTAGTATGGGTGGCTTGATTATTTTCTCAAACTTATCAAGTTTGTTGAAAATATTGTTGAAGAATTTACCAGGACATTTCACAATGGTAAGCCCAAGGTCAAGGGAGTAAAAATTGATGCCACAATGGAAAGAATTGTAGAGGTGACAGGGTTACCTCAAACTGGTGAATTATTTCCCCGAAAAAAAGATGCACGAAGTGCTAGGGCATAATTTACTCGACCTAGAGATCCTCCTCTCCACGTAGATAAGCAAGGAACTCAACGGAAGAGTCTGTTGCAGGATTGGATCCCATGAGAAAGATATGTCATCAAATACTTGATGTGTGAAGGTCGGTTCTTTGTTCTGCATTCTCACCATTTCAAATTGTCGCCTCATTTGCGTCATGGATTATTGATGAATATACCAGATTTCTTGTACAATTTACTTTCCAATAGTGTCGCAGAGTATAAGAAAGGTAGAATCAATTCTATATCCCATCATTGGCTCATTAAATTTCTTGTAGAGAGATTTTTTAGGGATGTTTCACCCATGCCCTGGGAGGAATTTGTTGTTTTTTTTTGAACCAGAGGTTCAAAATGTAGGACCCAGGGGTTAGCCTCTTACTTTTAAGTGACAAACCTCTTAGTCAAAGGTTGAAGCCTCCGCAGTCGCACTCCCTATGCCTGAAACCTCAGACTCACAAGAAAATGTCCCTCTGTCTGAAAGAATTTCTAAAGTGCCAGTACAAACCCCTATTGCTAAAAATTGGACTTCTTCTAAAAAGAAAAAGGAGAATTCACCAATAGTGTCAGCTCAGCAGAAGACCCCTAAATCTTCTCCTAACTTCGTCAAGAGAAAATAAATGGGAGAATCTTCTAGTCCTATAGCTAAATACCCAAAGAAACCCAAGGCAACCCCTACTCCCATACGAATAAGCTCCAAGATTTAGAGCCAGACAACACCGCATACACTTAGTACCTCTCAATCCTCACCATCACCCTTAAATCCTCCTTGTCCAACACTTGAGGAAAAGGAGCAATCTATTGGTGATACAAAGCATATTTCTAAGGGGGTTGGCCTTGAGGAATTGGAAACTATTGCAAAGCAGATGCAAGAAGGTTTATCAAAACACCTACATGAAGGGGCAGTGTGGATTGAGGAAGAAGGAAAAGTAGTAGGAGATCAATCAGATGAGGGAGGTAAAAATGATGAAGGGATGCATGAGTCACCAGCTGTTCCAAGAAATAGACCATAACATTAGATGCCATAGGAACAATAAGAGAATAGGCAACATGATGTTGAAATAGAATAGGAAGTTCTTGAACAATCAGATGATAAGGAAACATTTGAGACAAAAGAGAACCATGTTGATGCCTCAGAGCATCATGTAGATGTTGGTATACCTAAAGAAGTTCAGGAACCACTTGCAATAAATTAGCAGCCAAAAGTTAAACCTGAATAAAAGGAGTTGCAGGATGGAGGTCTACAGAAGGCAAAAGAAACACAACAAGATAGTGCATCAATTGTTTCATCTTCTACCGAGGTACCAAAATGGAATAACCATAAGCCTCCTCTTAATTTCACAAGTTTTGTTGCATGGGTGTCATGTTATAAAGAACTTCAAGATCAGAAAACTGCCTATGAATTTGAAATAAAGAAATTGCAAAGGGTAATCCAGAACAAAGATTTAGAAATTGCTAACCTTACAGACACCCTAAATCAGGTAGTCAATTTTGTTCCACATATAGTTCAGTGTAGGTCTCCCTCTCCAGTTTATGCAATGTATTTAAGGGAGTTGTATTTGAATTTTCAATTAATAAGGGTTTGGAAAGGTCATAACCCTTCTTTGAGCACTCCCTAGGAATTATATGATGCATATCGGGAGTCACTGCAACATATCAGACACCTCCCGTGTGAATTCTATTTACACAATTTGGTTGTGCCTCATGATACAGAGTGGAATCCTCTGTGTTATATAGGAGACATACACATTAGTTCTTTTATCTCTTGGATCAAGAATGAGATAAGCAAAGGAGAACAATTTGATAGTTATAAACATAATGAAGCTAGCATGCCACTGATAGTAAGGAACAAATCCAAGAAGGGGATGAGCATTTATTTTGACTAGAAGAAACTATGGACCAATGAGAGGGCTAGACCAGTAATAGAACCCTTGAGACAAGAGGTGTTTGCCCAATACTCTTAGATTGTGAATGTCAACCTTGATCCTGCTACACAACATAGTAGGACAAGATGGGAGCAATTTCCATTACAGTTAAAGAGGGAAAAACCACATACTCCACACAACCTATATGCAGCCACTAGAAGAGCAGAAAGGTACATGAGAAATGCAAGGACAAAGAAAGAGAATTGGTTACCATTGGTCATACAACCACCCATTCTCTTATGGCCACTTCTGGCCATGTAGGGAGAAAATAGTACCTATAATAGAAAATCAGAGGACAACAAGTGGCAGTGGTTGAAGTCTATGAGGGCCCACTTATGGAGCTTTTAGAATCGAGAATGTGGACAACAGTTGAATGCAGACTTAAGAGAATTTTCATGCAGGAATAATGTCAGACTTGTTGAAGGGACCAACAAGTAGTGGGTTGAGGGGAATGATGAGCCCAATTTTTGGCATATATTAGGCTATGTTTTTAATATATTTATAACTTTTATTATGCTAAGATAGACATTAAGTAGTAATTATGGAAGTAATACATAGAATTTATGCTTAATATAACAAATTTATTATGACAAGTCTTTCCATGGTTATTTCTTGATGGTCTATCAGTTTAATGAAGGATATGTGTCTTATGACTCTATGAGATAAAATTCCTTTCGTGCAACCACTATTGTTCACCTTCCTGTAGCCATATGCAAAGTATTGTTTGATCGAAGTCAATACCTAATGAATGTATGAATGAGATAATGGATCACTTAATGAGTTGAATTTGTTGAGCTAACCCTTTTCCATATGAATAGCTGTTAGTTATTGTAGGTACCAGGTCTCAAGGAGAAGATTTAGCCTCCACTAGATCGTTGTAGGACTGATTCAAAGCAAACCGATTCAGTAGCAACAAATGAGGAGATAGCTGAGAAGTTATCTGCCATGCAAGGGGAGCATTCCGGGAATATAGCAGAAGGCGTCTTGGTGTCACACAAATCTAGGATAGTGGTGCATTAATTCTTTCAAATTGATTTGACTCAGTTCTCTCTCTTGTGTTCACTTCTTCAATGTAAAGGTCGAGATGTAATAAAGGTTTCCTGTTTGTGTGGGAAAGATTAGTTATTTTTTAGGCTTTAGTTTTAAATAAATAGCTACATTCTCCTTCAAAAAAAGAGCTAGAAGTTTACTATTGTAATAGCTTTAGTTTCAAGTAATACAGTTGCAAGTTGTGAGCAATGTACTTATTAGTTTCAATTCAATAAAAGCATTTCATGGAGTTTGCAGTTTAATCTGTTGTGTACTTGAGGCACTACCTAAGGGGGCCCACTTAGGGATGCTGTCTATCTTTTCCATTTCTACAATTAGAGTAACTATATTTCATTTTTCTAGAACTTTAGTGTGATTGTTCCTACAACTGGAAAAATTAAAGAGATGTCAACTGTTCTTGCAACCACTAGGGACAGAGCAGTTCTTGTCTTCAAAACTAGGTTTAGTTTTCATTTTGAGAAGACTTAGTTACCTAAAGTTTTTTTCCAACAATTTCAATTCCAACATGATATTTTCAAGGAAGAATACATGTCTGAAATAGGTTGTTAGTGCATATACTATGCAAGCCCATTTCAAGTCTATCCGTGGGTTGACAATTAAATGATATCCTTTAGTAGATTATAACTGCCAATTGAGATATCTAATCCCTGAGTAGAGGAATATATGTTCCTAGTTATCAACCTAATTAAGGACACTTCAAAATTATGCTCAATTTAACAAGGAGGGCCTAAAAAATCATGAAAATTTAGAAGGATACCTTTTTCATTACCACATTTAACCCCCACTTTAGTGAGAGGAGTAACTTGCCTCAAACTCACACTAAAGTAGATAAACTCGCATCAAGAATGGTCCAAGTGTACCAATGTCGATAAGATAGGATCACAATGATCTAGAGGGATGATCAATCCCTTAGGATAAGGATCCTATGGCAAACCGACATAAGCACAAAAGAACACACATGAAAATTATATAAGCAGCGACAATAAGGCAGAAGCATACACTGCTAAAGAAAAAGAGAAGAAAGAAAAATAAAATGAAAGGGGTGGATCAATCTTCAACTTTTTGTCCCACATGTTGTGGATCAGATCTAAGATATTTATCCAAAAATACACACTCACTCTGAGTCAACTTAACTCTAGGATATCCACTGGGTGAGTATCCAAAATGGTGAGACACATACGCACACCACTCGTATGCACTCACACGCATAAGCAAGTCGCTATGGGAAATTCATGCCTAAGTTTGGCTTCTTGTTCAACCAGACCAAAGCTATACCTCCTCATAACTTTGATAAGGCACCACACAACAATGAACTTCGATCTTCATGAGGCAAGAAAAGATTTGTATTCTTGAAACTCATGAAATAAGATGGATCCATAAGCATGCAAAGTGTGTTATGCAAGGTTGCCATATAATAAAAAATGTAAATGCAAAGTAGGGAATGTTTAATGGATTTTTTCTTAGTTCATGTAAGGTCTTAACTTAGGGAACATTGTGCCTAGTGTCTTCAAGAGAGAACCAGTCGAAGAATAAAAGATTCACAGCTTTGGGGATGTAGTGTATCACATCAAGTGACTAAGAGGAGTGTAATATGCTAAGAGAGATCACACTCTTTGAATGAAATCACACCCAAAGTTAACCACAAAGTGAAAGACACATCACATGAAGTAAGAAGACCTACATAATGAAACATGAAATGCAAAAAGAATAATACCAATGTATGTACCCACCTTAAAGAAATTGCTAAACACAATGTTGTGAGGAATTACTTTAAAGTAGAAAATGATAAATGCTAACAATAAAGAGGACATGAGAGCTTATTTGGAAAGCCCTATGTCAAGTCATATGTTTTCAAATGAAGCTACATCATGAAAAAGGGAGGGGTTGCTCCCAAAAATAGAACTCCAAGCACATGAGGGATCTATTGATGGTGTTTTCCGCACAGCAACAACTTAGACAGAATATGATATGATATCCTATCTCTCTTGAAAGGTAAATCTCTATGGGAAAAGAGATAACCCCAAGGTCTCTAATGTCAGGTCTTAATAATGCAGCAAAGCAACTCAGTGATAAATGTGAAAATGTTGGTAATCACAATGGGACCTTACTATGAGCAACACTAGATTTTGAATCTTATCAAATATAAACAATAAATTGATACTTTGAAACTTGATTGGAACCCTAATAATAAAGAAACAAAAAAAGATAAAGGTTTCAGAGATAATCTTAAAACTACTTCGAACCCTAAGATTGAAAATGCAAAAGGATAAAAATGCTTAAAATGGACTGATCTCTCATTAACTATTTTCTGCTTGACCCAAATGAATCTACAATTCCACAGAAATAGTGCAATCTTCTAAGGTATTTAAATATTTTCAAATCATAAACATTCATTCAGTCAATCTTATTACAATTGAGGTGAATAAACCTTCACAATTGAACTAAGCACAAATATAAGTCCAGGCTAACTTTGCAAAGCAACTAACAATCAACTAACTGCAAAAATTATGGACTAGAGATCGCTACAAACATTCCAAACATGAAACCCTAAACATTACCAAATCATTTAACCATAACTATTAAGCAATTTGAAAGATAAAATAACAAGAACCATGCCAAATGAAATTCTAGAAGATAGATACCAAACAAAATATCCCTCTTATATTAAATCATCCAAAATAGCAACAACTCCAGTCTTCTATTACAACACTTGCTTGAGAATAAACTCTAACTTGCTCTAATATCACTTAACTATTTCTCTCCTGATCTACCTATCCTTCTGTCTCTATTCTCTAATCTATCTCAAATGAGGCAACATGCCCGTTTTTATAGATAATCCATAAGATAGGTCAGCCCAAATTATAATTTTACAATAAAAACATGACCTACAAGAGGTCGGCCTAAAATATGTTTGAACATATGAAATGTGCCATTGGCACCAATTTCATCCAAACCGCCAAGATAACGAAAGGTCAGCCCAATACACGTGAATTAATGGGAAGCACAAATATCAATCTAACCCTATATAGTTACTCCCCATCCTTGTCCTTAGCTTTATCTTCTTCACCATGTACAACCAACAGGACCTTATCCAACTCAGCAATAGGTGGCATAGGCAAAACCCTAATCTTTCTCTCAAGAGACTTGATATCTTCTCTTGCCTGCCTAAATGTACCATCCCAATCGGCTTTGTTAGTCAAATACCTGTCGATGACTACAATATAAGTTACAACATCATCCAACTGATGTCTAGTAACTGGCCCTTCGCTAACTGGAGAATATACATCCCTCCACCATTCTCTAAGTTGCTCCAAACTAAGATGTTTTGGAGCAAACTTCTTCCTTCCAGTCATGACCTCAAAGAATGAAATACATTTATCATGAACACTGGTCAGAGCATCCTCAATCTGCCTCACCTATTTGTGGATCTTCTTCAGGGCCTTCTGCCTCATTTGCAAGATTTCAAACCATTCCCAAGGTTCGGAAACTCTTAGAAAAGGAAGAATCTTGCACTGTACCAATTTGTCCTCAGTAAACCCCATGATTGTTGTAGTCCTTTACAACAAGAGGTTAGTATCCACATTATCTTGTGCCAGTGCTACCTTCAACCAATCGATCGATCTTAGTGCATCCCCTCCAGTGGACAATATGCCCTTAATGGCATCATCTCCTTTAGCTTGGACACCCTGCAACTAGGTAACTACAGCATGTGAGGTACCCTTCATCTTTTATAGCTCAGAGATTGTTTCCTGGGGTAGGAATCCTGCAGCAGAAGAGGAGGAGCCAATAGCTTGCAAAGGTTTCATCAATGCCTGCAAGTATTTCCTTAGTTTTTCATTCTCCTTCTCCAGCTCATGCCTATTTTGTATTGCCTTCTTCAATCTCCCCACAATCACTGCACTGGAACCCTCATACTCCTCAATATCCTACTCCACAATAGCATGTCCCAAATCAATAGTTTGCACATTATAGTCTTGTCCCTATCTTTATTTGGAGCAGGGGTAGCAATATGGGCCACTTGGTTACCTGATCCAACCCTTTCAATTCGAGATACAACCCTTGCTTTCTTTCTAGTCTTTTCCTTCTCTACATTAGCCATGAGGGCATCCCAATTAGGAGGAGAATCCTCCACTATTACCATTTTGCTCTTCAACTCCCTCTCAAGCCAATCCGGAATAACGGACCCAGCAGGCACTGTGTCTTGTTTATCTTGTTCCTTCTCCTACTGATTAGTAGTTGCATCCTTTTCAACACTTGGACTTTTAGGAACATCCACAGTTGGGTTCTCTTCTTCTTGTACCTGCTCTACCACAACCACATGCACTGGTGAAGGGGCCCTAGCTGGTATTTCCTCCTTTTGAGGAGACTTGTCTACTTTTTCTTTTACAGGTGAGTCTGCATATGCCACCAAGGGAGATTGAACCACCCTATCAATTTTTGCCTTTGCATTAAAGAGGTCCCCCTCTTGGAACTCTTCCTCGCCCAAATCATTAGGACTTCCATCCTTCTTTGGTTCTCCCCATATGCTACCAGCATCTTGAGGAATGGAGGGATTCACTTGTTCAACAATAGGGACACTCACTGAGACATTCTCCTTTTCTATAGTATCCCTTGGGGAAGGAGTCCTTGACCTCCTCATATACACCTGTGTCTTTTCCCCTGAGCTTTCCACCTCTACCACTAGTGGCTCAATTTCCCTGTCAACCCTAGGGGCTTCCTTCACCTTCTGTTATGGCCTTGTAACTCTTCTATTCTTCATCAATGCATGAACACTTTCAACCTCCTCATCTTCCTGGTTCTTCTCAACTTCTTTCTTAGAGGCATGCTTCCTCTTCTTGGCAACAGGCCTCCTCTATTTGCCTACTTCTACAACCTTTTCAGCTTGTACTTCTCTTACCTAGATTCTAAAAGGAGAATCCACCTTCTCCTTTCCCTTTGGATCTAGTTCAAGTGAAGCCTCGAAAGTAGAATGAGACTCTAAGTCTCCCATCAGTTCATAAGTGCATGGAACACCCTCGCTCTCTAGCTCTAGCATTTTGTGCTTTAACCACATCTTGGTATACTTGATCACTAGGGCCATAACCTGATACCAGTCAACTTCTCCCACTGGTTTATCCTTTACTGCTTGATAAACATGACCCTGGATCACATTTCCATCCTCCTCGACCTAATCAGGGATGGCCTTTACATTGTATAATCTCACCAAATCCACTGGCAACCTAGAAAATCTCGTCTTTCTCACCTCAAACTCATCAGCAAGGTTAATCCACTAGTCTTCAATATGAGCCTTATGGCTATAATCCCTATTGGCCTTCTTCTAAGCCTTGCTAGTAATATCAAACCTTGCTCTCTTGGAATGGAAAGAGAGCCCAAGAGTACCCATCTCCTCCTCTGAAGCATGAGCAGACTGAATGGAAGCACAAACTTCACCCATTCCTATCTTCAAAGGGAAATCGTTCCCAAAACTTGTCTTATGCATTTCTCCCTTCACAACATTGTCAAAGTCATAGATTTGTCTAGTGACTTCCAACAATACAATATGATCAGTGGGATATCTAGGGAGTTTGTAGGGAGCCCTCTGAAAACCATCAATTATGATATATGAGAAGGTTGGGAACTAGATAAACCAGGCTCCATATCTCCTTATCAACTCTTTTGCCTTATCTGAGATTCTCACATGCTCTACACCTTGGAGCAGTTTGGAAATGTACATTGTGAAGGCATCATTTGACCTCCTATAGCTCCCACCAGTCAATTGCAATTATGGATACACTTCATAGATAGCATCCTACCCAAAAATACCCCTAGTGCTCAACCCCTTGTATGGATGAAGTCTGACCAATGAATACACTAGGTAAGAGGTCATAGTGAAGGTCTTGGTCTGCAAGACATTACACAACTGATGATGGATCACAACATTGATAACACCTGCCCAATGATAGTCAATTCCCTGCTCCATTCTGGAAATCACATTAAACATCCAGGTTTCAAAAATACCTGCACTCTTCAATCCCACCAACTTGCTGAGAAGAGTGATGGCATTGTAGTACTCTCTCTTGAACTTAAGCCTGAATAGTTGCTTAGGCAACTTAGAGAAATTGGATTTAGAATTTTCTAGCCAAGAGTTGATCACTTGTTAAGATTTGACAATGTTCTCCTCATAATACTTCTTAGCAACCTCTATGTCAAAGCCCACCACATGAGACCTATCAGGCATGTCAAAGGTTGCAGCAATGGCCACATAATAGAAACCAGCAAGAATCCTTCCCTGGGGACAAATTACCCTTTGTGTCCCTCTATCATAGTTTCTGGCACATTCAAGCACCAGCTCGTAGCACTGTAATGTAGAAGGAAAACCTGCCACATGAGCTAGCCCAGAGTCTACCATTATCTTTGCCAACAGAGGAGGGCTCGGTGCTAATATCTCAGCCTTGAATTCCTCATAGTCCCACATGCCTACATTTGTATCCATGATCCCTGACCAAATTGAGGTCAACTTGCTCTCAGGAATTCTGCTTTTTATGTCTAACTTAACCTTTTCTACATCTAAGATGGAAAAAGTCTCTGTACCTAGATCGGTTGCCTTCCCCTTGCCTCGACCATCAACATTTTGTCCTGATCTTGCCTGCAAACACATAAAGATAACCACAATTAGATCCACAAGAAACAATAAGTGTAAAAAATCATAACCTCAAAGTTCGGGATTTAGCCCCCCTCGCAGATTTTGCACTGGGAAGGATTTTCGGGAAAATCCGGACCAGGCAGATTCCAGTGAACCAAACATACAAAATCCCATAATATCATTTAAACTCATCAATTAACAAAGAAAAACCATTAAAAAATACTTACCATAAGCTCCTTAAATCAATCAAATAGTTTACCAATAAACCCATCAAACTCAACATTTCTCAGAAAAACCCGGAAGAATCCGCCAAAGACAGATTTTGGCGAAAAAAACAATAGTTATAATTAACCCAGGAAAAATGAAGAGACACGGACAATTCGGGAAAATCCGGATGGAATGGATTTTTGGGAAATATAGATATAGTAGTATTAAAGCTCGAAATCGGTAAAACGACCTGACCACGGACCTCGGGAAAATCCGGATGGAATAGATTTTGGCAAAACCAAATGAAATCTGGTAAAAAGTGACAAAAGAGGAAGAGATAGAAAAGTTGAGAAAATCCAAGGGAAACAGAATTCCATGAGGACCTTGAAAACCCGAACTTGTCTACATCTTCACTACTTTTACCAAAATGATTCAAATCACTCCAGATCCAGGCCAGAATTTCGGAACCAATTCAACCTGGGACTCTAATGAATAAAACATGAACCTAAGGACACTCCTCACAGCGATTTGAAGAGGATTGTCCCTGCCCTAGCTGAAGAACCCTAAATTTCCACCATGAAAGCACAGGGGGCAAAGCACGACTCGCTCATACACTAGAATGGAGAGTTTTAAAACGCAAAGCAAGAAAATGCTCAAAATAAGAAGCAACACTAGACCAAGCATAAATGTTCAATCAACAGATGGATTGGTATACTAATGGAAAACCCCAAAATGCCTAATGATGACGCGCACCCAGAAGAACCAAGAAATCACGAAGGACTCCCTAAGCAAACGAAGAAAAGTAATTGAAATCAACAGAGAAAAGGGCACATCTACATACCATGGAAGTGCAAAGGTCGAAACTGGTGAAGCCAAAAAATAATCGTTCAATGCAAACCGGATACAATCCACACATAGGAAATGCAGACACATAGTCCAAATGGCTTCAAAAATCCAGATATCTAGCAAAACACCAAGAACCTCAGGACACAAGCCCAAATGATAGCAAATGCACAAACTCAAATGATCAATTACTTCTCAAAGAATCAATATATCAAAGCTCCAAATGTCCGCCCAAAAACCATTAATGTGTTCGACAAGACAACCACTACCTCAGAAAAACTAGGGATTTGACGTTGTGACAGACTTCGGGGAAATCTAGACCATGAGGATTTTCCCAAAAGCAGGGCAAAAGATATCAATTTCAGACACTGGGAGGAATCCGGGAGAATCCGGCCCAGGCGGATATTCCCAAAAATAGGGAAAAACCCGAGATAAAGTCAGAACTTCAAATTTTCAATAGATTTCATAAGTGTGTCACCTCAATTGGAAAAATGGACATTAAATCACAAACCCAAGCAAGCAAAAAACCCCAGAAAAGAAGGGCCAAAACACCAAAAAGAAAAAAAAGAGGGTCCCCACTTTCAATGGGGCGTGTGTGCAAAAACTACACAACAGGATCCATGGATTTGGGGTCAATATGTTTTTTTGTGACAATTTTTTTAGGAGATCTTAGAACTATCATCATTCCCCATATACTCATGGAGCAAAAAGAATGACATAAAGAGAGAAAAAACAAAGAAAAACCATTCGGGTCAACATGGAAGAGACATGAATGTCTCAACACCTTGTGTCATACCCAAAAGGAAAACACAAGTCAAAGAAAAGATAATTATTTTATGACATAGAGAAGAATGTAGGTATACATAGAGGAATGTCACAAAGAGAGAGATACATCAAATAGAACAACACGAGGGATCACATTAGGCACATGCAATCACATATGTATCACCCCTCCATTTAACTCTTTGTATCAGACAGTGTTCTACCTTGTTTTTCTTTGTTTTCTGGTTGCACTTATAGTTTGATATACTATGATGCTTGTTTATTATTTGATCGCTATTTATAGAGGGATGTGGATTTTATGTGATGATGTGATGTAACTCTATTTTGATGTTATCATTTTGATATGCCTTTGATTAGCATAATTGTTATTGGAACTAACATTGTTATATGCACATGACTAGATTATTTATGTTAGAATTGTCAGTTTTGATACTATATTGGTGAAGGGGACATAATTACATCACTCACTTGTGAGCGCCCTATGATTCCATGATTTCCTCTTCACGATGTGTTCTATTATGATGTATATATGCATGTTATATATATGCCTTGTTTACAGGTTTGTAGGTACAACACATCAACTCCACCTAGCTTCAAAGGTTTGAGCGTGTCCATGGCCCAATGGTAATGTTGATTGGGAGATAGTAGCTAGAATTCCCGTGTCAAGACTTTACCCTAGTAATAGTGTGTCATCGAGTCTAGTTGGTTTTTTTTGTTAAAATTGTTTAATTTTGCTTCGAAATTATTATGTTGCAAAGTTTGTAAAAGGTAATTTAATGGATTTAATTGTTTAAGATGATTATTAAATTAATCTGGTTTTAATATTAGAAGATGTTAATTAATTAATTAATTAATTTAATTTAATTGGTAAATAGTCTAATCTTAGGATTATATTATTTATTAATTAATTGAATTAGTTGAATTAAGTTAATTTAGAAATTTTAAATATTCTAGAATTATTAGATTCTTTTAATTTTTAAAATATCTTGAGGGTTTTGTGCAATTTGTTGTCAAAAGATATTTTGGGTTTTCAACATGTGTTGGAAAATTTATGAGGTTTGTTGGGAAATTTATTCACAGGGAGAAATTTGTGGCTATAATGGGAAGAAGTGAGAAGCTTCTTCACAGAAGAAGGATAGAGGATATTATGTGTTGGGGAAAAGGATTTTGGGAAAAAAAGATTTTTTTGTGCTTGCATGTTGATTTTTTTTTTTAAAATTACTCTCAGGAAAACTTTTTGTGTTCAAAAATTTGTATTGTTTTGGAGGAAGCTCTCATTTATCTGGGAGAAAATACTTGGATCTGTGGAGGAGGCGCTGCTTCAATTTACATCTTCACAGGCATTGGATTACAGGTTCCTCCTTTAATTTTTGTTAGTTTAATATTGAAAAGCTTCTTAGTTTAGATTATTCTCTAGAAAATATTATCTTTGCAAGTTTTAAAAGCTTTGCGTTTTGTTTAAAAGTTGCAATTGTCGTATGTGATATTCTTTGTGAAAATAAAATCCATCCTCTGTAGAGATGAAATTCTCTATGGAAACTATTGTAAACTATATATTGGGATTACTGTACTCAAGAAGAACCCAAAGAGGAAGATATTAGGAATTTTGGGAATAGGGAAGAAATTTAGATTTTTGTAAAAAAATTTTTGTAGGATTAAAGCTTCTCGGGAAAATTCTTGTAAAATTTGTCTGTAAGAATATAAGTGTTATTCCTCTTTTAAATTCATGGGTTGAGCAAACCTAAAAGAATCCTCTGTATTATATTTGAGAAACCCGTATGTAGATATTTCTCAGTGAGTTGGATTTTCGGTTGTTTTTGTAAAATTTGGGTATTTTTCCTCTAGCTGATCTATTTGGAAAATTTATCTCCCCAATTAAACTATTGTTTTGAAATTCCATATATATATATATATATATATATATATTTATATATACATACACATATACATATATACAATATATATATATATATTAAATTATGTATACCTTTCATTATTTACATGTCTATATTAATATATACATGCTTCTCTCTATGTGAAATTGTCTGTATGCATATTCATTGAAGTGCAGGGTTTGAATTTATTTTAATCAAAAATTACAAACTATAGTTTTTTTTTTTTGGGGGGGGGTGGCCAGCGGCTTACCTAGCCAACACCATGGAAGGGGAGCCGGTTGTGTAATGTTGACGCCCTTGCCATGGGAGCTAGTTGTGTATGTAGCCGACGACCCATGCCTCACACTAGCCCTGTGAATAAGGGGTGTGACAGTATAGAGGACTTAAACTTTTTTTTATATACCTATCATTATCAAATGTATAAATGTTGATTTCATCCACTTACTAAAGTGTTGGACATTTCAGAATCTCGTGCATTAAAAATATATAATATATTATATATATATTAAGTAATTTTTTAATATATTTTTATTAAAAAAGAATTTTGTTGAGTAATTATTATATATATATATAATGTATATACATTGGTATATACATAATCATATATATATATATGGTTATGTATATATTCAATGTATATATATTAACATATATATTTAATATTTTTAATAAATTAGTTGCATTCATAATATGCATAGTTAAAATATTTAAAAGGAATAATTTATTAGGGAAGCTGATTTTTTATTAAAAATAATCGAGGAATTGAAGTTCAGATAAATTAGATATTTTCTTTCTCTGTTTAAAAAGGGTTTTTAATTTAATTAGTTAAATTGGGAAATTTTTATATTATTTTTTTCACTAAATGAAAGTGGATTTAGGAAATCCAAAAGATAGATCTATTTCTTGTCATTGATTTCCCTTTGTATCTGATTTCCTCTAGTTATGTTTTGGGGAATATTGAATTAAAGTGTTAGTTAATAAGTTGTAACTATTCCAAAAGAGTCAATGGATTTGGGGGTTGTTGTATTGTAATGTCAGCCTATTTTAATTCCCTTGGGTACCGTGTTTGCCATTTTCAATGAATCACCTGGCTACCATGAATGGGGATGTATTGCCTCCTTTGTTTGGAGTGGATTATGTTATGTATTGCCTCCTTTGTTGGAGTGGATTTTGTTAAGTGTTTCTCCTATGTTTGGAGTGGATTTTGTTTGTGTTGCCTCCTATGTCTGGAGTGGGTTATTTTATTTGGTTTTGTGCACTATGTTACCTTAGGCTGTTGGTATGATCCGTGAGTTGTCAAGTAGAAGAGTGGCTTCCGTTAGGGGCCACAACCCTAAAGAGGTAAACTGGGTAACCTTTTGGAGGTAGTTAATCAAGTGAAAACATAATTAAAGTATTGAGGGAATTGGGTAGTATTTCATACTAAATAAGTTAAGATAGCCTAAATCATGGACTCAAGTGCTCGTTTGGGCTTGGGATGAGTGGGAAGGCCTTGAATGGCGAAGGTCATCTGCCTTGTCTTTTCAAAAGGTATTTGATCCCGCATGAGTGAGTATGGGGGTAGGGGATCGGTTGAGGCTACCAGGATATCCCAAGATGGGGGTCAGGGCCTAGGAAGATCCACATTGGGTAACCCATGTCGAGTTGTGTGATGACACTCTTTCTACAAAAATAGTTGGTATGTTTGGTTTATGTGAATGGTTTTGTTAACATACTTGATTTGTTTATCTCTGGAAGAAATGTAACCTTTGTATTAGTGTGGTTCTTGTATTTGTTTAAGTTCAGTATGTGTTAGCCTATTCCTAGAAGTAGTAGGTCTTGTCTAGGAACCCTTGTTACTATATCCTAGCATGGGGGGTGGGCCTTTGGGTACCACTTGGTTGGGAGGAATGTGCACCCTACACCATTGGGTCCCCTTTATTTTGTTTGTGATGGTGAGGTCTTTCAGTGGAGAGTTCATGGATTCCAACTTGTTTATTCCTTGCATTGATTATTGTTTCAATTAACTCTTGTACTTTTATTATTCCTTAGTTGTATTCGAGGAGGTCTCATATAATTTTTAACTCATATGTATGATCTACCTCATTCTAGGAATGAGTGTTGTAAACCTTATTTGAGAATTAAATGTAATATTGGAATCTTGATGTATATCTTGTCTATGTGATGTTGTTTTAATGTTTGGAATGTACATGTAATTTTAATTCTTAAGTAGTTAATCTTATGTTATGAATGTATTTATGTTTATGTAATGGGAATCAGCAGTAACCTTAGTCTTGTGCCTTAGAGGATGTTGGTGATAGATAGAAAACCTTTCATTTTATTTTGTACTTTTAAATTAAAAAAAATTATGCATTTTCATAGTTATTGTAACTTCCTCTAGGGTTACGTGGCAAGGTGTTACACATGGTATCGGAGCCCAAGTTTAAACACTGGGTGCTATGGGATTATGATGAACCCATTAAGTTGCTAGTTGTGTAGGATTTAAGTTGTGTACCTTGTCCTATACCTTGGAATGATCCTACATAGACATAATTCCACCCAGACTAGGACAAGGTAGAGGTCGAGGTCATGGCCATGTAGATAGTTGTGGAGGGATTCAACACAATTTACCTCATCATGCTCCCCATCATTCTGATTGTGAGGAGCATAAGGATTCTTAGAATGCGCCAGGGGTCAGAGATCGGCATCAAGATCCTCTAGGGATTGAGGGTGCACAGTTGCATAGGATTTTAGAGGAGGCATTGGCTCGCCTTGGGCCAAGATAGGGTGAAGATCAAGTTTATGTTGGTGAGAGGGAGGTACTAGTTCAGTCTGAGGAAGTCGTAGCTGCACACATGAGGGATTTTCTTAGAGCACATCCACCCACCTTTGATGGATCTAGCAGTGGTCTTGAGGCTGAGACTTGGCTAATTGACCTAAACCGATGCTTTGTGATGCACCCCGACGGTAGCAATACCAAAGCTTGATATGCAATTATGTATTTTAGAGGATTCAAATCCACCTAGAGGAGGTTAGAGGAGCAGAAGATTTGGATCGATATTAATTTTGTGTCATGGGAATTTTTTCTTGAGAGGTTCAGAGCTTGTTTTCTTTCAGATCACTGGTGTAAACGCCGAGGTGATGAGTTCCATACCTTGCTCTAGTTGGCGATGTCGGTAGAGTAGTATGAGCATCATTTTTACGAGATCAAATAGTTCACAGGCATTGGATATAATGAGGGCATGCTCATCCATCATTTTATCAGGGTCTTAAACACTCAAATCAGTGGAGGTGTGCGAGTTTTCGAACCCAAAACCATGGAGATGGCCATGTAGAAGGCGAGGCTTATTGAGGAGAACTTAGAGATGGCATTGGGTGGCCACATAGGAGTGCAGATTGGCATTGTATTAGCTATAGGGCCTATTTTTTGTAGTGGTCAGGCTTAGGGAGCTAGACCACCCAAGACTCAGCAAGTTCCTACTCAAAGTGGGCAACAATAGAGTGTGTTGGGGAAGCATACAAATTGCCAGTCTCATTAGGATGGTGATAGTTCTCAGCCTAGGAAGAACTGGAACTGGTCGTGCAATAAGTGCAACCGTCAGGAGCAGTCAGCCTAGAGTTCACAATCTATGTCTAACTAGGGTAGTGTACAATAGTCCAGTGCACCTCTAGGTGATAGGGGTTTTGGATGTAACATAGGGTGTTACTCTTGTGGTCAACAGGGCCACATTATTAGGCTTTGTCCACAAAGGAACAATATTATTTTTGGTTAAGGGTCAGAAGTTTCTGAGTCGATGGTGAGTGATGTAGGCAGGTCACATCGAGCATTTACTATGGTTGATAACCACCAGTTTGGGCATATGGGTGTTGTTGCTGAGGCTTCTGGTAGTGGACGCGTAACACGGGATACTCATCCTCAAGGGTCAAGATATTGATCAAGTGAGGATCTAGAGGGATCGTAGGGGTGGTACTTCTGCTACTTAGGAGGATGCAGCTAGGGTAATGGATTTATATCCCTATTTCTTTGTAGGCTTCTAGGAGTAAGCCTGACCCTAGGGGTGAGGATGTAGCACCCCTCCATTTTCTCTTTGTATAAGACAATGTTCTACCTTTTTTTTCTTTGTTTTCTGGTTGCACTTAGACTTTGATATACTATGATGCCTGTTTATTATTTGATCGCTATTTATAGATCGATGTGGATTTTATGTGATGATGTGATGTTACTCTATTTTGATGTTATCATTTTGATATGCCTTTGATTATCATAATGGTTATTGGAACTAACATTGTTATATGCACGAGTAGATTATTTATGTTAGAATCATCAGTTGTGATACTATATTGGTGAAGGGGATGAAATTTCATCACTCGCTTGTGAATGCCTTGCGATTTTGTGATTTCCTCTTCATGGTGTGTTCTATTATGATGTATATATGCATGTTATATATATAACTTGTTTACCAATTTGCAGGTGCAGTACATCAACTCCACCTAGCTTCATAGGTTTGAGTGTGTCCATTGCCCAATGGTAATGTTGGTTGGGAGATAGTAGCTAGGATTCTTGTGTCAAGCCTTTACCCTAGTCACAATGTGTCATCGGGTCTAGTTGGTTTTGTTTGTTAAAATTGTTTAATTTTTCTTTGAAATTATTATGTTGCAAATTTTGTAAAAGGTAATTTAATGGATTTAATTATTTAAGATGATTATTAAATTAATCTAGTTTTAGTGTTAGAAGATGTTAATTAATTAATTAATTAATTTAATTTAATTGGTAAATAGTCTAATCTTAGGATTATATTATTAATTAATTAATTGAATTAGTTGAATTAACATAATTTAGAAATGTTAAATATTTTAGAATTATTAAAAAAAATTAATTCTTAAAATATCTAGAGGATTTCATGCAATTTGTTGTCAAAATATATTTTGGGTTTCCAACATGCATGGGAAAATTTATGAGGTTTGTTGGGAAATTTATTCACAGGGAGAAATTTGTGGCTGTAATGGGAAGAAGTGAGAAGCTTCTTCACAGAAGAAGGATAAAGGATATTGTGTGTTGGGGAAAAGTATTTTGAAAAAAAAAAAGAAGTTTTTGTCAGTCCATGTTGAAATTTTTTGGAAAAATTACTCTCGAGAAAAGTTTTTGTGTTCAGGAATTTTTATTGTTCTGGAGGAAGCTCTCCTTTATCTAGGAGAAAATACTTGATCTGTGGAGGAGGCACTACTTAAATTTACATCTTCACAGGCATTGGATTATAGGTTCCCTTTAATTTGTGTTAGTTTAATATTGAAAAGCTTCTTAGTTTAGATTATTCTCTAGAAAAGATTGTATGTGCAAGTTTTAAAAGCTTTGTGTTTTGTTTAAAAATTGTAATTGTCATATGTGATATGCTCTATGAAAAAAAAAATCCATCCTCTGTAGAGATGAAATTCTCTGTGGAAACTGTAAATTGGGATTACTGCATTCAAGAAGAACCCATAGAGGAAGATATTAGGAATTCAGGGATTTAGGAAGAAATATAGTTTTATGTAGAAAATTTTCCTCTAGGATTAAAGTTTCTCAGGAAAATTCTTGTAAAATTTGTTTAAAAGAATTGTTCTCCCTCTTTTAAATTCATGGTCTGAGCAAACCTAAAAGAATCCTCTATATTATATTTGAGAAATCCCTTTGTTGATATTTCTCTATAAGTTGGCTTTTCGGTTGTTTTTGTAAAATTTGGGTATTTTTCCTGTAGCTGATCTATTTGGAAAAATTATCTCCCCAATTAAACTATTGTTCTGAAATTCCATATATATATATATTTATATATATATTTATATATATATATATACATACACATATAAATATATACAAAATATATATATATATATATATATATATAAAATTTTGTATACCTTTCATTATTTAAATGTTTGTATTAATATATACATTCTTTTCTGTATGCGAAGTTGTCCTTATGTGTATTCATTAAAGTGCAGGGTTTGAATTTATTTTAATGAAAAATTACAAATTGTAGTTTTAGGGGGGGGGTAGTCGGCAACTTACCCATCTAACCCCATGGAAGGGGAGTTGGTTGTGTAAGGTGGGTGCCCCTGCCATGGAATTGGCTGCATATGGAGTTGACGACCCACGCCTCACACTGGCCCTATACATAAGGGGCACGATAGAATAAGGGACTTAAAATTTTTTTATGTACCTATCATTATCAAATGTATAAATGTTGATTTCATCTTCTTACTAATGCGTTGGACATTTCAGAATCTCGTGCATTAAAAATATATTATATATATATAATATTATATATATTAAGTATTGTTTTAATATATTTTTATCAAAAAGGAATTTTTTTGAGTAATTATTATATATATACAATGTATATACATAATCATATATATATGGTTATGTATATATGGTTGAAGCCACAATAGTGATTTACAATTCAAGTGAGGAAGGAAAACTCACAAAAAATGAATACATGGCAAAAAACTTAATTTTAGGGGTTTGTTCAAACCAAGGTTCAAGTGAACCCTTTTAATTATTTCCCACCCAAAAACCCAACAAAATCCCCTATGTAAGGGTGGTTTGCTCAAGCCCCTAGGGGTTTGTACGAACCCCCCTTATTCCTCATCCCCCCCCTCGAGACCCAAAAAACCTAAATTTTGGCACTTCGAAGCTCAAGTTGAGGATGAAAATGGAGGAATCTTCACAAACCAAATTGGAATCAGGTAGTCCTCGGAATGATCTATCCAATGAATATAATTTTAATATGTTTTGTTTTTATTATGTATTTGTTTTTTTAGTTTTATTAAACATAGGTTTTTCATCGAAAATGAAGCTGTCTGTTCTGCACATGTGGAAAAATAGTAGATTATCAAAAAAAAATTGAAAAATATGAGTGCACTAGATATTGAAGTCCTTGATCCAACAAAAAATAAATTGAATTTCGATATATACAAAAAATGTTACACGTTATACGGTCGCGCTATGTCTGAATTGTAAATGGTTTGACTTCGAAACTTGATTAAAGAAAAAAATATTCAATAAAAAACTATCTAACCAAGTGGAAGCACTAGATATTGGAGTTGCAAATCTAAATTCGAAAGAATTAAAATTTTATCCTTGATTGAAAAAAAAATTATGTGTTATACGGTGTGCGTAACTTTTTTAAAATGTTGTTTTCTGAAAAAAAAAACAGTTTTCATGGGAGATGGTAAAATAAGTGCAATCTGATTCCAATAATTTTGAAAAATATACTTTTAGAATCTACAGACAAAATTTGATTCCTATAATCCTAAAAATGTAACCTTAGTATCATGCCTTAGAGGATGTTGGGCATAGATAGCGAACCTTTCATGTTATATTATACTTTTAAATAAAAAAAATTGTGTGTTTTCATAGTTATTGCAACTTCCTCTAGGGTTACATGGCGGGGCATTACAACATAAAAGAAAAAGAAGAAAATAATGCAAATGACTAGTAAGGCACATGTGAGTCAAACTATTAGCGGGTCGTCTGCTTCCCAATAATGTTCATATAGGAGGCGAACAACTAGCTAAAGGGACAATAGCAAGTGTGGAACTAGGATCATTACCAATTTCAACACTCTTCTTAGGAGAATTATCATGTAAGCTCATAGAAGAGGAAAACAATATATTCAATTCGTTATGCACCTCCTCATCAATTTTAGCAACCTCATCATCATCATCCAAGTTAATCACAATGAGAGGTTGAATGATAATGTCTAAAGAAGAATCTAGATCATGTTGTGGTTGCGATATAGGATCTTTTTGTTGTTGTAGTGAAGGAGACTCGTCATGCATTTCTTCGGTCAAGTTTGAATTTTGATTTTTTTTGTTTGTTTCTTAGTTTAACCTTCGAGAAATAGCACGAAATTTATGACTATGATCTCTAGCATTAATTTCTATTTCTTTTAGTACAAATTTCAAGTTGTGTTTGTGTAGGAGCAGGTTTATCAACCATAGGGTTCCTTTCTTCCCTAAGGGGATGAATGGAAGGACCCATAGGATGTTGTTCAGCCACTTTCTCTTTAGCTTTGTAAACTTGCATTATCTTAGGAGGCGTGATGGGATTGTTTTCATTATATCTTTGTATTTTGTAGGAGGTAGGCAAATTCTCAGTCTTAGGTTTGTCTTGGTTGTTTTGAATTTTTTTAGGTTCAATCATGGTTTCTTCAAGGATGGTAGGCTTGGTCATAGGTTGAGGCATTTTTATAAGGGATTACTTTTCTATGCATTCCACTTTAAACTTTTGATAGGATTTGAAAAATAAGTCCTCATGAGGTTTAGGTTCCATAGGCTCAAGCCAAAAGAAATCTAATGAAATGTTCCCTCGGGAAGACAAAGGATCAAAGCCACTATGACACACAATAAAGATTTCATTGTAAAAGGGAAACTTTAGGTATTTATGCACAACCAATGGGATGAATTCCATGGAGTGTGGCCATGGGTAATCAAGCTTCACATGGAATTAATACGATGTCGAGATGATGGAGAATGAGACATCTAATGTTTTTGGTCCTATTTGTAAAGGTAAGGTGATTGATCCCATCATAGTGAAACTAAAACCATTTTGTTTCTTTATCCATGTTTTCATTTTATAATATGTTTCTTGATAGAGTTCATTCACAAGTAGGAATTCCTCAATGATCACATTCTCTCCATAGACGGGATCAATTAATATCCTATTAGTGGCCTTGTCATTGATTCGACCCGCTATATAAAGAGGACCATCAGGTGCATCTTTAAGTATATCTTTAGATGAGAAAGAAATGTCAAGAAGCTTTTTAGCTCAGCCCTTATGATCTTGAGTTTTGACCGCTGGAACCAAACCATCGATAGGATTTTTTTCTATAGGATCTTGTTGATTAGTATCCATGTTGTCATCATCAGTGTCAACATTCATCACATAATTCTTTGTAGTTTCACTAGCTTTGACAAATGAAATGTTATGATTGGGCATGGGGTTGGTAAAGATTTGTAGGTTTTGGTTAGGATGGGAAAAAGACTTATTTCATTGATCATTAACATTGCCAATTGAAATTCGACCAGAATCAATGAGGTCTTGCACAAGATGTTTGAGACACTTACAATGTTTTGTGTCATGTCCATTTTTTCAGTGATAATGACAATAAGCATTCGATCAAAAGTTTGGGGGTAGAGGCTTATTAGGATCAAGAGTCTTAATGGGGGGTAAAGTGATCATTTTATGTTCTAAAAGTTGTGAAATTGTGTTATGGAGGGTATCGAGTAAGGGAGTTAATTGCCTAGCCGGATCCCTAAATGTGAAAGGAGTTATCTTCCTTATAGCGGCCACTTGGGTATCAACATGTTGACTTATTTGTTGAGGAGATTTCTGTTGAAGGAATCCTTTATTCTATTTTCTAAAAGGTTGATAATTGTTTTGGTTTTTGGATTCAAACTTCTCAGGTTGGCTAGAGGTGGGTTTTGTTTCATGACTACTAGCCAAAATTTGATAATGGGTATGTGTAGGATCATGATGGGCCAAAAAGTGGAAATATGATGGGTATGTGGCTGACGACTTTTTTTTTACCCAAAATTGATGAAACGAAAAGGGTTTTTAAAGGAGATTCTCAACTTTCTGTTGGAGTTGAGAAGATACAACACCACAGAATCCCAAAAGAACTTTTCAAGCAAATAACCTATTACAAGGAGAAGCAAAGAGAAGCAACAAAGGAAATGCTCAATAATGTGGAGCAATGTATTCACCTAAAAATGTAAAATGAATTAATGATACAAAAGATAGTTTTCAACTACATATAGATGAAAACCCTAAAAAGGAAAACCCTAGGCTTGCACAATAATAGTTAATAAAGTAATTAATTATTATGTACCTAATGTTAGCTTAAGTGAAAAGAGGTAAAAGGGAACTTTACGTAATTAAACACATATTGTTTAATTAATAAAGTAAATACCCAATTACTCTAACACCCCCCCTTAAGATAGACATAGGGAGAAGCTAAAACCTAGAAGAAGCTACTGAAAGAAAAAGCAATGGGTCCCGACAACAAGGCCAAATCAGGTACCCATGTACAAAATCAATGCAAACTAAATGAAATGGGGTAAAGGAGAAAACCCAGTGGGAACAAAACTCCTCCCCAAAATAGAATGCAAGGAAGGAATGCAATGCACTAATGAAAGAAGGATAGGAGGTGGATAACATGATACCCCTCATAGACAACTTCTATCATATAAGTACATGTACAATGATCTCCATAGGATAGATAGAAAGAGAGAAGAAGGCCCCCCCACAATGAAGAAACTCCTGTCACAATGGTAGATGCCTGATGTAGAATCCAAAAGGAGATCCTAAAGCGGCAAATGATATTCCTCCCCTTGGGAAGAAATGGATCCATGGACCTATATCAAAGAAACCCTGTGAAGAAGGATGAACCAATCTGTCTCAAGATGTGTGCCATGATAGGATGCTGAAGAGTCTCACTATCTGAATGGAAATAAATAATGCCAAATCCAAACTGATGTGGAGGATACTGAAATGCAACCTCTGAATGCACAAATAATGGTGGGCGAATAGTGATAACCTGACTGTCAAGGTAGAGGAGATGAATGTCCTCAAAATAATCCACCAAATCTGCAATATAGGACTCAACAAACAAGAAATATATGTCTACAACATAAGAGTCCAAAGTAGCTATGTCTAGAAGATGTATGATTCCCTACTGCACTGAATCAAGAACAACAAGAGATGCTGATGAAGTCTCAGTCTGAAGAGTAGGAACTGTGAGAAAAACCTCTGATCCATCAGAATAAGTAAGAGTGTCTAAATACTCAAGCTCCTCTAAAGTATCATGATCAAATGGTGTATTCTCTCGCCAAGCAATGGGTATGAGACAATCTGAAGCAGGGTCCTCTGGGAATGGAGATAGAATAGGGTCTCCATAGATCTCCCAAAGATGTGTCCAAACTGGGTGAGGACAATCAATGTCCAATATAACCAACACAGTGTCATGATCAACACTAGACAATATAACTCCTGTAATGTGATTTCTAATAATATCCAATGCTAATCTGCCCTCTAAAGTTGCTGGTTCAGGTATGAGATCATACAAATAAGGAAAAATATTAAGCCACCTACAATGTGTAAGTATACCCTTTGCCCATGACTCATAATTACCCCGTTCCAAAAGAACAACTGAAGGGTGAGTAGAGAAACCCATGATAACTCTTCAAATAAAAAATTCAGAAACTAATGATCTCAGCAATGATAAATCATATCAAGATAATCCATCCAACGTAAACAAACCCCATGAAGGAGCCAAGATGACCAAGTAATTGAGAAAAGTGTAAAAACACATAAAGCTGAATAAAAAATACTTGGTAAATATTCTGATAAAATAGACTGTAGATCTGGAAAGAGCATTGTAACACTTTTCCAAAGCTGTTTGTAGACAAAAATAAAAACCCAGAAATATTTTGATGCTAGAAACAAAAATGATGACGGCTCCAATAAAAAACGGCTTGCATCAAACCCTTGTAGTTCCAAAAATATTCAAAACAAGAACAAGCAGCTGCAGATCTGAAGCTCTGATACCATGTTGGAGTTGAGAAGATACAACACCACAGAAGCCCAAAAGAACTTTGCAAGCAAATACCTGTTACAAGGAGAAGCAAAGAGAAGCAACAAAGGAAATGCTCAAGAATGTGGAGCAATGTATTCACCTGAAAATGTAAAATGAATTAATGATACAAAAGATAGTTTTCAACTACATATAGATGAAAACCCTAAAAAGGAAAACCCTAAGCTTGCACAATAATAATTAATAAAGTAATTAATTATTATATACCTGATGTTAGCTTAAGTGAAAAGAGGCAAAAGGGAACTTTACGTAATTAAAAAAATATTGTTTAATTAATAAAGTAAATACCCAATTACTCTAACACTTTCCACCAATATAAATTATGCTTTACTTTGAATTTAATAAATTATTATTATTCATTTTCTATTGAATTACGACTAAAGTGTTGATTTTTAGGCTGATTGGAAAACATCTATAGATTTCAAATGGTATCATATTTTTTGAATCCAAAACATGAATCACATTCTATGATTTGCATACTATAAGATTTAAAAAGAAAAAAATGAATTTCATGAATTTTTCACCAAGTTAAGGTGGTTAGACATACGAGTCTTTATATTTTTTTAAATTTGTCATACAAAAATTATTATTAATTATTTACTTGGAAACAAATTACAAAGAAATATGCATCACATCGGGACATGAGTCCTCTACTTATATCTAAAATATTATAATTTTTTTATCATTTTAATGTCGTTAGGGTGGTCAGACAGACACCCACTTCTTATTTTTTTCTTGAAATTTAAGTACTACTGTATTAAAATTTCAAATTTTCACCAAATAGATTTTAGTTTTTTTGTAAATAAACCTAGTAATTTTTAAACTACATTCAATTTTATAAAAATTCTATTCTTACATATTTTTGAAATAATATAGGCAACTTATTCAAATTTTTATGTCAAGATGCCTAACTCTGTTTTTTCTGATTGTTTTGCCACTTAAGGGCCTATTTTTTCCATGATGATCCTACACATACCCTAATCACGAAGGACAGTACACAAGTGCATGAAAGAGGGGAATTTCATCATGGTAAGATTATCTTGTATCTTAGTTTTTAAGTTCTCAATGAACATCCATTAAAGGTGAGGATTAAGAATCTTTACATCAATTTGGGAATAAAGCGATTGGTGGCATGAAATAAATTTGGTAATATTTCATCATCTTTTTGCTTACATCTCAAATCAGCTAGGGTCATCTTAGGAGTCAAATGCACTTGAAAATGGTTTATAAATTTTTTGAAAAGTTCATTGGATGAACTAATTGAGTTATTCGGTAATGAGGAAAAAAATTCTAAGGCAGTATCCTTCAAGAATCTAGGGAAAAGCTTAGCCAAGAACTTGTCCTCAAGAATAAAATCACTACATAGGGTGGTATAAGTAGAAACATGGTTAGAAGGATCTCCTTTCCCTCCATATTTATCAAATATAGGCACGTTTATACCTTGTGGCATCGACGTTCTCAATATATCCAAGGATAAGGGATTGCTTTATACATAATACGTAGGTTGGCCATTTTTATTTTGGTTTATAGTGGGAACCTGTTTTTGAAGGTATGAAATAGTTTACACAAGTTGATTTATGAGGGTGTCATTGGTTATATTTTGAGATGGAGGTGAATAAGGTGGAGGTGTGTATGTGTTTGAGGGACAAGTGAATGGAATGCTTATAGGAGGTAAAGTAGTAGGAGATGCAACTTGTGATGCCACCAAGGTACTAGGGATGCTAGCAGAAATACCTAAGGAAGGAATGACATTACTAGTAGGTTGCATTGTTGATGTAACTTAAGGGTTGGTATAGGTAGGAATGAAGGAAATTTTTGTAGCAGGAGGAATTTTAATTCCTCCTTGGATTGGTACATTGTTTGAAGGTAAAGCACAACTAGTGGTTAAGGTAAGATGTTTTTCAAAAATATGAACTATGTTATGCACAAGGTCAACTCCTTCACTTCCAATCATGTGATGTATATTATCTATTGTAGGGATAGCAGTGGTTGAACTGCTCTTAGTACTTATTTGATTTTGTAGGTTTGCTAAGTCTTCATGAATTTGCATTATGTTTTCTTGTGGAATACTACAAACCATTATCTCAACATTTGTCACACTACATGCAGGAAAATAGTTGTTAAGGGTATGGTCCATACCTAGTGAACTAGTGTCAAAACTAGTAGTAAAAGAGCAGGATAACCCAAGATCTATGATGATTGTGCTATTGTGGGATGACATGAGTCTCAAACTTCACCTCACTATAGTATTAGCAATAGGAAACCAAGTAGAAAAGCTCATACAAGAGATAATTAAGGAAATGCAAGGTGCAATGAACACAAGATAAATGCTATGCTCTAATTTTGATTCAAATGAAATTAAGCTAGATGCACTGAAATGAAGAAAACAAAAATTATGCAAATTAAAACAGAGAACTAAAAACAAAAAACAACAACACACAAAAGGAGACTTTTACATTGGAAAATGTTGTCTAAAATCTGAAATAGGAGTAAATCATCTAGAGGGGCATATGAGTCCCAATTAGGTTTTTTTAGGGGTTTGAATTCCAATAAATAGTCACCACAGAAAACCCTAAAATTAGGAAAAATCATCTATACTAGGACTAAATTGCCCAGAGGGACATATGAGTCCCAGATTAGAGTTTTTGCATTGTTTTCAGAAAATTCTATGTAAATATTCTGCTTTCTAGTTTGGATGATATCTAGACTAAGTGCAAATGTAAATTTTAAGTCAATTTCAATGATGCAAGATTCAAAAATGCAACTTATATGCACTTTCACTAATGCAAGATTTAGAACCCTAGATGCTGATGCAAAACCTAATTCAATTTTTATGCAAGCTAGATCAAGGATTATGATGCACTCCAAATCAGAATTAAGATCTAAATAAAGGTTCACCAAAATGAAACAATGGAAATAGGGGGACTTATCTTTGAAGAGATAGGGTTCCTACTTCACACTCTTGTTTCACTCAAGAAAACCCTAAATATCTCAATCCAAGGATGGAATGGGGAAAGATATTTGCTCAAGGTTATCCTATGGTATGATTAAAGACTAAAGAAGGGTTCACCACCAAGCTAGGGCTTGGAAAGACTAGTATCATGCATATATAAATATGAAACTTAATGATATGCAATACTATAATAAATGACCTAGAAATGAATGCAAAACATAATAAAAAACTAGGAAATCAAAAAGGAGCACCTAAAAACCTATAGTAGCTTGATTAGAGACCTGAAATGTTGAAAATGTTGAATTTAGTACACACTAGGACTCATATGCCAAGCTGGGTGATTTAGTCCCAGATTAGGATTTTTGGGTAGGAATTGAAATCTAGCAGAGACATTTTTGGAACACCTGAAATTTGGAAAATTTTCTATACTAGAAATTATATTCTAGAAGTGGCATATCAATCCTGCTTAGCTTTTTTGAAGGATCAAAGTTAGAATCTTCTCTTCAAATTCTACTCTGTCTTCTCAATTTTATTCTCAAATCTGAATTGTTGATATTTGCTTTGTAGATGTCTTTAAATGATCTTCTAAACAAGATGACAACTTGGACAACTTTTCAATCTTGAAAACTTCTTTCCAATATTTCTCCTTAGAGGGTATACAACCTAGATGTATAAATCACACACTAAAGAGAGGGGAAAATGTTGTTTTATTTGTAGAAAGGGGTTTACCTTGGTCAAAGCTCATTCTGGTAATCAAACCTTGTAATGAAATCGAATGGAAAGGAGGGGTGATGAATGAACAAAATGATATGTTGCAACTCACCAAACCCTAGAAATAAAGTGTTACAATCATGTATGAAGTGGCTCCAATAGATGTGGATCTTGAATTGAATGCTTGCTTGACTCATAAAACCCTACATCACAAATGTTAGCTCAAAAACAAACATGATGCATGATGAATTTGACATGATTCTTGATACTTGAATAATGCTCCAAAATACTTGACAATCAGCTCTTGAATGCTCTTGTGATCTTGAATTTACTATAATACATGAATACTTGAATGCTTAGGAGAAAATATGTGAAAAGACCTTGTATTTATACTTATTTGAAATGATGGAAATTGTGGGTCCTCTCTTTTCACCTCTAGATTTTTTGACCTAAAACGAAAATGGGCAATATTCACACACTTCACTCAAGAAAAAACCCTTGAGATGTATTTGCAAAGGAGAAAGAGATCTTTCAAGAGGGTTTTCATAAAGGTTGAATGAGATATAATGAGGGGTTCACCACCAAGTTGAGACTTGGAAAAGACAATGATATGAAAGATGTAAAATAAAACCCTAATTGAATGAAAAATAACTCTAAATGACCTAAAAGGATGAGTGAAATGCATTAGAAAACTATAAAGATAGAAAGTGTGTTGCAAGTATGGATGAGTAAGGTGGTGTTGTCATTAATGTTTTCATTGATGTCAACACAACTCAATTATTTGCAGTGAAAGGAATCAAGTGATTGCAGGTGGTACATGTATGGGTGATGACGGGACTTCAATTTTTTTGAGAAAATTGAGGTTGGGTTTTTAGGGTTTCAAAGTTACTCATGGTAACTTTGATTACCGACCTTTTGAAACCCTCTTGTTATGTTTTAATAGTGACCTGGTGCCTGGGGGAATTGTTCACTTAAGTGAGGTTTTATCCCTCTCGGGTTGCGCTTTACCGGCCCCGTTTCACCTGATTCAGCGGTCTTTTGACATGATGGCTTATGTTCTACACCGCCGAGAATTTCAATGTGGGCCCCACTTGGATATTCCATCTGAATTCTGAGGAACCGTCCGATTGCAAGATTGGATCTTGGCCGTTTCTCGCCGGCCTCATAGGTTTTCCTATCGGTATCACCAAAATGGTGTGAGGCTCGTGAGATGTCGCCATCTGGCATGAACGAATGAGTGGGTTTTCTTCCCAAGGTGTTGGATATGATGTGTGGCCATCTTTTCACTGGTGATAGCCATTAATAACAGGGTAATTATGGTTTCTCGCACACCTTGCACGAGTGGAGTAAATATCCGAGAGGGTGTTGCGAGGTCTGCGAGGGCGTGACATGTGGCTTTTCTTTCCTTGCCAATGGGACAATGTGGGTCCCAATGTGTAGTTCAGATCTACTATTTTTGAGGGTTTTGATTGGCTATGCTTTCTGAGGGGGTCGAGGTGGATTGTCAACATCCATTGACTTGATCTCCGGCCTTCGTATTGCTATAGTGTGGTCCGAATCGACAGTTCAATTTCAAGAAAGTGGTGTGTGAGTTGTCCGCGTGGCATGTATTGATTGGTTGTTGCTCATGTCATTAATGGCAGGGGTTTTCCTTCTCCAGAGGATCTCCACCTAATTTCCTCTGGCATGCAAATAGTGCCATCCTATTGAGAGTATTCATGGTTATCTTGGTCACTAATTGTTCGAATGCTTGAATTGCCTTCAAGTAATTGTACCCTACATGCTGGGCTATTCTATAAATGTTGACTCAGTTGTATGCGATAAGCATTGCATTCTTCTTGTATTAGTGTGCTAGAAAGTTTCTTCTCCTATGTGTTGCAGAGCTCTATTTCTTTCATTGATAAATCAATTAAGCGTAGGAGCACGAGGCTAAGATCCCAAGGGTCGCTAGTCATGATGGATCCTATGACACCCACTGTGCCCAGGGGTGCTACAAGAAACATTGGAAATCAACCAGTGCACTGTTCATCCCCGGTGATCCGACACCGATTCGGATTATTGGTGTTACTTGGCTACTTTGATTGAACTCTTGGGAGTTGACGAGGAGGTTATGGCAATTGAACCGATAACTGAACAGGCACTGAGTCCAGTTGTCAGGGATGATTCTCGCAACGATGGTAAAAGAGAGGTGGTTCCATCACTGTCGCAAGCACGTACTCGAAGCAGTCACCTATACCGGCGTCGTGTGTTCTCTTGATGATGAGTGGTGGCGGGTTGGTTGGACATGTTTGCTCCTACTTTTTGTTCTCTCCTATGGATGTGGACATGCGCGTGCTTTGCACAATTTTGTTCTCTGGCTAGTTACTGTGTAACCATTTTGATTCCTTCAATCATGCATGATGTTATCTAATGATAAGGAATGTAAATTTGAATTTCATTTGGAGTTGAAATTCAATTTTGTATTAAAAAATGTAGCCTAATGCTTGTTGCTCTCCTTATATATAAAGGAGATTTCATGGCTCATTGTCAAGAGTCAGGAATTTTGGGGTCCAAAGCTCTAAAGTTTGTACAGTCAGTCTTATGGTTGAAATGTCATGAATATTTTGTTCAAAAAATCATCCCAAGGGGAAATTTTTATACAGATTAGTATGATATGCTTTTTAATTATTGATATCAAAAGAAATCTATAAAATTAAGATGGTTTACTCTCTTGTGCGTATGCCATGGATTATGAGTGGAATTATCAATGGTTCCTCCATTCAGTTTCAACAATTAATTGAAAGTGTAGTTAGTTTTTTCTTGCTTTAACTTAAGAAGTTGATCAAATGCTTGAAGAATCAATTACACATTCATGGTTGTATATGCTCAAGATTCTTGAAGAAGTATTGTTTTAGTGTACTGGAATATCTCATGATAGTAATGCTATATGAAGATAAGTTCATTTTATCGGGATTTTATTTTGTATGACTCTGTTGCCCAGTGGGTGAGGCACTGAACAATGTTTGTAGCATTATTTTTGGTTTAATACTGTGAGCTTTAAGCACGGTAATCTGTTTACTAAACATAAACACTTGTTAAAACCTTGTCTTCCTTTGGGAGGTATTTTCTCATAGTAAGTGGGTCCATTTCGTTGCTCTGCGGCACTGGTAATCATTCTCTGGTCTGCCAATACCATGAAATGATGACTATCTCTCTGAGTGTGTAGGAATTGTGATCTGTATACAAGAAGTGTTCTTACCAGTCATGAGGTATTCTTATGAACACATTTAGGTTTACCCACCTTGGTCCTACAGAGCCAAAAGTGTAGGGGAGTTCAGTCCATAATTGACTCTCGTTAGTTGGCCACTAGTTGTTGTAGTTATCCTTGATAGGGGCCGGCTACCTCTTAGAGATCTGCAATTTCTATGTGGGAAAAATAAAACACCAACAGAATGGCGACTCTCCTGGGGAATGAACCCAATAAGTTTTGGTTGTAGACGGTGCTGTTATAGAGTCATTGAAGTTTTGAATCATTTATGTAACCAGAGATTGAAAATTATTGAATTATTTTTCCATACGAGTCACCAACAGAATGGCGACTCTGCTAGGGAATGAACCCAATAAGTTTTGGTTGCAAACAGTGTTGATACAGTCATATTAAAAGATATACTGTTCTGAATTTACACATTGAATGTTTCAAATTAAATGAAAGGAGGTAGTTCAAATGTAATCATAATAATCTTATGGTCTATGGTGTCCTGTAAGCAACAGATTCAGGAGTTCTAGAGTTATTCATTGAACGATGGTTTTATTTGGGGAGAACTTCTGAGAAATTTAAAGAAAAAGAGGGAGAAAGAAGACAAAGGAACCATAGGGATGGGAGGTGCTTATCCAGAACTTGTTGTTCAAAGTAAATATAAGTGATAAATTTTGATGGTAATGGGTTATGATTCTAAGAGATACTACTGGTGGTATGGTGCGACTATGTCATGGGTAATGAAACCCATAATTTGACAGAACCTAGAAAATAGGCTCTCAAAGTTCTTTGAAATATTGTCCTCTAAAAGGAGGTGGCAACTCTGACTGAAGAACCAATGAATAAATGAAGGAATAGTTCCAGATTTGTATTGTTTACAGTCTGGAAAAGAGGTTGATACATGTTGCTAACAACTACCACATATTTTACCAAAAGTAAAATAGTTCACTACTTTTAATGATAATGGGTGTTTTGATTAAAGACAAAAATGGTTCCAAATTTATATGTCGAGCATATACAAGGGAACAAGGATTTGTTTTACCATACTTCTAAGTAATACAATATGTAAAAGTATTTATGAAACACATTTGTATTGCATAAAATCTTGGAAAATAAGGAATACTTTTGTAAGTCATTAACAAATTCCTGGTTGAGCTGACAAGTGATGTGCCTGATAGCTATATGCTATTGAATAGTCTACCATGTGTAAGGTCAAACATAAATATGCTAGAAGAATATGTTGTATTAAGCCCTTTTGAGAGTTTTGTAACCCAAAGGTATATGCCTTTTATGTTTAATGGTATCAGTAATTACCCTAATTCAATTCCTAGGAAAATTAGGGAGTATTTACCTCAATATACAAGGCAAGTTGTAGAATCGGCTTCAAAACATTTACAACATTTTGTAGATGTAATGGGTGATTATGAAATTGATCATGAGGATGTTGTCATGAAATTATTTGTGCAAACCCTAAAAGGTGATGCTAGAGACCGGTTTTCTTATCTGCCTGCCTTTTCCGTTACTTCATGGAATCAATTGGCAATTGCTTTTATGGAACAATTCGATGAAAGAGTCAATCCCAACATAGTGAGGAAAGGATTTATGGGAACTCACATACAGGAGGAGGAATTAGTCCCACGTTTTAATCTCATGTTTTCAAGAGAATTAAGGGAGATCCCTAAAAAAATAAGACCAAATGAAGCTGAAAGCTTGGTTGTATATCTAGGTGCTTTCAATAAGAGGATGAGCTTTTTATTAAGGGATAAAGAACCTACTACTCTGCCTCAAGCATACCAACTAGCTATGGAAATTGAAAATAACATGAAATATTCAATGATGAAGAGATATCCGACTGCAGGTATTGATTACCCTTGCTTAACCAATGCTAATATAATATCTGACCTGGCTATTCAAAAATTTGATGATAAAATTCTCGCTAGAATTGTTATAAGTCCAGAAATACAGTTTGATGATAATGAGATCCAAGTTGAAGCCCAGTCCAATTTGAGTGAAGAGGATCAGGTTTTTTGTGTATCAGAACTGTATGATATGAGAAGGCAAGAAAAGGAATCATCATATGAGTTTTTTTTCAGATTTTTGGAAATCTTAATACAAATTCCCATAGAGCAAAGACCTAATGATTATGAATGCATTGATTTGTTTTGTGAACTATATGAATCAGGACTGAGTTCCTTACTAGAGGAATTGAAACCTGCTAATTTGGCTCAGGTGATTTAATGGATAGACATTGAAGAGTCGGCTAGGAATGCATCTACACAAAATAAAGGTAGTGCTCATTCATTACAGGATGTTTGCATAAGTAATGACAAAATTGAAAGGGAAAATGATGTAAGATTGTGTGAGACACCTATTGTGTTTCCTAATCCTAATTATGATTCTAATATTACTGAGATTCTATTGCAAGATAGTGATTATGCTTTTAGGGGTAATGATTGCAGTGCAAAGAATGCAACAAAACTATTATTTTTACCAGAGTTGTGTGAAGATGAAGAGCCCCATGTTTGTTCCCAAGTGAAGAAAAAATTGTCAGATGGTGTATATCTGGAGTGTACCACAAATATGTTAGCATTGGAACAGGGGAGTTATATAAATGGCAAACAATATAAGGATATTGGTGTCTGTGATCAGAAGAATACAATCGACGATATCCAGTAGTGTGGTGAATACACAGGCCCTATGGTTTTCCCTGACTACCTATGTAAAATGGAGATGGAGATGTTACTGCCCTCTAGCATTGATGTAGTCAGTAAGGGGTTTTTAGATTGTGCTGAATTATTCACTTATAGATCAACATATTCAACAGAGAATACTGAGTACAATAAAGCCAGTATGTATTGCTCTATCTTTTCTGATCAAAGTGAAGTTGATGTTTTTAAACCTATCTCTAAGGGTTTTCATATAGAGATGAATGAAGAGGTACAAGAAAGGATGTGCCAAGAGAAAACTTCCTTGAGCTATGTATCGTCTTGGTTAGCTAATGGAAATAAGGGTACTTTGCATACTGTTATGTATGATAACTTTCAGTTTAATATGCAAACTAAGGATAACAAAATGGATGATATTGCGGAATAGGTAACTTATGAGAGTTTTCATTTCCTAGAACATATGAGTCAGCACCCTATAAAATATGACCAGGAGTAGGATAAGGTAAAATATTATCATGGTCATATATTGCTTTTAAATTGGTGGGGCAGAGTGGGGAAAGCTTTTATTGCAGTCGTAGAAGTATTGGTTATCCCATGCACTTTGAAACATCAAATGGTGAATGTTGCAAGTTCTTTTTCTATCAAGAAATGAAAAGTTTTGTTTTTGATAGAGGTAAGCTTTGATTTCTCTTGTTTGGTAGCTTGGGGCTATCATGTTTGTATACACAAGTCCAATTGGTAGAACAAGGCAATATATCTGTTGAGGGGCTTGTGCAATTTAATAATCTGGTTTGTGAAACCAGAGATTCTGGATTCTTGCTATGCCCACAGGGGGCATACATCCCCAGTTGGAGCCACTGATGGGACTTCAATTTTTTGAGAAAATTGAGGTTGGGGTTTTAGGATTTCAAAGTTACTCATGGTAACTTTGATTACCAACCTTTTGAAACCCTCTTGTTATGTTTTAACGTTGACCTGCTGCCTGGGGGAACCGAGCACTTTACCGGCCCCGTTTCACCTGATTCACCAGTATTTTGACATGATGGATTATTTTCTACACCGCTGGGAATTTCAATGCGGGCCCCACTTGGATATTCCATTTGAAGTCTGAGGAACCGTCTGATCACAGGATTGGATCCTGGCCGTTTCTCGCCAACCTTGTAGGTTTTCTTGGTGGAGTCACACAAATGGTGCGAGGCTTATGAGATGTCACCATCTGGCGTGAACGGATGAGTGGGTTTTCTTCTTGAGGTGTTGGATATGATGTGGGGCCATCTTTTCACTGGTGATAGCCATTAATAACAAGGTAATTATGGTTTCTCGCACACCTCGCACGAGCGGAGTAAATATCCGGGAGGGTGTTACGAGGTCTGCAAGGGCATGGCACATGGCTTTTCTTTCCTTGCCAATGGGAGAATGTGGGTCCTACTGTGTGGTTCAGATCTACTATTTTTGAGGGTTTTGATTGGCTATGTTTTCTGAGGGCGTCAAGGTGGATTGTCAACATCCATTAACTAGATCTCTGCCCTCCGTATTGCTATAGTGTGGTCTAAATTAGCGGTTCAATTTCAAGAAAGGGGTGTGTGAGTTGTCTACATGGCATGTATTGCTTGGCTATTGCTCATGTCATTAATGGCAGGGGTTTTCCTTCTCTAGAGGATCTCCACCTGATTTCCTCCGACATAAGAATAGTGTCGTCCTACTGAGAGTATTCATGGTTATCTTGGTCACTAGTTGTTCGAATGCTTGAATTGCCTTCAAGTAATTGTACCCTGCATGCTGGGCTATTCTATAAATGTTGACTGAGTTGTATGCGATAAGCATTGCATTCCTCTTGTATCAGTGTGTTGGAAAGTTTCTTCTCCTATGTGTTACAGAGCTCTATTTCTTTCATGGATAAATCAATTAAGCGTAGGTGCACGAGGCTGAGATCCCAAGGGTCACCAATGACACCCATTGTGCCCAGGGGTGTTACAAGAAACATTGGAAAGAAGCCAGTGCACTATTCATCCCCGGTGATCATTTCAAATTCTGATGAATCCGACGTCGATTCAGATTATTAGTGTTACTTGGCTACTCTAACTGAACTCTTGGGAGTTGACGAGGAGGTTCTGGCAATCGAACCAATAACTATATAGGCACCGGGTCTAGTTGTCAGGGATGATGCTCGCAAGGATGGTAAAAGAGAGGTGGTTCCATCACTGTCGCAAGCACAGACTCAAAGCGATCGCCTATATCGGGGCCGTGTGTTCTCTTGATGATGAGTGGTGGCGGGTTGGTTGGACATGTTTGCTCCTACTTTTTGTTCTCTCCTGTGGACGTGGACATGCACGTGCTTTGCACGATTTTGTTCTCCGGTTAGTTACTATGTAACCGTTTTGATTCCTTCGATCATGCATGATGTTATCTAATGATAAGGAATGTAAATTTGAGTTTCACTCGGAGTTGAAATTCAATTTTGTATCAACAAATGTAGCCTAATGCTTGTTTCTCTCCTGATATATAAAGGATATTTCATGGCTCATTGTCAAGAGTCAGGAATATTGGGGTCCAAAGCTTTAAAGTTTGTACAGTCAATCTTATGGTTGAAATGTCATGAATATTTTGTTCAAAAAATCATCCCAAGGGGAAATTTGTATACAGATTAGTATGATATGCTTTTTAATTACTGATATCAAAAGAAATCTATAAAATTAAGATGGTTTACTCTCCTGTGTGTGTGCCATGGATTATGAGTGGAATTATCAAGGGTTCCTCCATTCAGTTTCAACAATTAATTGAAAGTGTAGTTAGTTTTTTCTTGCTTTAACTTAAGAAGTTGATCAAATGCTTGAAGAATCAATTACACATTCATGGTTGTATATGCTCAGGATTCTTGAAGAAGTATTTTTTTAGTGTACTGGAATATCTCATGATAGTAATGCTATATGAAGATAAGTTCATTGTATCAGGATTTTATTCTGTATGACTCCATTGCCCAGTGGGTGAGGCACTGAACAATGTTTGTATCATTATTTTTGGTTTAAGACTGTGAGCTTTAAGCATGGTAATCTGATTACTGAACATAAACACTTGTTAAAACCTTGTCTTCCTTCGGGAGGTATTTTCTCATAGTAAGTGGGTTAATTTCGTTGCTCTGCGACACTGGTAATTATTCTCTGGTCTACCAATACCATGAAATGATGACTATCTCTCTGAGTGTGTAGGAATTGCGATTTGTATACAGGATGTGTTCTTACCAGTCATGAGGTATTCTTATGAACACATTTAGGTTTACCCACCTTGGTCCTACAGAGCCAAAAGTGTAGGGGATTTTAGTCCACAACTGACTCTCGTTAGTTGGCCACTAGTTGTTGTAGTTATCCTTGATAGGGGTTGGCTACCTCTTAGAGATCTGCAATTTCTATGTGGGAAAAATAAAACACCAACAGGTGAGATACTATAGAGATGTGAGTACATCGAGCAATCTTTATGGTGTTGCAAGTGTGCTTGTATGATGAGATATTAAGTGCTTTTTAGAAAATTAATAAACAATGAAGAAAGAGTTGTGTGTGTATTCTAAATTTGCTATGGTGATGTGATCTGCATTTCTTCTATGTTTATCCTATGCTTGTGTGTATCATTGGTATTGTTTATTGGCATCTTTGGGTGATATATCCTGAGTTATAGCTTATGGTTTCATGAACAGTGAAAGTTGTATTCACCGATGTGTGAACTAGTCTGGGAGAGTTGTTTGTCTGTGGACTGGGATAAATGTTTCTTCTTTTCAATCCTCTGATGGTTTGTCTCAAATATTTTAGATCTGGAAGAAGGTTAATAATGGTGTTATCTATGTATAAGAAAAAGTGTTTGTGGTTTGGTACTCTGAAAAACTTGTTCCAGAGCTACTATGTGTGTCTGCACAGTCTGGTTGGACTGATTGAAAGAGTTTTGTGTATGGAATTTTTTTTAGTTGCTACAGATGAATCTAAAGGTATCTAAGAGGTGTTTTAGTTTCTAGTGAAGTGTGTTATTTGATCCATGTGCTATCATCCTATTGTGAACATGTGCATTTTAAAGTTCATTGGTGTTTTCATTAGGTTCGGGTGACCTAGTTTCTATGTGTTACATGAAGAATAAGTATCAATTAAGGAAGCATGTGATTTATCCAAGATGTTGTTTTTGGTATTGGTTAAGTATTAATTTGGTCCACTCTCATTCTTATCCACCGTGGGAATGTTGAGTCACCAACCTAAATTGAATTTGTAAAATGAAGAATGTGTAGCCGACATTGGAGAAAGTTTCTAAGGTTGAAGATGGTATAAGTACAAGTCAATATGTTATGAATTGAGAGACATGTAAGAAGTGATAAGTACAAAACAAGTACGAGAATCAGAGTGTGCAAAATTGAATTAAGGAAATAGTACTTTAATGTGTTTGACTCCTGAAAGAAGTGAGATGATGGTGTCTACAATTCTTTGGTTAAGCCTACAAATGTGTGGAACCTGTTGTGATGGATTTTTCTATTATCTATCTTTATCTATAGGCAGTGAGCCTCCTTCTAGATAGTGAGTCCTTTTTGGGTAGTGAGCCCTTTGGTAGTGAGCCTTTGTATTAGGTTTTGTATTAATATTATATTGCGAGTTAATCCTCATCATGGTTTTCCATTTGAATATGGTGTCTTTGGTATTTTCTTTCTATTATCTGCATTTCATATTTATACTTAATAATAGATTAAAGTAGATGTGGAATTGATTAAGTTTAGAAGTGAATGTAATTAGATACAACTGATTCACCCCCCTCTTAGTTGTCTTGATCAATTCAACAATTGGTATCTGAGCTTCAATTCCTTAGAGAAGAGCTTAATCGCTTGAGGTAGATCTGATGGCGCACAAGAAGTCAATCCCTATGTTTGATGGAGCTAACTATAGTGACTAGAAAGTGAAAATGAGAGGTTACCTAATCTCTCTTTATTTCAAGAATTGGAAAGTTGTTGAGAAAAAATATGTTGAATTGGCTAGTGGTCCTTCTTCTGTAGATGAGATTTCTACCTATGAAGAAAATGAAAAAGAAAGGTATGCAATCTATAGTGCTTTATCTAAGACTAAGTGGACAAAATTTATTTCATTAGGAACTACTTATGAAGTATGGGAAAAGTTGAAAGATATCTATGAATGAAATGATAGAGTAAAATTATCAAAGAAGCTAGCAACAAAGCACATATATGAGAACTTGAAAATCCTAGAAGGTGAAGATATTGCAAGCTACTTTCAAAGGGTTGATATTATAGCAAATGAAGTCAAAAATCAAGGTGGTATTCTGACAGATGAAGATGTAATAGATAATATTTTGATGACCCTACTGGAGAGCTATAGTGATAGGGTTTCAAATATTGAGGAAGTGTATGATCCAAATAAATTCACTAAAGAGCATCTATTTTGCACCTTGACTGCATTTGAGATGAGAAAGTTTGTAAGAGAAAAGGAGAAAACTGAAACAACCTTCAAAGCCACTAAGACAGAAGATTCAGATAGTGATGGTTCAGAGGAATTGGAAGCAAACTTTACAAGGAAATTGAAGATAGGTACCAGTAAGTACAAAGGTATGCTACCCTTTAAATGGTTTTGAGTTGTGGAAATATTGGTCACTATGCTTCAAGATGTCCAAATAGAGCCATACACAAAAAGAACAGAGATAATAAAGACAAAAAGGATATAAAGTTCAAGAAATTGTATTATGTTAGAGAAGATGTTGGATTTTTTTATCATGAGTCTGATTTTGAGGATGATAAAGATGAATGCTTCTTTCTAGCCTTGGAGAATAAATTTATGTCTACTAACCATAGAAGATGTGGAAGGGAATGTGGTCCAAAAAACAAGAAGGATGAGATGGAAGGTACTCTGGTTACTCCCTTTCATGATAGACAATAATAAGATTATTAGCTAATTGATAGTGAATGTTCAAATCATATGACTGAAGACAAAAGTAAGTTTACTAAACTTGAAAATTATGATGGAGGATTAGTGATGTTTGGAGATGATTCTAGTGCAAAGATTGTTGTAAAAGGAACAATTAGTTTTGATGGAGAACACAGTACTGATGACATCTACTACGTTAGGTGTTTAAGGCATAATCTCTTGAGTGTTGGAAAAAATGTAGCAAAGGATTTAAAATTTTGTTTCAAGATAATAATCGTGAGATCAAAAATGGGTCTGAAACTGTGGTATCTGCAAGAAGAAGAACACATGAAAACATCTATCAGCTTAAGAGTGGTGATGGCCAATGTTTTGTGTCTCAAGTTAATGAAAGCTGGATATGGCACTAGAGGATGGGACATGTAAACTTTGACAATCTGATCAAAATCTATTCAAGAGAATTTTTTAGGGATCTCCCTAGAATCACAAAGCCTACCAATATTGTTTGCAAAAGTTGTCAATTCAGAAAAAAAACAAGATGAAATTTTAAAGGAAAATAACAATCAACTATCAGAATGCTAGAGTTGATTCATATAGACCTATGTGATCCCACAAGAGTAGGAAATCTGAATGGTGATAGGTATTTCATGCTTTTGATTGATGATTATTCTAGAATGACATGTGTTTCTTTTCTTAGGGAGAAAAATCAAGCTCTAGATAGATTCAAAGTGTTCAAGGCAAGGGTAGAGAATGATGTAGTAAGAAACAAAGCAAGGCTTGTATGCAAAGGGTATTCACAAGTTGAAGGAATAGACTTTGAGGAGACATTTTCCATGGTGGCAAGAATGGAGGCCATGCAGATGTTCTTGGTATTTTCTTCTCACAAAGATTTCAAAGTATATTAGATGGATGTGAAGTCTGTATTCTTGAATGGAGAATTGGAAGAAGAGGTGTACATGGAGCAACTAGAAGGATTATTGTTATAAGATGAATTGGACATGGTCTACAAGTTGAAAAATGCACTATATGGACTTAAAAAGGCTCCCATAACATGATATGCAAGGTTGGATAGATATTTGACACAACATAGGTTCAAGAAAAGCTCCACAGATAGTAATCTCTATTTCAAAGTTGAAGGAAATGAAGGTATGTGCAAGAAATTTGTAGATGAGATTCAAAAAGATTTTGAGATGTCTATGATTGGTGTGTTGAACTTCTTTCTTAGACTCCAAGTGAATCAAACTGATAAGGGCGTATTCATTTCACAATGAAAGTATGATAAAGAATTGTTGAAGAAGTTTTGAATGGATGATTCCAAACTACTTTGTACCCCTATGGTGACTGGATACAAACTGAGTAAGGATGACGAATCTCCTAAAATTGTTCAGAGCATGTACAAATCAACAATTGGTGGACTATTGTATCTTACTGCTACTAGACCAGATCTCATGCATGTAGTATGTTTGGTTGCCATATTTCAAGCAGAACTTAAAGAAACACATGTCACAACTATGAAGAGGATATTTAGATATCTAAAGGGAACTCTAGATTATGGCTTGTGTTATCCTAAGGATACTGATTTTAATTTGAATGCCTACATTGATGCATATTGGGTTGGTTGTGTGGATGACCAAAAGAGTACAAGTGGTGGTGCATTATTTCTTTAAGGAAGATTGGTTTGATGGCTAAGCAAGAAAAATGATTCAGTTTCTTTAACTACTATATAGTCTGAGTATATCGCAACAACATCTTGTTGTACACAAGTACTGGGTGATCCCACAATACTAGTTTACAATTTTTGGGCAAACTAGACACTGAACTTATTTTTTTAAACTAAATCTTCACTTTCGGGCTCCTATAACGGCTAAACCATGAGGAATTTGAAGATGATGCAAACTAGTGATTTGTGAAGTTTTATCTATATATTCTAAATATGTTTTTTGAAAAAATTTGGAATCAGATTGCACTTTTTTTCATCTCGTATGAAAACTAGTTTTTCTTAGTAAACATCATTTTTAAATAGTGATGCTCACCATATACAACATAAATTTTTATGTATGAAAGATAAAATTCTATTTTTTTCAAATTTAGATTTTTAACTACGATATCTAACCAGTTCATTTGGTTTCATAGTGTTTTATTAAATATTTTTTCCTTAATCAAGTTTCGAAGTCAAACCAATTACAATTCAAACATAAGAAGACTGTATACAACATAACTTTTTATGTATGTATCAAATTCAAAAAAAAATTAATGGATCAAGGACATCATTACCCATCGTGAACATATTTTACAAAATTTTATTTTGATAATCTACTATTTTTCCATATGTGTAGAACAGAGAGCTTGATCTTTAGTGAAAAACCTGCATTCACAAGAAATAAAAAATAAATATAATAATCAAATTAAATTTAATTAAAATTATACTTTTTTGGAAGATTATAATAAGGATGACATACTTACAATTTTTTTTTTTAAATAAATTTATTTGATCCCCCAAAAGGTAAATCAAAAGTGGTTTTTTATCAACATTTTGATAGGTGTAAAAGAGGCTTCATTATAGGTATAGTTTAAAACTAGCAAGGTTCTATCCAAGGGGGCTTGGTCTAATGTGGTTTGATCAAACCCTCTTCAATTGGAATCCTTTAAATGGGAGTTTTCAAGGCTTAAATCATTATATTTTCTAAAAATATGTGATTTTAGCAAAAATCAAGATCTCCCATAAAGTGTAAACCACTATTGTGGAAGCACCCTACTTTGGATGAAGCAAACATTGAAGGATATAGGTGTGATGTGTGATGAGCCTATCCCTATCTTCTATGATAATACAGGTACAATAAATATTTCAAAGAATCTGGTAATGCATTCAAGGAAAAATCATATATCTATCAGATATCACTTCTTAAGGGAGAAGGTGTTGGAGAATGAAGTTGAGCTTGAATATTAGTCTACAAAGGATCAAATTATAGATATATTTAATAAGGCTCTTCCTAAAGATACTTTTGAGTATTTCAGGGAGAAGTTAGGGGTTACTACCCCTCCTTCTTTGAACTAGGTGCACATGGAGGTGCATTAGTCCAATGGATCTATAGATTCATCATCTGTCTGGACTGATGATTAGGGTCTACTCCTCAAGGGGAGTAGAGAGTATCATTGTTGCAGTATGAGATATGGGTGCACTCCTGAGGGGGAGTGATAAAAAAAATTATTACTGAAGAATCATGCAAAAAAATTTTTTGCCATTGATGTCAAAGGGGGAGAGAGAATCATGTGGAAAAGCCTATCTATATCTGAAAAATTTGAAAGAGAGAGAGAATCTTGAAAGGAGAAGAGAGTGTAGAAACATTGTGTAGGATGTCTAATCTAAAATCTAGAAGAATAAGAAGCAAAAGAGTGTTTATGGGTATGTGCAGGATGATCATGGAAAAAATAGGCTCTTAAGTGGAAATGAAAATTCAAAAAATCAGAGTTAGGTAACTTGACATAAAAATTTGAATAAGTTATCTATACTATTTCAAAAATATGTAAGAATAGAATCTGTAAAAAATTGAATGTAGTTTCTAAACTACTAGGTTTTTTTTTTTTTTAAATCTATTTGGTGAAAATTTTAAATTTCAATGCAATAGTACTTAAATTTCAAGGAAAAAATAAGTAGGTGTTTGTCTGACCACCCTAACCACAAAAAATCATAATATTTTTTTTTTAATATTTTAGATATAAGTAGAAGACTCATGTACCAATGTGATGCATATTTTTTTGTAATTTTTTTCCAATTAAATAATTAATTATGAATTTTTTATTATAACTTTTAAAAAATAGAAAAACTCTTATGTCTGACCACCTTAACTTGGTCAAAACTTCATGAAATTCATTTATTTTAATCTTATAGTATGTGAAGCATAGAATGTGATGCATATTTCAAATTCAAAAAATGTGATACCGTTTGAAAGCTATAGATGTTTTTCAATCAACCTATCAATCAAGACCCTAGTCATAATTCAAATAGAAAATGAATAATAATTATTTATTAAATTCAAAGTAAAGAATAATTTATATTGGTGGAAAGCTGAGAATCTCCTTTAAAAAAACTTTTTGTTTCATCAATTTTGGGTAAAAAAAAAGTTGTCAACCATATGGGCCATCATATCACTTATATATCACCACTTTTTGGCCCATCATAATCCTGCACATACCTGTATGTTGTCTTTTATGTTTTTCACATCATGTGTTTCCATCAATGACAAAGGGGAAGATTGTTGCAAGTATGAATGAGTAAGGTGGTGTTGTTATTGATGTCAAGAAAGTTTAGGTTGTTGCAATGAAAGGAATCAAGTGATTGTAGGTGGTACATGTATGGTTGAGATACGGTAGAGATGTTTTGAGTACATGGAGCTATCTTTATGGTGTTGCACATGTACTAGTATGATGAGTTATCAAGTGTTTTTGATAAAATTAATATATAGTAAAAATAGAGTTGTGTGTGTGTTCTGAATGTGCTCCGATGATGTGCTTTGAATTTCTTCTATCTTGATCCTATGCTTGTGCAGATCTATATTATTGTTTATTGGCATCTTTGGGTGATATATACTGATTTATAGCTTTTGGTTTGATGAAGAGTGAAAGTTGTGCTCACCGATGTGTGAACTGGTCTGCTAGAGTTTTTTGTCTATGGACTGGGAGAAATGTTTCTTCTTTGCAGTCCTCTGATTGTTTGTCTCGATATTTCAGATCTGGAAGAAGGTTAATAATGGTGTTATCTATGCTCTAGTAGAAGTGTTCATGGTTTGGTACACTGGAAGACTTGTTCCAGAGCTACTATGTGTGTCAGCACAGTCTGATTGGACTGGTGGAAAGAGTTCTATGTATAAAAGTTGTTACAGTTGTTGCGGATGAATCTTAAGGTATCTAAGAGGTATTCTAGTGTCTGGTGAAGTGTGTTATGTGATCCACGTTTTATCATCCTATTGCGAATGCATGCAATTCAAATTTGATTGGTGTTTTCATTAGGCTTGGCCGACCTGATTTCTGCACGTTCCATGAAGAATAAGTATCAATTAGGGAAGTTTGTGATTGATCCAAGATGTTGTTTTGGGTCTTGTTTAAGTATTAATTTGGTCCACTCTCATTCTTATCCACTACGGAAATGTTGAGTCACTGAACTAAGTGTTGGAGTTGAGAAGATACAACACCACAGAAGCCCAAAAGATCTTTGCAAGCAAATAATCTGTTACAAGGAGAAGCAAAGAGAAGCAACAAAGGCAATGTTCAAGAATGTGGAGCCATGAATTCACACAAAATATAAAATGAATTATGATACAAACAATAGTTTTCAACTACATATAGATGAAAACCCTAAAAAGAAAACCCTAGGCTTGCACAATAATAATTAATAAAGTAATTAATTATTATGTACCTAATGTTAGCTTAAGTGAAAAGAGGTAAAAAGGAACTTTACGTAATTAAACAAATATTGTTTAATTAATAAAGTAAATATCCAATTACTCTAACACCCCCCCTTAAGATAGACATAGGGAGAAGCTACTGAAAGCAAAAGCAATGGGTCCCAGCAACAAGGCTAGATCAGGTACCCATGTACAAAATCAATGCAAACTAAATGAAATGGGGTAAAGGAGAAAACCCAGTGGGAACAAAACTCCTCCCCAAAGTAGATTTCAAGGAAGGAATGCAATGCACTAATGAAAGAAGGATAGGCCATGAATTCACACAAAATGTAAAATGAATTACGATACAAAAGATAGTTTTCAACTACATATAGATGAAAACCCTAAAAAGAAAACCCTAGACTTGCACAATAATAATTAATAAAGTAATTAATTATTATGTACCTAATGTTAGCTTAAGTGAAAAGAGGTAAAATGGAACTTTACGTAATTAAACAAATATTGTTTAATTAATAAAGTAAATATCCAATTACTCTAACACCCCCCCTTAAGATAGACATGGGGAGAAGCTAAAACCTAGAAGAAGCTATTGAAAGCAAAAGCAATGGGTCTTGACAACAAGGCCAGATCAGGTACCCATGTACAAAATAAATGCAAACTAAATGAAATGGGGTAAAGGAGAAAACCCAATAGGAACAAAACTCCTCCCCAAAATAGAATGCAAGGAAGGAATGCAATACACTAATGAAAGAAGGATAGATGGTGGATAACATGATACCGCCCATAGACAACTTCTATCATATAAGTACATGTACAATGATCTCCATAGGAGAGATAAAAAGAGAGAAGAAGGCCCCCCACAATGAAGAAACTCCTGTCACAATGGTAGATGCTTGATGTAGAATCCAAAAGGAGATCCTGAAGTGGCAAATGATATTCCTCCCCTTGGGAAGAAACAAATCCATGGACCTGTATCGAAGAAACCTTGTGAAGAATGATGAACCAATTTGTCTCAAGATGTGTGCCATGATAGAATGTTGAAGAGTCTCACTGTCTGAACTGAAACAAATAATGTCAAATCCAAACTGATGTGGAAAATACCGAAATGCAACCTCTGAATGCATGGATAATGGTGGGTGAATAGTGATAACCTAACTGTCAAGGTAGAGGAGATGAATGTCCTCAAAATAATCCTCCAAATCTGCAATATAGGACTCAACAAACAAGAAAAGATATGTCTGCAACATAAGAGTCCAAAGTAGCTATGTATGGAAGATGTATGATTCCTTGCTACACTGAATCAAAAACAATAAGAGAAGCTGATGAAGTCTCAGTTTGAAGAGTAGGAACTATGAGAAAAATCTCTGATCCATTGGAATAAGTAAGGGTGTCTAAATACTCAAGCTCCTCTAAAGTATCATGATCAAATGGTGTATTCTCTCGCCAAGCAATGGGTATGAGATAATCTGAAGTAGGATCCTCTAGGAATGGAGATAGAATAGGGTCTCCATAGATCTACCAAAGACGTGTCCAAACTGGGTGAGGACAATCAATGTCCGATCTAACCAACATAGTGTCATGATCAACAATAGACAATATAACTCCTGCAATGTGATTTCTAATAATATCCCATGCTAGTCTGCCCTCTAAAGTTGTTGGTTCAGGTATGAGATCATACAAATAAGGCAAAATATTAAGCCACCTACAATGTGTAAGTATACCCTTTTCCCATGACTCATAATTACCCCGTTCCAAAAGAACAACTGAAGGGTGAGTAGAGAAACTCATGATAACTCTTCAAATGAAAAAAAAACTAAGAAATCTGACCTTACAGCATTTAGATAAAATTAATATAACCCATTCCACGCAAATAAAACCCATGAAGGAGCCAGAATCACCAAGTAATTGAGCAAAGTGTAAAAACACACATATTTCAATAAAAAATACCTGGTAAATATTATGGTAAAATAGACTGTAGATCTGGAAAGAGCACTGTAACAACTTTGCAATGTCTATTTGTTTGCGCAAAACAGACACTGTGGCCAAAAGTTATGAATTTTTCAAAAACTGAATTTAGCTTGTAGGAAACGAATTTTCTAGCGAAAAAGGTTTACTTCTAACTTGATTTCTAGAAAATCTACTCACTGTTTGTAGACAAAAATAAAAACCCAGAAATTGTTTTCTTGATCCAACAAGTAGAATATGAGAAAATGATTTCTTTTACTTTCAACTAGGAGAAAAATGACGTGTGCCATTTTTTCAATAGTGATTTTCTCCAAATCTGTGCAAAATATGCAAAATCTAAAAGATACCCAGTTCAGATTTTGACGATGGCTACAAAACCCAAAAATTGTTTTTCCTGTAAATGAGTGAAAACTGAATTGTTGAAGCAAAAATGATGACGGCTCCAATAAAAAATGGCTTGCAACAAACCCTTGTAGCTCTAAAAATCTTCAAAACAAGAACAAGCAGCTGCAGATCTGAAGCTCTGATATCATGTAGGAGTTGAGAAGATACAACACCACAGAAGCCCAAAAGATCTTTGCAAGCAAATAACCTGTTACAAGGAGAAGCAAAGAGAAGCAACAAAGGAAATGTTCAAGAATGTGGAGCCATGAATTCACACAAAATGTAAAATGAATAATGATACAAAAGATAGTTTTCAACTACATATAGATGAAAACCCTAAAAAGAAAACCCTAGACTTGCACAATAATAATTAATAAAGTAATTAGTTATTATGTACCTAATGTTAGCTTAAGTGAAAAGAGGTAAAAGGGAAATTTACGTAATTAAACAAATATTGTTTAATTAATAAAGTAAATATCCAATTACTCTAACACCCCCCTTTAAGATAGACATAGGGAGAAGCTAAAACCTAGAAGAAGCTACTGAAAGCAAAAGCAATGGGTCTCGGCAACAAGGCCAGATCAGGTACCCATGTACAAAATCAATGCAAACTGAATAAAATGGAGTAAAGGAGAAAACCTAGTAGGAACAAAACTCCTCCCCAAAATAAAATGCAAGGAAGGAATGTAATGCACTAATGAAAGAAGGATAGGAGGTGGATAACATGATACCCCCCATAGATAGCTTCTATCATATAATTACATGTACAATGATCTCCATAGGAGAGATAAAAAGAGAGAAGAAGGCCCCCCACAATGAAGAAACTCCTGTCACAATGGTAGATGCCTGATGTAGAATCCAAAAGGAGATCCTAAAGCAGCAAATGATATTCCTCCCCTTGGGAAGAAATGCATCCATGGGCCTGTATCGAAGAAACCTTATGAAGAATGATGAACCAATCTGTCTCAAGATGTGTGCCATGATAGAATGTTGAAGAGTCTCAGTGTCTGAACTAAAACAAATAATGTCAAAATCCAAACTGATGTGGAGAATACTGAAATGCAACCTCTGAATGCATGGATAATGGTGGACGAATAGTGATACCCTGACTGTCAAGGTAGAGGAGATGAATGTCCTCAAAATAATCCTCCAAATTTCCAATATAGGACTCAACAAACAAGAAAAGATATGTCTGCAACATAAGAGTCCAAAGTAGCTATGTCTGTAAGATGTATGATTCCCTACTGCACTGAATCAAAAATAATAAGAAATGCTGATGAAGTCTCAGTTTGAAGAGTAGGAACTATGAGACAAACCTCTGATCCATCGGAATAAGTAAGAGTGTCTAAATACTCAAGCTCCTCTAAAGTATCATGATCAAATGGTGTATTCTCTCGCCAATCAATAGGTATGAGACAATTTGAAGTAGGATCCTCAAGGAATGGAGATAGAATAGGGTCTCCATAGATCTCCCAAAGATGTGTCCAAAGTGGGTGAGGACAATCAATGTCCGATATAACCAACATAGTGTCATGATCAACACTAGACAATATAACTCCTGCAATATGATTTCTAATAATATCCCATGCTAATCTGCCCTCTAAAGTTGTTGGTTCAGGTATGAGATCATACAAATAAGGCAAAATATTAGCCACCTACAATGTGTAAGTATACCCTTTGCCCATGACTCATAATTACCCCGTTCCAAAAGAACAACTGAAGGGTGAGTAGAGAAACCCATGATAACTCTTCAAATGAAAAAAAAACTAAGAAATTTGACCTTACAGCATTTAGATCAAATTAATATAACCCATTCCATGCAAACAAAACCCATGAAGGAGCCAGAATGACCAAGTAATTGAGCAAAGTGTAAAAACACACAAAGTTGAATAAAAAATACCTGGTAAATATTATGGTAAAATGGACTGTAGATCTGGAAAGAGCACTGTAACACCTTTTCAATTTCTATTCATTTGCGCAAAACGGACACCATGGCCAAAAGTTATGAATTTTTCAAAAACTGAATTTCGCTTGCAGGAAACAAATTTTCTTGCGAAAAATGTTTATTTCTAACTTGATTTCTAGAAAATCTACTCTTTGTTTGTAGACTAAAATAAAAACCCAGAAATTGTTTCTTGATCCAACAAGTAGAATATAAGAAAATGATTTTTTTTACTTTCAACCAGTTGAAAAATGACGTGCGCCATTTTTTCAACAGTGATTTTCTCCAGATCTATGCAAAATATGCAAAATCGAAAATATACCCAGTTCAGATTTCGACGCTAGTTACAAACCCAAAAACCATTTTTTTTACAAATGAGTGAAAACTGAATTTTTGAAGCAAAAATGATGATGGCTCCAATAAAAAACGGCTTGCAACAAACCCTTGTAGCTCCAAAAGTCTTCAAAACAAGAACAAGCAGCTGCAGATCTGAAGCTCTGATACCATGTTGGAGTTGAGAAGATACAACACCACAGAAGCCGAAAAGATCTTTGCAAACAAATAACTTGTTACAAGGAGAAGCAAAGAGAAGCAACAAAGGAAATGTTCAAGAATGTGGAGCCATGAATTCACACAAAATGTAAAATGAATTATGATACAAAAAATAGTTTTCAACTACATATCGATGAAAACCCTAAAAAGAAAACCCTAGGCTTGCACAATAATAATTAATAAAGTAATTAATTATTATGTACCTAATGTTAGCTTAAGTGAAAAGAGGTAGAAGGGAACTTTATGTAATTAAACAAATATTGTTTAATTAATAAAATAAATATCCAATTACTCTAACACTAAGTTGAATTTATAAAATGAAGAATGTGTAGCCGACCTTGGAGAAAGTTTCTAAGGTTGAAGATGGTATAAATAGAAGTCAAGATCCTGTGAATTGAGAGACATGCAAGAATTGATAAGTGTGAAACAAGTGTAAGAAGAAGAGAGTGTGAAAGTGAATAAAGGTAATAATACTTTAATGTGTTTGACTCCTAAAAGCAATGTGTTGATGGTGTCTTCAATTCTTTGTTAAGGTTGTGAATGTGTAAAACCTGTTGTGGTGGATTTTCTATTATCTATCTTTATATGTAGGCAGTGAGCCTCCTTCTAGATAGTGAGTCCTCTATGTAGACAGTGAGCCTTATATCTAGATAGTGAGTCATTTCTGGGTAGTGAGCCCTTTGGTAGTGAGCCTTTGTATCAGGTTTTGTATTACTATTATATTGAGTTAATCCTCATCGTTGTTTTTCCCTCATTTGGTTTTCCACATAAATATGTTGTCTTTGGTATTTCCTTTCTGTTATTTACATTTCATGTTTATACTTAATAACAAATTAAAGTGGATGTGGAATTGATTAAGTTCAAAAGTGAATGTAATTAGATACAACTAATTCACCCCCCCTCTCAATTGTCTTGTGCAATTCAACAAAGTGTGCACCTGGAAATCAGAGAAAGAAAAATGGAGGTCTAAATAACTGAAAAATCTACTATTAAGGCTAACTAGGACTCATTCGCCACGTTGGGTGAATCAGTCCTATTTATAGAAAAATGTGTCAGTACAGGTTTCTGCCAAAAGGCTATCTAGATCTGTAAAAATATTTTTCAAGCCTATACAATGGGACTCATTCACCACTTATGATGAATTGGTCCACTTCTACTTTTTTGGAAGTTTGGGAGCTGATTTTGTTCTTCTCAACTTGCTCTTATCTTCTTGACATATTTCTGCATCCAAAACTCCAAATTGCTACCTGTAGGTCTTCTCCAAGTTTCTCCAAGGGTTGATGAAATCTTTGACAACTTTTATCACTTGACAACTTTTCTCCAACCTTTCTCCTTAAGAAATTTGTAGCCTAAAAAAAACCATACCAATAAGGTGCTACAAATATTCTCGAGATGGCTACAACAGATGTGGTTCTTGACTCTTGCTTGAAACACTTGCTTGAATCATAAACTCTACATCACAATTGTTATCACAATAACAAACATGATATATGCAATCTTTTACATGATGGTTGGGACTTGAATGCCGCTCTAAAATGCTTGATAATCTACCCTTGAATTCTCTTTAATTCTCTTGTGAACTCAACTTGCTAGTATGAATTCTCTCACAAAAGTCTTAGGTGAAAATGAGTGAAAGAACCTTGTATTTATACTCAATTATGCAAGAATTTTTGAAATTACAACACTACAAGCTGACTTCAAATCTAGGAGAATAAAATCCCACCAGAAATTTGAATTAAATTTGAATTTTTGTCACACGAGACTCATTCACCCAAGGTGGTGAATGAGTTCCATTGGACATAATGTATGAGACCAAAAACAAAAAGTGTTTAAAAATGTGTGAAAACTAGTTTGGGGCTAAAAGATCTAGGTGGTGAATGAATCCCAGATCCCTAAATCTAGGCCACACAATCTAGAAACACCTGAATTATGATTGGTTACTAATTTTTGTCAGGATTATCCTTGAAAATATGCAATAGATGAGGCTGTGGATGAAAAATAGGCCCAATTAAAGCATAAGAAAGCCTAAATATTAATCTTGAGCCTAGAGAAGTGTGAAAGTGTGTTACAACACCTTATAACACTCTAAATAAGGCAAGATTAAAGATTAATTTTGATTAAAATTGTGTTTATTATTCTTGGTTATTTGATAAAACCCTAGAAAAGTGTGAAAGTGTGTTACAACACTTGACAACACTTTCGCAAGGTACCATTGAAATACATTAGTTCACAAGTGCCCAAGACCTAATGTGAATGTGTTATCCACATTACAACACTAAATGAAGGCAACATTAAGCCAAAATACACATGGAGGGCCCAAACAAGTGTGAAAATGTCAAGGGATCCATTTTTCTACACTACATTTAGCCCCCACTTTAGTGAGAGGATGAACTTGCTTCGAACTCACACTAAAGTAGAAAAAATGCATCAAGAGGGGTTCAAACATACCAATGCCAATAAGATGAGACAAAAATGATCAAGAGGGGTGATCAAGCCCCCAAGATCAAGATTCCAAGGTAAATCAACATGGGCACAAAAGAAAACACGTGAGAATAATGTAAAGAGCAACAACAAAGCACAATCATACACTTCCAAAGATGAAAGAGAGAAAAAGGTAAAAGAGAATCCGAACAAGCTTCGATCATTTTTCCATCACAATGTGGATCAGATCTAGGTTGTTTATGCAAAAAATACATACTCACTTTAAGGCAACAAAACTCCCGGCTGCCCAGTGGGCGAGAAGTTCTAAAAGGTGAGACACATACACTCATGCCTAGTATACACTCACACACACACAAACTATGGATATGGAGAAAATCATGCCTCAGATTGGGCTTCATGCTCAAACCATACCAAAATTATACATCTTGATAACTTTAAAAAGACACCACACAAAAATGGTTTTTGAGCTTCATGAGACAAGCAAAACTTCGTATGCTTGGAGCTCATGAACAAAAAAGATGGCTCTACAAGTATGGAACCTGTGTTATGCAAGGTGGCTATATAATAAAAAATGCAAAATACAAAATACGAATTGTTCAAAGGAGTTTTGCTTATTTCATGCGAGGTCTTTAACCTAGGTAACATTGTGCCTAATGTCTCCAAGAGAGGACTAATCAAATAATAGAAAATTCACAACTTAGGGGATGCAGTGTGTCGCATCAAGCCACTAAGAGGAATGTAATATGATAAGAGAGATCACGCTCCTGAAGGACATCACACCCAATGTCATTCGCAAAGAAAAAATGCATCACATGTAGTAAGAAAATTGCGCAATGAACTCCGAAAAAGGAAAATGAAAAAGAATAATGCCAATGTATGCCCCCACTTTAAAGAAATTGCTAAACACTGTATTGTGAGTAGTTACTTTAAAGTGGAAAATGATAAATTCAAATAATAAAGAAGAGATGAGAGCTAACTTGGAAATCCTTATGCCACATAATGTGTTTCCAAGTAAAGTTATGTCATGTGAAAAAGAAAATAAAAGAGAAGGGTTGCCCCCAAACTGAAAACACCAAACACATAAGGGATCTATGGATTTGGGGTCATTATGTTCTTGCTACAATATTTTTTTAGAGGGCTCAGAACTGTCATTATCCCCCAAATACACATAAAACTAGAAAAATTTGGATCAACATGGAAGATACATTAATGTCTCGACACATTGTGTCATACCCAAAAGGAAGACACAAGAAAAAAGAGAAAAATGAAAAATGAGAAGGAAAAGGAAAAATAAAGCATTTTGGGTCAACATGGAAGAGACATGAATGCATCGACACCTTGCATCACCCCCGAAAGGAAAACATAAGATAAAAGAGAAAAAACACAAAAAATGATTTACGACATAGAGAGGAATGAAGGTACAAATAGAGGAATGCCACAAAGAGAGAGAGGAAATCAAACAAAAAATTATGGGGGATCACATTACACACATGCAATCACACAAAATAAAAAGAAATAAATAAATAATGGAAAAGGCTAGCAAGGCACATGAGAGTCAATCTATGAGCAGGTCATCCACATCCCAATCATGTTCATTGTATATCGAAGGTGGGAAATTGGCTAAAGTGACAAGAGAAAGTGTCAAACTAGGGGAAGCACTAGGTTCAATACTTTTTATAGAATATTTTTCATCTAAGCTCATGGAAGAGGAAAACAATGTATTTAGTTCATTATGGATCTCTTCATCAATTTTAGAAAACTTATCATCATCATCCAAGTTGATCACAATAGGAGGTCGTATGATAATATACCTGGAAGAGTTTACCTCTTGTTGTGGAGGTTTTATTGGAATATTTCATGTGAAGAAGCACACTGGTCATGTATTGCTTCAATCAATTTTGGATTTGGATTTTATTTGTTTAATTCCTCATGTAGCTTGTGAGAAATAGCACGACGTCTAACCCTATGCTTTCTAGCAGCTCTGTTTCTTTTAGTTTTATTTTCAATTTGCATTTGTGTAGGAGTGGGTTGATCAACCATAGGTTTCTTGTCTTCCCTAAGGGGAGGAACATAAGAGACCTCACGAGGTTATTCGACCACTCTCTCTTTGACTTTGTAAACTTTTTTTATTCTAGGAGGTGTAACAAGATTGTTTTCATTATCTCTTGGTTGCTTGTAGGAGGGTAGTGAAGGTTCTATTTTAGGTTGGTCTTGGTTGTTTGGTTTAGGTTCAAGCATAGTTTCTTCAAGCATGGTAGGTTGAGAGGTTGATGGGGACATGTTCCAAAGAGACAATTTGGCTATCTTTTTTGCCTTGAATTTTCGGTAGGATAGGAAAAAGATGTCTTCTCATGGCTTTATAGGTTGAATGGGCTTTCACCAAAAGGAATCTAAGGAAAATTTTCCTTTGGATGACAAATGGTTGAAGCCACTATGGTGGAAAATGAATATTTCATTGTTAAAGGAAAACTTTGAGAATTTATGCACAATCGATGGAGCGAAGCCATGGGTGGCCTAACTTCACACAAAATTGGTCCAACTGCAGGATGATGGAGAAAGTAACATCTAATGTCTTTGGTCCTATTTTTAATGGTAAGGTGATTGATACTATCGTAGGGCAAGCAAAACCATTATGTGTCTTGATCCATGCTTTTAGTTTATCATATACATGTCTTGATAGAGCTCATGCAAAAGTAAAAATTCCTCAGTGATCACATTCTCTCCATAGGCAGGATCTATTAGTATCCCATTAGTTGGCTTGTCATAGATACGACTGGCTATGTAAAGAGGACCATGAGGTGTATGTTTAATTATATCCTTAGAGGAGAAATAAATTTCTAGAGGATTTTACTTCGACCCTTACAACAAATGACATTTATTGCCCGTACCATTTCATCTATAGGATTATTATTGATAGAATTATTTAGGATATAATCATTTTTTTCATCATCTGTGTCAACATTCATCACATCATTCTTTGTAGTTTCCCTATCTTGGAAAAATGAAATATTATTTTTTGGCATGGGGTTGGTGAAACTTTGCATGTTTTGGTTAGGAGGGGCAAAAAATTTATTTTCTTGATCACTAAAACCTCTGATGGAAAGATGACCGAAATCAATGAGGTCTTGCACAAGATGTTTAAGATGCTTGCAATGTTTTGTGTCATGTCCATTTTGTCGGTGATAGTGGCAATAATAATTTGATCTAAATATCAAGGGTAAAGGTTTATTAGGATCAGGTGTTTTGATGGGAGGCAAGGTAATCATGTGTTGTTCTAAAAGTTGGGACACTGTGTTATGAATGGTATTGGGTAAGGGAGTGAATTATCTTTTCGGGTCTCTGTAGCTAAAGGGTATCGAGGCTTTAATGACTACTACTTGGTTATTGGTGTTGTGAGGTTTTTTTTGAGGGGGATTGAATTGGAGGAACCCTTTGTTTTTTTTTCTAGAAGGTTGGGAATTTTTTTGGTTTGTAGGCTTAGATCTCTCCATTTGGCTAGAAGTGGACTTTGTATCTCTACTACTAACCAAATTTTGATAATTACGGAGGGTAGTACACAAGTGCAGGAAGGATGGGAATTTCATCATTGTAAGCTTGTCTTAAATTTTTCGTTGTAAATTTTCTATGAACGTCTTTTGAAGGTGAGGGTCGGGCATCTTGATATCAATTTGGGAATAAAGTGATTGATAGCGTGAGATAAAGTCAGTTAAATTTTCTTCTTCTTTTTTCTTGCATGTCATCAAATCGGCCAAGGTCATCTTTGGAGTCATCTGCACTTGGAAATGGTTTACAAAGGGTATGTGTAGGATCATCATGGAAAAAACAAGCCCTTAAGTGGCAATAAAATTCATAAAAATCAAAGTTAGGTAACTTCACGTAAAAATTTGAATAAGTTATCTCTATTATTTCAAAATTATGTAAGAATAGAATTTGTAGAAAATTGAATTTAGTTTCTAAACTACTAGGTTTATTTAGGAAAAAAAAATCTATTTGGTGAAAATTTAAAATTTCAATGCAGTAGTACTTAAATTTCAGAGAAAAAATAAGTAGGTGTCTGTTTGACCACCCTAACCACAATAAAATGATAATATTTTTTTATAATATTTTAGATATAAGTAAAGGAATTATGTCCTGATGTGATGTATATTTTTTTGTAATTTTTTTCCTCATAAATAATTAATTATGATTTTTTATTACAACTTTCAAAAAATATAAAAACTCGTACATCTAACCACCTTAACGTGGTCAAAACTTCATGAAATTCAATTTTATTTTTTAATCCTATAGTATGTGAAGCATAGAATGTGACACATGGTTTAGATTTAAAAAATGTGATACCATTTGAAAGCTATAGATTTTTTTTCAATCAGCCTATGAATCAGGACTTTACTCATAATTCAAATGGAAAATGAATAATAATTATTTATTAAATTCAAAATAAAGCATAATTTATATTGGTGGAAAGCTGAGAATATCCTTTAAAAACCCTTTTCGTTTCATCAATTTTGGGTAAAAAAAATTCATGAGCCACATGGGCCATCATATCACTTACATATCGCCACTTTTTGGTCCATCATGATCCTACACATATCCCAAATGCATGAACAAGTTGATTGAATGAACTAATTGAGTTGTTCAGTAAAGAGGATAACCATTCCAAGGCAGTTTCTTTTAATGATCTAGGAATTTTTTTGGCCAATAGTTTATCATTAAGGAAAAAGTAACTACATAAGGTAGTATAAACATTGACATGGTTGGAAGGATCTCCCTTCCCTCTATATTTTTCAAATCTAGTCACCTTTACACCTTGTGGCATCAGTTTTCACAATATTTCTAAGGACAATGGACTACTTTGGATATAATATGTGGGTGGACCATTTTGATTTTGATTGATGGTGGAAACTTTCTTTCGGAGGGATGAAATGGTTTGAAATAGTTGAGGTATGAGAGGGTCATTGCTTGTGTTATGAGATGGAAGTGACAAAGGTGAAGGGGTGTATGTATTTATAGGACAAGTGAATGGAATTCTTATAGGTCATAAGGTGGTAGGAGATATAAAATGTGATGCCACATAAGAATTAGGGATTCTAGCAAGAATACCCAAGGAATGAATCACATTATTAACATGTTGCATTTTTGTTGTGACTTGAGGAAGGGTATAGGTAGGTATTGAGGCAATTGTTGAGGGAGGAGGAATTTGAGGTCCTCCTTGGCTAGTGACATTGTTTGTTGGCACAGGACAACTAGTGGTTGAGGTGAGATGTTTTCCAAAAAATTGAACTATGTTTTTCACAAAGTCAATCCCATCTTAACTTTCAAGCATGCAGTGAATGTTATCTATGGTAGGGATGGAAGTAGTTGAGATGTTGTCATTTTATACTTGATGTTATAAGTTTTCTAGGTCCTCATGAATTTGAATTATGTTTTCTTGCGGGAAACTATCATTCCTTGGTTAAACTTGCATACTACTTGAAGGCAAAGAGTTGTTAAAGGTATTGTCCATATCTAGTGTACTGGTGTGTCAATACCAGGAGTTAAAGAGCTAGATAACCCAAGATCCACAACGATTGTGCTATCATGAGATGAAATGAATTTTGAACTTTGTCTCACTAAAGTAATAGCAATAGGACACCAAATACTCATGCAAGGAATACTAAATTCAATGTGAATGTGAATGCAATGTAAGCTAAGAACAATGAAATGCTTATAACTGAAATTTTGGAAGCTGAAACAAAATGTAAATAACAAAGAACAAAAACTCAGAAAATTAATTCTAAATTCTATAAAATGCAATGGGTATGTGTAGGATCATGATGGGCCAAAAAGTGTTGATATGTAAGTGATATGATGGCCCATGTGGCTGATGACTTTTTTTTTACCCAAAATTGATGAAACGAAAAGGGTTTTTAAAGGAGATTCTCAACTTTTCGCCAATATTTTTATGCTTTACTTTGAATTTAATAAATAATTATTATTCATTTTCTATCTGAATTACGACTAAACTCCTAATTGATAGGCTAATTGAAAAACATTTATAACTTTCAAATGGTATCACAGTTTTTGAATTTGAAACATGTGTCACATTCAATGCTTCACATACTATATGATTAAAAATAATAATTTCATGAAGTTTAGACCAATATTTTTGAAACAATATAGATAACTTATTCAAATTTTTAAGTCAAGTTTCCTAACTCTCACTTTTATGAATTTTATCGCCACTTAAGGGCCCACTTTTCCATGATGATCTTGCACATACCCCAATGCAAAATGTGCAGAGGGATTGATTCACCTAGGGTGGCGAATGAGTCCTAGGGATGATTTTTATTCAAAATTCTCAAGATTTTTGAATTGGATTTTATGATTTTATGTTTTCTAATTTAAATATGAGATGCAAATGAAATGTTTTGATGATTTTCAATGAAACTAGATGTAAAAATGCAAGCTAAATGAGCTTTCACTAATACAACTTAACTTGAAACCCTAGAATGCAAATTAACAAATATAAATCCAAATGCAATGTTAATGCAAGCTAAATCTAGGATGCAAATGCACTCCAAATCAGAATTATGATGCTCTATATGAGGGTTCACCAAAAGGAAATGAAGAAAAATGTGGGTCCTCTCTTTTAACCTCTAGGGTTTTGGACCTAAAAGGTAAAGGGGCAATCTTCACAAACTTCACTCAAGAACAAAACCTTGATATCTCTTTGCAAAGGAGAGAGAGATATTGCAAGAGGGATTTCCTAAAGGTTGAAAGAGATCTAATGAGGGGTTCACTACCAAGTTTAGACTTGGAAAAGACAATGATATGCAAAATGCAAAATAAAACCCTAATTAAATGCAAACTAACTCTAAATGACCTAGAAAGATGAGTGAAATGCAAAAAAAAAATGTAAAGATAGAAAGTGTGCACGTAGAAAATTAGAGAAGGAAAAATGGAGGTTTGAATCACTAAAAAATTTGTTGTCAAGGCTAACTGGGAGTCATTCATCAGGCTAGGTGAATCAATCTTGTTTATGGAAAAATGTGTTAGAATAGGTTTCTGCCAAAAGGGTATCCAAATCTGTAAAAATATCTAGCGGGCCTATACAGTGGGACTCATTCACCAGATATGGAGAATCATTCCACTTCTAATTTTTTGGAAGTTCAAGATTTGATTCTTTTCTTCTCAACCTGCTCTTCTCTTCTTGACTAATTTTTGGATCTGAAATTGTAAATTTCCACTTATAGGTCTTCTCCAAGTTTCTCCAAGGGTTGATGACAACTTTGACAACTTTGATCACTTGAAAAAATTTCTCCAACCTCTCTCCTTAATAAATATGCAACCTAAATCAAACCCTAGAAATAAGGTGCTACAAATATGCTTGAAATGGCTGCAATGGATACATGGTTCTTGACTCTTGCTTAAATGATGTTGATCTTGCTTGAAACACTTTCTTGAATCATAAACTCTTCATCACAATTGTTAGCAAAATAACAAACATGATATATGCAATCTTTGACATGATTATTGGCACTTGAATTCTACTCTAAAATTCTTGATAATCTACCCTTGAATTCTCTTGTGAACTCAACTTTCTAGTATGAATGCTCTCAAAAACGTCTTAGGTGAAAATGAGTGAAAGAACCTTGTATTTATACTCAATTATGCAAGAATTCTTGAAATTACAATACTACAAGACGACATCAGATCTAGGAGAATAAAATTACACCATAAATTTGAATTTGGGTCACATGGGACTCATTTGCCCAAGGTGGTGAATGAGTGCCATCAAACATAATATATGGGATCAAAAACAAAAAGTGTCTAGAAATGTGTGAGAATCGGTTCGAGGCCAAAAGATCCAGGTGGGACCCGTTCACCCAAGGTGGCGAATGAGTCCCACATCCCTAAATATAGGCCACACAAGCCAAAAACACTTGAATTATGATTGGTTACTGATTGGTGTCGAGATTATCCTTGAAAAGATGTAATAAATGAGGCTTGTGGATGCAAAATAGGGCCAATTAAAGCATAAGAAAGCCCAATTATTAATGAGCCAAGAGAAGTGCGAAAGTGTTTTACAACACTTTACAACACTTCAAATAAGGCAAGATTAAAGATTAATTTTGATTAAAATTGTGTTTATTATACTTGGTTATTTGATAAAACCCTAGAAAAGTGTGGAAGTGTGTTACAAAAATTCACAACACTTTAGCAAGGTACCATTAAAGTCCATTATTTCATAAGGGCCCAAGACCTAATTTGAATGTGTTATCTACATTACAACACTAAATCAAGGAAACATTAATCCAAAATCCAAAAGGAGGGCCCAAATGAGTGTTAAAATGTCAAGGGATCCATTTTTCTACAGTACATTGTTTATGCCAAATTTCCTAAAATTATAACACTACAAGATGACATCATATTTAGGAGAATAAAATCCCACCAAGAATTTGAATTTAATTTAGGTCTAGGCTAAGCAAGAATCATACACTAGAAGTGGCATATGAGTCCCATTAGGCTAAGCTTGGGACACATTTTTTAAGAAATAATTAGATTCATGTGAAATCTAGATCGGGGCCCTAGAACTTAGGTGGGACCCATACGACCAAGGTGGCGTATGAGTGCCAAATCACTAAATATGGGGCATACAATCCAAAAACACCTGAATTATGATTGGATGCTGGTTTGTGTCAGGATTATCCTCAGAAAGATGCATTAATGAAGGCTTGTGGATGCAAAACAAGGTTGAATAAGACACAAATAAGACCAATTAATAGTGAAAACCATTCTTTAATGTGAAAGTGTTAGGATACAATTTATACCACCTTAAATAAGGCACAACTAGGTTTATTTAGTTTATAAGGGCCCAAGACCTAATATGAATGTGGTAAACACATTGCAACACTAAATCAAGAAAACATTATCCTCATTTTAACAACAAGGGCCTAAACAAGCACAAAATTGTAGAGGGATACATTTTATGTTGCCACAGTAACATATATTTTCTATTCTTCATTCCCTCTTTCATGTTTGATTTCATTTCAATGTTTGATTAAAAAAATTGTGTTTGACCAAGGAAAACCCCCATTCACCAAAACTAAACAATTTTTCCCCTTCGTGTTGTGTTTGCAGATCTAGGTGGAAGAAATCTAGAAGATATCTTGAAGAGAAAATTTGAAGAAATTAAAAAAGTTGCAAAAGTTGTCATAAAATTTGTCATCTCACATAAACTCATCTACATAATTTATTTCTGACATTCTGACACTATCACTTGGACAAATTGGATAATTCAAATATGTATCAGAGGCTCCCAAGAGTTGTAGAAAATCCCAGATAGTGGACCCATTCACCCTTGGGAAAACGAGTCCTAGTCAACCTTTAAAAACTAAATATTGGTGAAAGGTACACTCAGATATTCCCTTCTCTGATCTACAATTTGATTGTAGTTTGTGTCAGTATTGAGCTTATAATTGTTGTTTCAAGTGTTAAATTACATTTTGGTGTTAGTTTACTATTTTTAGTTTTTCTCCCCAAAGTGTTTTTTGACCTTGACCCCCATCCTTCAAGCATAAAATGATCTGAAGATTCACACCTTGAATTGACTCACCTAAAGGTTGTCAGTCAATCCTTTGTGCAGATCTCATTTCCTAATGAAATTGAGGAAGATAGGCCCATCATAACCCTATTCCCCTTCTTTTTTATTCATGCACCTATTTTTCAACCTTTTCATTTTGGTGAACCTGAGTTTTGAGTATTTTATCTTTCTGATTTTGAAGTCTATTTCAGCCCTAGATCTTGATTTTGCATTCATTTGCATTGCATTGAATCTCATTTATGGTTTCTTAACTTACATTAGTTTGCATCTCATTTAAGGTTTTAGGATTGCATATTTGCATCTTTTAAAATTTGAAAAATACAAAAATGAGTCATTTTGCAAAGCATTTACATAATATTACATCATCATTCATTCAAATTGGAAAATTGAATCAAATTTCATATCAAATTAGGTTTCCTAGTTTGTCATTTATCACTATTTTGCATTTGCATTTAGGCTTAAATTTATAGAAAATTCAAATTGTAACCTCTTTTCTGAGTCCAAAATCTGAAAACCATAGGAATCCACTTAGAAATCTACAATTTCATTTTTTTAAAGCCTCATATAAGGCCCATTCACTTCTAGGTGAATGAGTCCCTAATTAGGGATTTTTGCTTCATTTTTGGGAATTAAAATCTTTGTTTTTATGTTTTGTTTTTCTATTTTCAGTTTGTTATTACAGTTTAGAAAATGTTATTTCAAATGGATCATATTAAGCTTCATTTGATAAATTCAATGCAGTGTGTGAAATCAAAATTGCATTTAAAAGACATCATTTTTAGTTTTTTTCATAGCATAATCAAAAAATTATCTTGTTTACAATCTAAAAATTTCTTTTACATATTTGCATTGCACTTTACATTCTAGGTTATTAAATATGTAAATCTAATTAAATTCAGAATGGTGCCAAAATTATCAAGTGAATCTGTCATTTTCAGTACTTTTTTATCAGTCAAAGTCAAACTGGCATTTAAACTTCAAACGAGCATATCTTGAGCAATATTGATCCAATTTCGACGAATTTTCTTTAAAAGTGCATGATATCTTCTAGATTTTTTGTTTATGCAATCCATTTAGCTTTATCAATTCATCATAACCAATTTTTTTATTATCAAAATTCATATTTTTCACATAGATTTCTTCTATGCATGTTTACTTGGTCTTTTTCAATTTTGTGTCTTGTAGGTGATCATAAGGAGCCGTTGTAGCAACAATATCAGCCATAGATAATAGATTGGAAAGAAAAAACTTATGGTTGCACTCAATCTATTATCTTTATCTATCATTTGATCAATCAATCTTGTTTACATCAAACTTCAATTTGGGTCTTAAAAAGAACAAGTTGTTTGATCACACAATTTGATTTTGGGCTTAAAAAAAATATTGTCTTCAATCACATATCAAAAATTGGGTCTGAAATTAACTATTGTCTTCCATCACACATTTTGGATTTGGGTTAAAAAGAACGAGTGATTCCATTGTTTTCTTACACACATTTCATTTCTAAGGTTCAATTAACAACTCTGAGTGTGAATCAAGTGTGTGTGTTGATAAAAAATACCTCACTTGGTTTTCTTTTGTCATAACCTTCTTAGGAGGCCTACTTGGAGCACACAACACTCCAAGGGATAACCTCAAATTGAAGTGTGAATCTAAAGACATGCTTCTTCGGATGTTGAAATCTTCACTCTTGGCTAAGCCCCAAAGAACTTTATACCTTTGGGAAGTGAATGTGAAGGGTGAGTTACCCCTTTCTCCTGGCTATGTGGTAGGATTTTACTTTGAAATCATCCCTAGTCAACCTCGTACATCCTAGCTTAAGATATAATTGGCCATATCCAATTGACTAACACTATGATTGTTTTGTTTATTCGAGTTTTTGCTTCATCATAACATTTAATCTTGAAAGACAAATTTATCATTTTGTTTGGTGTGTGTGTTCATGCATTTACATGTGAGATCTTGTGTTTAATATTTCCCAAGTCAAACTTCCAATAAAAAATTGCCACATCATCCAAATCATCCAATCTTGCCATCCCACATCATATCCTAATCATCATCACCTCTTTAATCTAATCAACATCATTTTACACCATGCCAACATTAGAATACCCAGTACCCCAATTCCAAGACCTCCTCCAATCACTTTATCAAGTAGCATAACCCTTAGACCAACAAATTATACAGGGCTCCAAGGCCTCATCCAACAATCTCAACTTGAAACAAACTAATCACCTCAAATACAACATCTCATAGCACAAGCACACTACCTCATATCCACTTTTCAAACCCAAAAAACACATCATCCGCTATTAATTCAACACCAATCAATTCCACCTCATTCCTATGTGGCACCTCCCTCCATTCCATATCAATTTAATTCATCCACCTATCAAAACAATTCCATATCACCTTATCCCACATTCTTCCATAACAACTCCACATCACCTTAATCCACCTCTTTTCAAGACAATCCTACATCAACCTATCAATTCATCTTACAACAAGCATATGTAATCCAAATTCCACCTTTGCAACAAGATCAAAAGCCTTTATGTCTTAATGCCACCTTTGGCAAGGGGAACACCTATCTAGCTCATACACCCTATAACTTTATTATACCACAATCCAATCAAATTTCTATCCCTAAGCCACCATGTCCTAGTCCTAATCCATTGGCCTCTCCACATTCTAACCCATCAAACTCATCATTACCCCCACCATCATATAATCCTCCATCAAATCTATTCCCTAAATTCAAAACTTTCAAAATTAAACCTATGGAATTACCCAAATCCATCCATCCATCCACCTACAAAGGATGTGACCCAAGGGATACTAGCAAGGAATCAAAAATTGCCATGTCATCCAACTCATATGTTTGCACCTGCCAAAGATTCTTCAAAAATCATACCTGTTCTTACAGTTCCCTATCATTTCGTCTCCCCCATTGAGCCTAGGTAAACCTCCATCCTATCTCCATGTTGTTGACCATCTAGAACCTGTCGAGCCTATTCAAGAGTCACCCCCTTCCACTTCCATTAAAGTAACCCAAGATTTATTTCAGAAATCTACTCCGAAGCATGTGGAAAATCAAGCTCTAGTCCTAATAAATATCAAATCACTTTCATCCAACCTATCCATAACCTATATATTTTCTATGATAAAGATATTACCTATGAAGAAGCTATCTATGAGAAAATTGATCCTATACCTATCCATGAACAAGGTATCCCAAATGCACCTTCACCTAGTCCTATCCATGGTCCATCAACATCTACTTCCCTTGATGAGACATATGCCTCCCAAGCACACATATAAGATCAAAAAAATACCTTGGATCTAGGTGAACACAATGCTAATCAAGATCCTAAGGATCCTCCATCACCCACTATCGACCCCATTGTAAGTCATCCATCATACCCACTTGGTCTTTTCACCCTCATTTATGAATGTTCCCCCTTAGAACTGCAACCACCATTATCCACTTCACCATATCTATCCAATAAGGAACTTGTTTCTAGTGTTCCACCTACACCTAGTCCCATTGTCCACCACATACTCCAAAACATGAACTACCAAGGTAAAGGTTTAGGCCTTCATGAACAAGGTATTTTGGATCCCATCCATGTCAAAGTCCCTCCATGCTCATTTGGCCTTGGATACCCACCCCAAGGAAAAGAAGGTAAAGATGTTGGTACTTCCTTCATCCATCCTAATCCCTCTTTCCATCATAAATCCTATTATATTCTTAAAACATATGTTTCCATCCCTCCTCCATCATCCTACAAATGTCAAAAGCATGTGACCATACACCTTCTACCATCAAATTTTCTACCATTTCTTCCAACTCCTAATATCCCTCCATCTAATCTATTTATATTACTCCCAACACCTAATATCACCACTATACAATCCCCTTATCCATCCATCCATAAATCATCTAAACATGAAGCTTCCACTCATTCCACCATACCCATGGGATTCAAAAGAAAGAATTTCAATGCATCTACCTATAAAGCAAGAAATCCTAAGGGTCCTCATGCCCTAGGACATAAAAGAAAAGAATCAAAGAAAAATCCATCTAAAAAGCTATATAAGCCCATACCTCCAAAGTCTAAAAACAAAATGGTTTGGGTACCTAAGAAAAAAGAAACCAAGCCAAATGAGGCATCCACATCACAAAAACCCCGACCATCTGCTTCCACCTCAAATTCACACTCTATGCAAGAATCTCATATTCCATCCCACAAGAAAAATAAAATTCATAAAAATACTAAGTCTATGTGGGTACCTAAATCACTTCATCATCCATATCCTAAGAAAATATCTCCATTGCTTCCTACACCCCTTCCACATCAAAAGATTCAATGTTTATCATAGTGTGTGCAACCATTGGTCATGGTTACATTCCATTTCACAATAATTCCACCTACCTCCATCTCCTCATCTTTCACTCATGATCCTACATATCTCCCACATCACCTTCCTATGGTCCATATTGTTGGCTAATTCTCCCCTTCATATTCTCTACAGAATCCACATCATAATCCAATATTCCCCATCCATCTTTGCATAAGCCATTCATAATCCACCATCTACCTAATCCATCTCACACTCATGTAACTCCTTGCTAACATCTATGAGCACACTGGACATGGTCCATGCAATGAAATCCATCTATCAGGACTATCACCTTTCATGTAACTAGACACCAAAGTCCATCCTATCCAAAAAAAAAAGTCACAAAAAAAGTAAATATAAAAAGAAGGTAAAGAGAAATGCCTTTGTCCAATGGTGAAAAATTGGTAAACAAGTGCCTTGGATAAGTACCATGATGAAAACATGGTAAACAAGTGTCATGAGTAGGTTGATCTTATATGTCCCTTACACTTGGGGGCACAATGTCTCATCTATCCAACCTATCATTTTCATGTTATATCATTCTACCTTACCATCCTACCATCTTTAGCCATCATACCTACCTATCATATTTGAGTTCACTCATCCTCCCTTCCTCCTTTTGATCTTGATGAAGATATAGGGGCAAAATGTTGAAACAATTTTTAGGTATCTCTTCACATACCTCATCCTTTCCAACCAATCATATCATTATCCTATTGTTATGCTTTTTTTGAAAAATCCTAAGTATTGTACCTAGAATAGGGAATGTTATTTCTATGTGACATAGTCTTTGGAGATCACATCCTTGCTATCTTATGATGCATAAATCCATTCCATTCACTACGACCTATCCTTTTTATCCATCCATATATCATGAGCCTTTTATCCCTTATCCTATCACCCACCATTTCATCCATCAATCCCATCTATTTTATTGCACCTGGAATTGGTTTTCCCTTGTCATTGGTATCTGGCACAAAGGCTACCCAAATTTTCATCTCCAAACATTTCAAAAATCCAAAAAAATCAAAACATTTCAAAAATAAATAAAAAATCAAAACATTTCAAAAATCCAAAAAAATCAAAACATTTCAAAAATACAAAAACAAAACATCCCCAAAAATACAAAAAAAAAATGGAAAAGGGTCCTGAAAAAAAAAGACAAAAAAATCAAATATCCAACAAAAAACCAAGCAATAAAATCAATCCATCCAATCACTTCTTCCAATTTCAGCCAATCAATCATCTTCATCAAATCCATTCATCCATACATCAAATCATCCTCAAATCATTCCAAGCAATAATCAAAATGCAAGTCAATCAATCTTGTCAAACTATCCAATTGTATCAATGGTCTTGATCCTAATCTTGTCGTAAACCAAATCAACTAACCAATCGATCAATTAGTCATCCTTGTGTTGATCTAGGGATATATCATTCCCCATAATGACAACACTATCATCATCATCAATCAATCAATTAATCATTGGTTTATAGCTTGATAGGGGAAATACCTTGTTTTTTTTTGAATCATTTGTGCATGCTTGGTTGCTTTCTTGTGTGTGTTATCCTTTTATCTTGCATTTTTATAAAATCTATATCATTCGAGCTAATATTCATATCTTGTGTATGTTGGAATAACATTTTGCACTACCCTTTGCATCTAAGGTCATATCATACCTTTTGTGCATTAGGACTTTAGTGCTCTAAGTTTACTTCCCCATACATTTAGACAAGGCTATATTACGCTGGGGCATGAGACACATCATCATCTTGGTCCTTATACCTATATAGGAGCGAATTTTCACCCCTAATGAAAATTCCCCTTTTACCCCTTTCCACTTTTGAAAACCAAAGGCAAAGGCTTAATTCCATATAAGCCCACTTTTCCCATCACACTTGGCACCTATTTTGGGAGTCAGTGGAGGCATTTTTGTTGGGGATGTATGCATGGCACATAGACGTCCACATAGCACACTTATGTCCATGATAGATTCCTATGGATGGAGTCTATAGAGACGTTACACTTCCTATTGGAGGTCGAAGTGTAATGCCTCCCTTCAGCTGGTCAAACCGAATATGGCCATTTCTTGACCTCCTTTCTTTATATTCTCCATTCATTCATCCATTTTCATCTCTTTGCAATCTATGGGGGATCTCTTAAAAGGCTTGGACAAGCTCTTGACCATTCATTCATCTCTCCAAAATCTTTGAGCATTCACATCAAGCATTGCAGTAGCAATCTCTATCATGCCATCACTTCAATAGAGCAAGCACAGGATGAATCCATTGCAATAGAGGCTTGAGTTCCTCTCATCTTTTTCCTCCACTAGCCTTGAGTGCTTCATATGGAGGAGGTAAGCTCCTCATTCATCTTCTCTATTGTTTGGTTGAGTAAGCACATTAGTATTTTGTAGTGTTTTTGGTGTACTTAGCTTGTATTCCTTCTTTATCACTTTATTTCTACATCGTTGCAAACTTGGCTATCCGTGGAGGTGGAAACACCAAAATAGGGGTTTGACTGAGGTAGACCCCTAAACAGCCCCCCAACATTTTCCCTCTTTTTTGTGTATAGGTGGAGATATCTTGGAACAAGTTGGAGAAAAGGTTATTCTATGAGATAGTATTCATCACCCTTGTGGTAATATACGTCCTTTATCACATTCATCTTTATGTTTCGTATTTCATATTCTTACTCTCCACCTTTACAAACTTGTAACTAGGTTGTTAGTGTGCTTTTTAGAGGTTAGACCTTGTCTCCCTAGTTTTTTGGTCGTACGGATGCTAGCGCACCTGAGAGACTCCAGTGCATCATGATGTTGTCCTAGAACCACACTTTTTTGCTTTGACAAAGAGCTACTCAAGACACATAGTTGACCCTAATAACCAGCTTGTTTAGTCTCTTCTCAACTCTATGGTTTGCAAAGTGATCAAAGGACTTCATGATTCCCATCATTCTCATCCCGCCTATCCTAACATTCCTTTAAACTAAGGTAAGTTAAGGAAGCCATACTGATCTCGGCCTTTTGTGACCTCGGGCCTTGTAGTGGTTAGTCCCCCTCTCTTAAATTTTTGGTGAAACTGATGCGAACCAGCATCTACTCATTTGTCGATGTTCTGGGCCTTTCCTCTTGTACCCTTTGATCATTTTACCCCCATGTGTTGTGAAGGTTTATGAGCTTCACAACCCAATCCATGACCTCTGGGAATATTGTTAGGAGAAGCTTGCAACACCTTTCGATGGAGAAGATGAAGGTCTCTTCTAGTTTCACTACCGACCTTCTCTCTGGTTCTGCGGTTGGCCTACCTATGCAGGAACATGTGTCACAGGGTGAGTCTAGGTTCCTTGATGAAACTAATCATGTCCCTACCCCTCTTGTGTCACCAACCTCATCATCCACAGATGAGCATGAAGTTTCCCATATCCCTTCTGAATACCTCACTAGTCTTAGCAAAGGGTTGGGTGCATTAGAGAATCACTTGGAGAGAAACCTGAAGCAGGCTAGGGTTGCTAAGGCTATCAACGAAATAAGATATATGGTAGGAAAAGACCGAAGAGGCATTGAACTCCTAGCTATTTTCATTGGTCTGGCCTAAGTATGTGCCCCTTTGAACCATAGTAACATAATACGACGTGGTCCCTTCAAAGAACATGAGAGACAACTAGAGGCATCAACTCCTCCCACATCTGTGTACATGGTTGACGTGGTCCCTTCAGTCAACATGCTTGTTGCTTCCAAAAAAATTGAAACTATCAAAGTAAACAAAAACCCCTTAGGTTTTCACTTCACCCCTTCTACCACCTCTGATGGTGGAGGATTTGGTGGGATTATTGGTGGTGGAAAATTTGGTAGTGGAGGTGGTACTGGTAGAAGCGGGTCCAGTGGAGGTCATGGTAATGGTTTTGGAAGTGGTGGTGGCTCTGGTGGCTATCACACTGGTGGTGGCTCCAGAAATAGTCAGGGAAATGGTCCAAGTGGTGGCTCTAGTGGTGGTTCCACTTGTCCTATACCTTATAATGACCCTATTTTGAACACCCTTCTTTAGAATATGGGGAAGATGTAGAACCAACTGGCGAACCTTTCCCAGGTCTTGGCCCAACCTATCTTCCAGCCCTTCTTTTGACATAGCCCATTGTCAGTGGCAATTATAAACAATCCTTTCCCACAAGGGATGGAAATTCCTAAATTTGAGAAATATGGCGGCAAAGGGAACCCACAAATGCATGTGTCGGCCTTTAACATCTTATGCACAAACTTCTTCCATCATGATGTATTGATGGAAAAATTGTTCCCTCGATCCCTCAAGGATACAGTGCTCGAGTGGTACTATTCCTTACCTGACAATTCCATCTTTACATTCAATCAACTTGTGAATCAATTCCTACGATAGTTCCAAGCCAACATCAGACCTAAGATGACCTTCTCTGACCTTATCTGATGCAAACAAGGGAATAAAGAGAAGACTACTGACTTTATAGCATAGTATCAAGCACTCTTTCCAAAAATATCATACTCGTTACCTAACTCTAATGTGCAAAATGTGTTCATAGGGAACTTACGAAGGCCTCGGCAAGAGAAGTTTTCCCTTATGGAATACCCTTCTTTTGCGCATTTGTGTGCAACTTTATGGGAGTATCAATAGATGATGGTTTAGTTTGGGGGATCTTCCTTGCACTCCCATCCTGAAGGGAAGTCGATTTAATCGATCTATGGAAAAGGAAAGGATGTTGCGAATGTAGTAGCCATTGTGGATAACAATGGCCTCAGACGCGACCGAAAGCTCATAAAGTTATCAAAATATTATTCTTCCATGTTGCAGAAGTTGTTGAAGGATAAGTGTTAACTTGCCAACTCCAAAACCAATTAGGGAACCATATCCTAACTGGTATGAAGCAATTACCTATTGTCAATACCATCAAGTTAATGTATATGATACCGAATGCTGCATGCACCTGCATCATGAGATACAGGATTGCATCGAGGATGGTACTATTAGTCTTGATGGAAGAAAAAAAATGAACAAATCAATAGTGAAAGCTAATAGTCAATTACATATATACGCGGACCCATTTCCATCACACTCTGTTAACATGATTATTAATCCCTTTGATTTCTTTTCTTACCCCAAAGCGTACGTTAACATGTTTACTATTTCCCCTTCCCCTTGTCTTGCAACCGATTCATTGGATATAAAATTCACTCTCCAAGATATACCAATAAATGACAAACCTTCTCTGATGTACATTACCGCTTGCCTCAATGGAAACATTGTGACAAGAGTGTTAGTCAATCCCACGAGTAGAGTGAATATCATCATAGAGGAGATTCTATTCTTGAATTCCCTGCAAAGGGAGGAATATGAGAAAACAAAATCCATCATCCATATGCATGATGGTCTTACTCTTAAACCTTATGGACCAATAACACTATCCATCCTGGTTGGACCTAGGAATGTAGACATAGTTATTGATGTCATTCCTGAGTTGGACCTATTCAAAGTGAAGCTAGATATACCTTGGTTGGCCTCCATGAATGGGATCACCTTTGTAATTCATAAGTTTCTTAAGTTTTCCCATGAAGGTGTTATGCACGTGGTGCATGATATTGGATACCAACCTATGGTATCTCATGGGGGATATTCATTGGATCAGTTTTGGCCCACTCTAATCAGTCCGATCCATTAAAGAACGAACCTACTTTATAAGAACTATGTGAAGTATAAAACTAGAGGCAAGGGATAGCCAAAGTTGACCGTTCTTGTAGCAGAGCAGCCAACTGCCTCCTCCTCCCCAAAGGGAAAGGAGAAGCTTGCTCCTTCTCGGGCTACCTCATCTACTCCCCTTTCTTGGGAGGATTATTGGATGAATAAGCCTGGTCTTTATCCACTAAGTCTGGTGATGGATGCTTGGTATAGACCCAAGATTAGGATATCAGATCTCCCTAATGGGTCTCCTAGACGCTCGCACTATTTATCTAGTAGAAAAAAGGCTCACGAAGAGAATATTCCCTACGACCTCTTATCATTTCCATGAATGGAAACAAGCTTGTTGCTGAGGTGTTGGAGTCGGTTCCTCTTGCTGTTTCTGAACCTATTCCTCCTACTCCCGTCGAGGAGTCTATTCCCCTATTGGAGATAGTTATGGAGGACCCTCCCATGGAGGAGTAGGAGCCTTCCATTCCTTCACAACCTCTAACTTCTGGTTCGAAGACTCACAGAAACCACCTTGCGCATGAGTGCAAGCACTGGAAAAAGGCTCTTCTAGCTGAGCAAGCCTCCTTACAGAAGAAAGAAGAGGAGATGACCACTCCTGTATCAGGACCTCCTGTCTTGTCATCCTCTCTCCTCCCTTTTGTGCATGTCCAAACCAGCTCTGTATCACCTCCAGCTTTTGTTGTGAGCATACATGCACCTAGAAAGGTCCAAGTGTTCATCGCTCCTTCCATGGAGCCACATTTGTTGACATATATTCTAGATGTCTTTCCCTTCCCAATGCTCGTAGATATGATTAATACTTTAGTTGTATCTACTACGGTTCTTTCCTCCTCTCCCTCTACCCTTCGTTCTTTGTCTGTGGGGAGTTCACCTCCTCCAATGAAGAAAAAGGTAGAGAGTGGTCCCTCTAGTAATTGAGGGCGTAAGAGGAGTCCACCTTCTCCTAAAGGTGGCCCTGTGCTGACTTTTTCTATCCTAGTGACTGAACCAGTCCCAGCCTCCCTTGAATTTTTCACCACCCTCAAGTCTCTTGGTGAGCTTAGCGGTGAACCTCGAGTGCAAACTCCTTCATCGGTTGAAGAAAAACAAGGCACTCCCATTGAGTGCATGTTTAACTTAGTGGATGAAGTTTTAACCTTGTCAGCGATCTTCGCTAAGTCGTTGACCCTAGACCCATAAGACTTGAGTGACAGAGACCTCACAGTTCCTTCTTCCTTAGCCCTTTTTTTGGAGGGTTGGAAGCTCCTCCCCTTAACATTACACCATTTTAGGCTCATCATCCTTCTCCTATGATGATCTAGAGTGGGAAGTTGATGACCTCGTGGTTGACCAGTGTTAGGGGGAGACCCTCTTCTTGATCTTTAGATTATATGTGTGTTTTTTGTGATGTATTTCCCTCATGACCATGCTATATGTTCCTAGATGACCCTCATCAGCCCTATTGGTGCTTGGATACAAGCATGGTGTTTATGTTGTGAACCTTCTTCTATGCGTATCATCATTCTTCCATGTTTGTGATTGACTTTCAAAAAATTGGGGACAATGCAAAGTGTTGGGAGCATTTAGGCTTCCTTCCATGTTGACTCAATTTTTTATTTTACTTTGTCCTCTTGTGCATTCCTCAGATGGCCCGATATAGTATGGGGTTGGTGATAGTTCATTTATATACTATTATTATACTTATATATATATATATTTAGAGTAGCTTTGACCCTGAAATATTAGGCTACCCCTGTGCCCCTTTTGTGTGTGTTCTCCTTTCTTTTGCTTGCTCTTTATATTTCTCTCTTATTTTCTTGAGTTTTCCCTCTCATGTGCAACAACGCCGTTTTTGCACAACTTGGCCTTTAGAAAATGCATTTTTTTCCAACGGATCTTTTCTTAGGACCCTTCACAAAGTTCTTTGTTAAAATTGTATTCTCAACTTGAAACACTAACGAAACATATTACCTTCATCATGGGTTCACAAAGAAAGGACTTGGACACCTTCCTCCGAAGTGGGAACAACTTTAATCTTCCCCTTGCATGGGGGCATGTCCTTCCTTTCAAATTACTTGATGAAGTGAACATCTTTCAGAAGGATTCCTTGATGATGAATTGATTTAAGAAAGAATACATTAGCTTTCAAAGAGTGTTTCCCTTGAGCAGACCCCTTTCTTTTCACAATGGGTTCCCAAGGGACCCCTTCGATAGTTTCTATCTCTAATAATTTCTATGGCATCTAGCTTGGGGGCAACTCAACTAGATTGGTTTCACATCTTCATGTCTAGCCTGGGGGCAGCCCAACTAGACCTACTTCATATCCTTGCATTTATCTTGGGGGCAGCCTGACTAGACTTTACTTTTCAAACAATGTGTCCCTTGAGTGGACCCCTCTTCCTTTTGAAGGGTTCCCAAGGAACCCATTTGAAAGTCTTGCAACTTAGCGATGGTTTAGGCAACTTTCCATTCATTGGCCTATGCGGTCGCCCCCTGACGTGTTCTATTTGTGGGTAAACATGTTGTCATTTCTAACTTTGTGAGTTTGTAAGGTGCTCTTCCAAGTTTCCTTCATGTGAGAGTTCTTGAAGGATACCTCCCTTCCAGGTCTGTGAGCCTATAAGGCAGTTTCCTTCTTTATCTTTATAGTTATGTGAAGCTATGAAGCACTTTTCTTGTCCTACACTTTCGGGTTCGCCAGACCGTGTTCTGCTTCCTCATCAGTTTAGGTATACATCTGTAACCTTACTTCTTTGATCTACTTTATCGAAGCACTCATCAGTACTCATGCTTGCTAAAGTGGGGGAAAAATTTATAGGAGAAAATTTTCACCCTTAATGCAAATTCCCCTTTTACTTATTTCCACTTTAGAAAACCAAAGGCGGAGGCTTAATTACACATAAGCCCACTATTCCCATCACACTTGGCACCTATTTTGGGTGTCAATGGAGGTGTTTTTTTTAGGGATGCCCATGCAATGAGCAGACGTCCACATGACACACTTATGTCCCTAGAAGATTCCTATGGCTGGAGTTTGCAGAGATGTTACACTTCATATTAGAAGTTGAAGTGTAATGCCTCCCTTTAGCTAGCCAACCCAAATATGGTTGTTTCTTGACCCCTTTCTTGATATTCTCTATTCATTCATCCATTTTCATCTCTTGGAAATCTCTAGGGGATCTCTGCGAAGGCTTAGACAATCTCTTGACCATTCATTCATCTCTCGACAAGCTTTGAGCATTCACATCAAGCATTGTATCAACAATCTCTATCACTCCATGTCACTTCAATAGAGCAATCGCAGGATGAATCCATTGCAGTAGAGGCTTGAGTTCCTCTCATCTTTCTCCTCCACTAGCCTTGATTGCTTTGGATGGAGGTGGTAAGCTCCTCATTCATCTTCTTTATTGTTTGGTTGAGTAAGCACATTATTGTTTTGTAGTGTTTTTGGTGTAGTTTTCTTGTATCCCTTCTTTATCACTTTATTTTTTCATCGTTGAAAAATTGGTTGTCCATGGAGGTGGAAACACCAAAACAGGGGTCTAACTGAGGCAGACCCCTAAACAACCCCCAAACATTTTCCCTATTTTCTATGTGTAGGTGGAGAGATATTGGAGCAATATGGTGAAAAGGTTATTGTGTGAGATAGTCTTCATCATCGTTGCAGTAATATACTTCCTTTATCACATTCATCTTTAGGTTTCATATTTCATTGTCTTACTCTGCACCTTTAGAAACTTGTAACTAGGTTGTTAGTCTACTTTTTAGAGGTTAGACCTTGTCTCCCTAGTTTTCTAGCCATACTGACACTAGCGCACTTGACAGATGCTAGTGTGTCATGATGTCATCCCAGAACCATGATTTTTTCCTCTCATAGAGAGCTACCCGAGACATAGAGTTGACCATAAAAACTAACTCATTTTGTCTCTTCTCAAATCCCAGGTTTGTAGAGTGATCAAATGACTTCACAATTCTCATCATTCTCATATCGCCTATCCTAACATTCCTTTAAATTGAGGTAAGTTAGGGAAGCCATACTACTCTCGACCTTTTGTGACCTGGGGCTTTGTAGTGGTTGGTCCCCCTCTCTTACAATACCTTGGTGCATAATGTCTAGTGCTATATAAAACATCATGATTTGTCACTTTCTTGCAACATAACGCATCATTCATCCACTTCCTATCTTGCATCATTAATATTGTCCCTCCTTATCATTTCATTTCTAGAGCATATCTGTGTCCTTCCAACTCACCTATGCTCTCGAGGGGGCATCATCATCATATTTCTATAGATCATCATCATCCCATCATCATCCTATCTTTCTATCATCATCCATTTTCCTCTATCTATACCTTAGCTTCTTTTAAATGATGTCACTCGACACAAATCTCATCATCTCAAACATCATCTCAAAGAGGGGAAAAATATAGACACCTAAAAATGTCCTCTTACAATACCTTGTAACAACATTACATCATTTAGACATCTTGTAGCATGTTTTCCCTAGGTACCCATGTCATCATCTAATTAGTTAAATAAGTCTTATTTATTTGACTAATTTCATTTATTCCCTATTTATCCATAATCCTTTTTTACTATAATTAAATGAATATTTATTTAATCAATTATTCATGGCCATTTATCCTCTCTAATTAAATAATTATTTTAATTAGTCATTTATCTATTCTTCTATAATTAAATAAATATTTATTTATTTTATTAATCATGACCATGGGTGATCCCACAATAGTGGTTTACAATTTTTGGCCAAACTCGACACTGAAATTATTATTTTTAACTACATCTTGACATTCGAGCACCTATAGCGGCTAAACCGTAGTGAATTTGAAGATGATGCAAACTAGAGTCTCGTCACATTTTTTCCGTGAAGGATAAAATTCTAATTCTTTCGAATTTAGATTTGTAACTTTGATATCTAGTGCTTCTACTTGGTTAGATAATTTTCTATTGAATATTTCTTCTTTAATCAAGTTTCAAAGTCAAACCAGTTACGATTCAAACATAGGGCGACCATATAACGCGAAAGTTTTTTTGTATATATTGAAATTCATTTTTTTTTGTTGGATCAAGGGCTTCAATATCTAGTGGATTCATATTTTTTAAAAAAATTTTATGATAATTTACTATTTTTCCACATGTGCAGAACAAAGACCTTAATTTTTGATGAAAAACTTATGTTTAATAAAACTAAAAAAGAAAATACATAATAAAACCAAAACATATTAAAATTATATTCTATCGATAGCTCATTTCGAGGACTACCTGATTCCAGTTGGGATTGTGAATATTCCTCCATTTTCATCCTCAACCTAAGCTTTGAAGCATAAAAATTTAGGTTTTTTTTGTGAACAAGGTCAAAAATCAAGGAAAAGGGGGTTTCGAGCGAACCGGGGTTCATTCGAACCCTAGTTCATTTGAACCCTAGTTCATTCAAACCCCCTTCCCAAAAGGGGTTTTCATTTTATTTTTTGTTTGTGCATGCATTAAATGGGTTCGCTCAAACCTTAGTTTGAACGAACCTTTTTTTGGTTCGTTCGAACCAATGAGTTCATTCAAACCCCCAAAATGAAATTTTTTGGCATGGGGTCATTTTTAACAATTTTTCCTTCCTCATTCGAACTGTAAACCACTTTTTTCAGCTTACCCCCATTTATCTTCTTTAATTAAATAATTATTTCAATTGTTTAATTAGTCATTTATCTATTCTTCTATAATTGAATAAATATATATTTACTTAATTATTCATGACCATTTATCCTCTCTAATTAAATAATTATTTTAGTTATTTAATTAGTCATTTATCTATTCTCCTATAATTAAATAAATATTTATTTATTTAATTATATTTTTCACCTTCATCTATAATTAAATAATAACTTTACATTATTTAATTATCTTTCCACATCATCCCTATCCTTTATTATATAATGCTTTATCATTATTTAATAAGTTTATGATTTCATTATCCTTCTCATCTTTTTAGGATTTATTTCCTTTAAAATAGGGAATCAATATGTTTCTATCTTATCTTGTCTTGGTGTATTTCCTCTTTTGTCAAAAATTGAATCCTTATCAAATCTCATCTCCAAAATCAAATCTTATCTCCATCCACATCAAGGCTCTATAAATATGGCCTTTCATAAGCCATTTGGAAGAGGACGTTTTGAGTACCCTTACTCCAGGTTGAATTATCGCTACAACCTTTCATCATATTTCATCCATCACCCTCCATCTTTGAACCTTCACTATATTGTTATGCTGCTGAAGTGAGCAACCAACATTCCTCTATCAACAATCCTTCAAAATCTTGTATTCTCATGTGAGGTGGAGAAGAGAAATGGAGATAAATCAAGTTTAGTGTGAATTTAGGTTTGCATTCACCTTTTATTTTGATTTTTATGCTTGCTCATACTCTATTGTGCTAGTTAGGATTTGTTATCTTGCTAGTTTAGTTTTATATCTGATTTTCCCCTAATTACACTTTTACAACCACTTCTAAATTCTTATGGGTAACAAGATGACCTTAGCTGATTTAATGACATGTAAACAAAGCGATGATGAAAAATTTATTGATTTTATATTGCGATATCAAATGCTTTATTCATAAATTAACATTTAGATTCCTGATGTTGACCTTGAAAGAATGTTTATTGCCAATTTACAAAAGAAAATCCTAGCCAAACTTGATATGTTGAAATTTCCATCCTTTACCAGTTTATGTACAACCATGCATGATTACGAAAATTCAGCTAGTAGTCGTGAAGTAAAAACTCCCTCTAACTATCCTAAAAAGTCTGAATCCACACCATGAACCAAATTTAAATATTTCAAGAAACAAAATAAGGGATTTTTACAACTTAATCCCCCTCAATCAAATCAACATGTTGACACCCAAGTGGCTGCTATAAATACAAAAAAATCAAATGCCTTTAGGGACAAAAATATAAAATTTACACCCCTACCTGATACCCTTCATATTACCATGTTGCAGCTCTTAAACAAGAATCTAATTTTCTTACCTCTTGTTAAAGCTTTGATCCTACTAAAAATTTACCTTCAAACTATAGGCCAAATGTGTATTTCCATTTTCATCGACAAAATGGACATGATACAAAATATTGTAAGTGTTAAACATCTTGTGCAAGACCTCATTGATTCTAATCATATCCTAATTGGTAGTGATAATTATGAAGGTAATTAGTCTATAGCCCCTCCTAATAAATATTTCCAAATCTTTACAAATCCTATGCCAAATCATACATTTCCTTTGTCAAAACTAGTGAAACAAAGAATTGTGTGATGAATGTTGACACAGATGATGATCACATGAATGATAATGAGGAAGAATTTATGAAATATATGGTTGGATTTATGGAAGTTAAACCTCATCAAGGACAAACTAATATTCCCCTTGAAACTTCTTTCTCGCAAAATGACATAATTAAACATGCAACCGATGGTCCTCTTTACATAGTTGGAAGAATCAATGACAAGCCTACTAATGGGATATTAATTGATCTTGTCCGTGTAGAGAATGTGATCACTGAGGAATTCCTATTTGTGCATGAGCTTTATCAAGATACTTATGAAAAACCAAAAGAATGGATCAAAACACATAATGGTTTTTCTTTCCCTATGATAGGTTCGATAAATATCCCTTTAAAAGTTGGACCAAAACAATTAAATGTCTCATTCACCATCATCCTGAATTCAAAGTAATTTCATGTGAAGTTAGGCTATATATAGATTTTATCCATGAATGTCACCCAGTTTGTTATGCATAAATGTTTAAAGTTTCCATTTGGCAATGAGATCTTTGTTATGCATCATAGTGTCTTTAATCCTATGTCTTCTTGGGGAACTTCTCATTGGATTTCTTTTGGCCCGAGCCTATAGAACCTATTAGACCATGTGAAGACTTCTTTTTCAAATCCTATCAAAATTTTAAGGAAAAGTACATAACAAAATTATCCCTTAGCAATATGCCTCAACCCGTGATTGAGCCTCCTATCCTTGATGAAACAATGATTGAACCAAAAGCCCATCCAAGTAATCAAGACCAACCTATGAAAAATCCTCCACCTATTTCACATAAAAGACCATGAGATAATCAAATAAGTCTTGTTGTGCCTCCTAAAGTCAAAAAAGTTTACAAAGCTAAAGAGAAAGTGGTTTAACAACCTCCCATGGTTCCTTTCGTTCCTCCCTTAAGGGAATAAAAGAAACCTATGGTTGATAAACATCCTCCTACACAATCAAAACTTGAAAACCGAATGAAAAGGAACCAGAATGCTAGAGAGTGTAGGCATAGACGTGTTATTGCTCATTTTTTGCAAGAAAAATAAGAAAATAACAACATAGAAAATTAGAATCCAAACTTGTCTCAAACAATGCATTATGCCTCTACACCTTTTCCACAATATAAAAAAAAACAACAAACTTCTATGGATATTGTCATTAGACCTCGTATTATGATTAACTTGGATGATGATAATAGAACTACTAAGATTGATGAGGAAATGCATAAAGAGCTAAATTCATTATTTTCCTCTTCCATGAGCTTAAGTGATGATCCTCCTAATAAGAGTGTTGAACTTGGTGCTTGTGCTAGTTTGGCACTTGATGTTGTCCCTTTGGCTAGTTATCTACCTTCTGCATATACTGAACAAGATTAGGATGTGAATGACCTGCTATAGGTTGACACGCATGTGCTTTCTAGTATTTTGATTTGTTTTCTTTTCATCTTCTTTGTGTGATTGCATGTGCATAATGTGATCTCATATTTTTTTTTTGATGTATCTCTTCATGTTCATTCCTCTATTTGTATCTACACTCTTCTATATGTCATAAACATTTATCTTTTCTTTTGTCTTGTGTTTTCCTTTTGGGGATGATGCAAGGCATCAAGACATTAAGTCTCTTCCATGTTGAACAAAAAGCTTTCTCTTTGTTGTCAATCTCTATGTGTTATTCTTCATGTTCTAAGAGTATTTGGGGAATGATGACATTTTCAAGCTCTATAATATCATTGTAGCAAAGACATATTGACCTAGAATCTATGGATCCCTCATGTGCTTAGGATTTCATTTTGGGGGCAACCCCTTCCTCTTTCTTTTTCATGATGTAGCTTCATTTGGAAACATATGACTTGGCATAGGGTTCTCTAAATAAGCTCTCATGTCTTCTTTATTGTTAGCATTTATTATTTGCTACTTTAATGTAAATTTCTCACAACAATAGTGTTAGAATTTTTTTAAAGTGGGGGCATACATTGGCATTATTATTTTTGAAATTTGTGACATTCCTTATGTTTCATTGTGCAATTTTCTTATGTCTTACTATGCATATTTTTCTTCATGGTGTCATTAGGCTTGATGTCCTCCAAGAGTGTTACCTTTATTGGCATATGACTTTCCTCTTAGTGGTGATGCTACAAGTTTCATTCCCTAAGTTGTGAATATTTTATACTTGACTTGTCCTCTCTTGCAGACATTAAGCACAATGTTCCCTAAGGGTAAAAGCAAGAAGTTGGGTCCACAAAGAGGGGAAGTTTCAGCCAAAAAAAATCTCACAGAAAATGCGTACACATTATTAAAAATTGCATATACGTTATGCTTTGGATACCCAAGCCTAAAAAATGTATACGCATTATAACACGTACACATTTTATAACATGTACACATCATTTGTTTAAAAAATTAAATACCTTTTAGAAATGTATACACCTTTTAAAATGCACACACGTTTTGTAATGAAAAACGTGTACGTGTTTTAAAATGTGTATGCATTTTGTAACACAAAATGCCTATGCATTTTAAAATGCGTACACGCTTCTAAAAAGTATTTAATTTTTTAAATAATCAAGCAAATAAAGAATGTGTATGTGTTTTGTAACACGTACATGTTTTTAAAAATACGTATGTAGTTTTAAAATATTGAATCCCCAACCCACATGCTTCCTCATTTTAGGCTCAGGAAAGGCTTGGCAACCCAACCCTTATCATTTGATCTACAATTATTGAAAAACTAAGGTTCAAGAGAAATGTCCAACTTTGGAAATATGGTTGATGGACTTTTCTTCTGAATCAATCTATAAAATTAAAACCCATTAGAGAACTTGATATTTAGTTTCCAAATACATATTTTTTTATGATTGGATTGTATTTGTGATTTTTTTATTAATTTCTAAGAAAACTAGTCCATAAACTTGAAATATCAAACTTTTTTTGGTTAATTTTCTTCTAAAAAAATTATATGACATCAATCTTCAGACAATTCTCTACACAATGAAAAAAAAATGATTCAAAAAATGTTTAGTTTAGGTCAAATTATGTTGTCCATACATGTTGATTTTTGAAAACAAAAATTAAGACAAATAAATATTTATTAAAAAGAAAATATTTAGAAAAAAATTATAAAAAAATATCCTCATCAATCTTCATGTTGTTAGGTATCTTTCCCCAAAATAATTAGAAAAATACTTTTTATTTGGGTCAAAAAGTGGTGTTTGTACATGTGAATGGTATGGTAAAGAAAAAATGACTTTTAAAAAGTGGTTTTTATTCATCCTTATCAAAATTCAATTTCTATCATCTCAGTATTTGAATACATTACATATTTGGAAACTAGATTCAGAATTCTAAATTTCACATTATTGACTTTTTTTAAGATTCATTGTGTAAGTACCTCAAATATTCAATCCAAGTGTGACAAATTATGAAAAACAACAAACAACACTTCCACTTTTTGAGCTTTTTGTGGACACAACTTTTTGCTTTAGCCCCTAAGAGGAGACCTTACATGAACTAAGAAAAATCCCTTTGAACATTCTTATTTTCATTTTTGTTCATAAGTGTTTAGCATAATAAGCCTTGCTAACCTTGTGAAGCTCAAACCATTTTCAAGGCCACCGAGTGTAACATACTTTTCTTGCCAATGGAGCCTTGCCTTGTTTGTTCATGCATGCTTAGCATAACACATCTTTTTAGGCCTTATGAAGCTCAATTTTTTTCTTTTTCTTTTATGGTGCCTTATTGAAGTTATCAGAAGGATAGCTTTGGTATGGTATTGGAGCCTAATAAGATTCTCTCATTTTCCACCCTTGGGGGCTCACCTAGTGGATAGCCAGAGTTCCATTAGCCCGTGTGAGTGTGCATGTTGTTTGCATAGTGGAAAACTAGGGATCTTCTTGTGAACTTTTTATGACAAATAGCTGAGGCATGTTCCACATCACATTGGACACTTGAGGCTTGATATTTTAAATTATGTTTTTGGTGATATTTTAATGTTTTCAAATATGTGATTAAATTTTAGCTTGTGATATTTGAATTTGGGGAAATTAAGGATACATATATATAAATATAAGGTTATTTCACTATGTTTCACCTATATTTTAAAGTGTTCAATTACAAAAGCGAAAGTGATTATCAAAGGAATTCAAGATCCAATTGTCATGTCAAAGTCTTCTTACATCATGCATGTTTCTGGAGCTAATATGGTGATGTAGGTTTCATGATCAAATCAAGCATTTAATGTACTATTTCAAGCAAGATCCACATACATTGAAGCCATTTAATGTAAGTTACAAATCTATATTCCAAGGTTTATTCAAGGGTTTGTTGAGTGGTAACATAGGTTTTTTCATTCTTCATTCCCTCTTTCATGTTTCATTTCATTTCGAGGTTTGATTAAAAAAATGGGGTTTAACCAAGGCAAACCACCATTCACCAAAAATAAATAATTTTTGCCTTCATGTTGTGTTTGCAGATCTAGGTGGAAGAAAGCTTGAAGATCTCTTGAAGAGAAAATTTGAAAAATTTGACAAAGTTACAAAAAAAATCATAGAAGTTGTCATCTCATGGAAAAAAATGGGTAAACCCACAAAAATGGTTTACAATTTGGGTGAGGAAGGAAAAGTTGAAAAAAATGAGCCCATGCCAAAAAATTTGGTTTTGGGGTTCAAACGAACTCATTGATTTGAGCGAACCAAAAAAGGGTTCACTAGAACCCCGGTTAGAGTGAACCCACTAAATTCCTTAGGCCCACCATTCCCACAAAAAAAAAAAGGAAAGCATTTTTTGAAAGGGGGTTCACTCAAACCCCCATGGTTCGCTCGAACCCCCCTTCTCCCACCTTCTCACCCCCTGGCCAAAAAACTCCATAATTTTTCCCTTTGAAGCTCAGGTTGAGTATGAAAATGGAAGAGACTTCATAGAACCAACTAGATGATGGTAGTCCTTAGAACAATCTATCCAACGAATATAATTTTAATATGTTTTTGTTTTATTATGTATTTGTTTTTTTAGTTTTATTAAACATAGATTTTTCACCAAAAATCAAGCTTTTTGTTCTACACATTTGGAGAAATATGAGTGCACTGGATATTGAAGTCCTTGATCCAAAAAAAAAAAGAATTTTGATACATACAAAAAACGTTACGTTGTATACTATCTACCTATGCCTGAATTGTAATTGGTTTGACTTTGATACTTGATTAAGGAAAAAATATTCAATAAAACACTATGAGACCAATTGGAAGCACTAGATATCATAGTTAAAAATATAAATTTTAAATAATGAGAATTTTATCCTTCGTGGAAAAAAATTTATGTTGTATACAGTGAGTGTCACTCCTTAAAAATATTGTTTGCTAAACAAAACTAGTTTTTGAAGGAGATGGAAAAAAAAGTGCAATCTGATTCCAAATTTTTTGAAAAATATATATTTAGAATCTATAGACAAAATTTCATAAATCACTAGTTTGCATTATCTTCAAATTCCTCATGGTTTAGCCACTATAGGTGCCCAAAAGTGAAGGTTTAGTTAGAAAAAAATATTTCAAAGTCCAATTTGGCCAAAAATTGTAAACCAGTATTGTGGGATCACCCTCATCTACATAATTTATTTTTGACACTAACATTGCCACTTGGATAAATTGGAAGATTTAGATCATTATCAAAGGCTCCTAAAAGTTGCAGAAAATCCTTGACAAAGGACCCATTTCCCCCTAGGAGAATGAGTCCCAACCAACCTTTGAAAATTGAGTTTTGGTGAAAGGTAAACTCAGATTTTCCCTTCTTTAATTTATAATTGGGTAAAAGCACAAAGCTGTGTCACACTTTATAAAGGAAATGACCAATGCTAATCCAACTTTTAAACTTGAATCACTAAAAAGTAGCATATATGTTTTGAATTTTTAAATGATGTAAACTAGTAAAATATGTATTTTTTAGTATATTTTATGTTTTTATTTTTTATAAGAAAGTAAAAAATTATTTTAAACTAGTTTTTCATAAATTAAAACTATAATTTAGTTGCTAATAAAATGCTGAAAAATGAAGTTGCACGGGATGTCAAACTTTTTATAGTAATTTTTTTTTTCTTTCAAATTTTTTGTGTGTATTTATAACTTGAAACTTTAGTGTATGGATATTTTTTTTTCCAATTTTGATAAATATATATTTGTATATAAGTATTAAAATGTGCATGAATAAAAAACAACTGTTTCCATCGGATTTCAACATTCATATTAAATATTTATCTCAAATGGAAAAAAAATTATACCATCTTGAAATAGATTCTTTTATCGAGTGCATCATATTTTTTTCATTTTTTTTTAATAAGTTTTAGTATTTTTCCTTGGCATGGTAATCAACCTAATATTTTTTGCTGATAACCTACTTTTAGTATAAATAAAACTATAAATAATAATAATAATTAAACTATTAAAATAAATATATTTTTGAAAACTACACTTATGGATCTACAAAAGGGTATTTTTACATTTAAAAAAAAATGTTATTTACATGAGGAGTTATCAAAACTTCAAGTTTTTCAAATATTTTTTTTTTTGGTAAATTGGACTCAAAGTGGTGCTCCATATATTTTTAGCCAACAATTTTATTTGAATAAATTGTGGAAGTATCTAACTTAGCTAGAATGAATCTTACTAGGTCATATGTTTGATCAAAATTGATTTTTAGTTAGAAATACTTAAATTCAGTTGTGCTGATATGTTGGCTGAAAGTGTGACATAGCTTTGTGCTTTTACCCAATTTGATTGTAGGTTTTATCAGTATTGAGCTTAAAATTGTTGTTTCAAGTGTTAAATTGCATTTTGGTGTTATTTTATTATTTTTATTTTTTCCCCCCAATTTTTTGTTTGACCTTGACCATTGTGATTCAAGCATAAGGAAATCTAAAGATTCACACCTTGAGTTGACTCACCCAAGGGTTGTAGGTCAATATTTGTGTGGATGTCATTTCCTAATGAAATTGAGGAAGATAGGTCCATCATAACCCTATTTCCCTTCATTTTTATTGATGCACCTATTTTCACCCTTTTTAGTGCTTAGCTTAACTATTCAACTATATAAAATTATTATGATCATTTACAAAAATACAAAATTGTAACATAGAAGAGGATCACATAATAGTAGACTGCAAATATAAAGGAACCTATGATATAAATTTGAGCTCAAGGTAGGTCGATAGGGGCGTTGGCACCCTCAACCTGGACATGGAAATATTTAGAATCATCAAATAGATCTCAAATGGTTATAGTTCATAGGTTCTTTATTTTTGGATTGAGCTTTGAAATTTCATAAGTTAATGATTAATTAAACTTTCCATAATTTTTTGAGGTAGAAGGCTTGAATGCTTGATCTTGCAATTAGTTATTCAATCATTTTCCAAATCCACTTTAGATCTGTCACCTTCACACAAGAGATAAGAGAAAGGGTTCTATTGTATAGGGGATTACCTAAATCAAACCCCATTTTGGTATTTTCACCTACAAAACAACTATGATGATAAGAGTGCTTACCTTAGGTCGGGAAATGGAAAAATGTATAAAAAATAATGATAAACTAACAAGTTCTTCAACTTACCACTCATATTTTCCTTCCTTGATAGACTGAAGCCATTGTGCTCATCACCTTGAAGGAGAATTAGATGCTTGATTAGAGGTCTTGCAAGTGTTAGTTCTCACAAAACAAGTGAACATAAAACATAGAAAAACTCACATGAAAAATCGATGCATTGCTAACATTAATATTGATTGATAATAACTGTTGTAAAGGGTATTTATGCAAGAAGATGAGTCCACTTCTAGTGGAAATTTAGACTTAGAAAAATACCTGAAATTGAGAAAAATGAAATGGGATCCTGTTATTTAGCAAACGGGATTATGTTTTCTTTGGGAGACTGATTCAAAAATGGGAACCCAAAATTCTTTAAAAATTTAAGCTTTTATGAAATGGGATCCTATTTCTATAAAACAAGATCCTGTTTTCTAAAATTTGAATTTTTGGTCAGGTTTGTACTTTTTTTTGGGTTTGGGAAAATGATTGGGGACCTAAACCTAAGCTTTGGACCTAGTTTGACTTGCAACTTGAAGGTCGTGTCAATGTCACAAGAAAAGAGTGACTTTGGACATATGTCTAAAGACTTTTTCTATATTTTTTTATGAAATTAAAACCCATTATAGATGAGATTGTGTAGATTTCCAATATGTATTTTTTTTTACAATTAATTTTTTTTCTAGTTTCCAATTTTTTTTTTATGAAACCAGACCATAAACTTGAAATATTAAGGTTTTTTAGTATTTTACTAACTTTTTACTAAAATAATTCTTTGAAAAATGAATTATACATGAACATTCTTCATAAATTCTTTTCATTTTAAAAAAGGAAAAAGAAAATGATAAGTTTAGGTCATCTTATGCATCACGTACATGAGGATTTTTTGAAACAAAAAATATGGCCAGTAAAAATTAACCGAAAAAGTATTACAAAAACATATCATTAACATTCTTCATTGAGTTATAAATATTTTCCAAAAAGGTTTCAAAATAAATAAATTATTTAGGTCAAAATATGGATGGCGTAAACGTGCATGGTATGGTTAAGAAAGTGGCTTTTAAATAGTGGTTTTTAGACATGCCTATTTAAAACCAATTTCTATCATCTAGGTATTAAAATAAATTAAATATTTGGAAACTAGACTCCAAGTACTACATTTTATGATTAGTGAATTTTTTAAGATTCTATCTCTAAGTGCTACAAATTTTAAGGTCAAATGCAAAAAATTCTGAAAATCAAGGAAAACACTTCTATTTTTTGGCCAAAAAGTGGACTCAACTTCTTACACACACCCTAAACTCTACTAATTATGCTCTTGACTTCTTTTAAGATGCTCAATTGAATAATAGATTTTCTAGTTCTTTCCTTAGGGTTTCAAATAGTGGAAAAGACTTTTATTTATATGCATTTCTTTAATTACTACAAAATTAGTTATCAAAAGCCAATAGATCAATTTAAATTTTGAAAATTTGAAATGTTGATGAGGACATATTAGAGCCAAAATATGCTAGATAGAGGTGCTAGCACCCTAGTCTAGACCTATTTTTGGTCTTTAAGTGTCATTAAATAAATATATCAAATTATAATTCCAAATGCAATTATGATTTTTTGAAGATGATCATAAAATCGATAATTTAAAAGAACAAATGGATCTAGGCACATAGAGGAGAGCTAAACCTAGTGTGAAATTTTCAAGGGTGATAATTTGTGATGCTAGATGTATTCCCCACTTTAGTGAGTGTATGATCTTATGCTCATTCTCACACTAAGGTAAGGATAAGACAAGAAGGGATCTTTTATCCAAATATTGAAGATATAGGATGCCATCAAATCTAGGGGATATGTGTGCTCCTAGGCTCGAAATCCTATGGAACAAAAATTTAAAGACAAAGGAACACACATATGAGGTGAAATACAACATGAAATACACACAACATACACAATAAAGACACAAAAATAACATAATGAAAAATTAAGACATAATGTCTACACTACATGATACAAATATAAACACAATGTAAACATGAAAGGGGGTATGACAATCATAGACTAGAAAGCTCTATAGATTTCTTACTAGGATCCATACTTGAGGTGCTCATAACTAACAGGCTAGAAAATTTTAATACTTTCTAGGTGACCTATGAACAAAAGTTGCATAGGCTAGTAAAGTCTGATATTCACTAGGTGAGTTTGATAAGAAACAACACATGCTAGTGAAGTCCAATATTGACTAGATGAGTTTTTACAATAGTAGAAAATGAAAACACATAAGGGCTAGTGAAGTTTGATATTGACTAGGTGAGTTCTCATGTAAATAATGTACCGAGACTTATAGTCCTAATATTTCTAATAAGCCACTACAAAATATGGTCAATATGCCAAGAATGCATTACAAAATTCCACATGTGTCAACAAATTCAAGCACATAATGAAATCTATGTCCCCACCTTAAAGTAATTTTTAATACCAACCAAGAGAAATTTCATTTAAGGTAGAATAATATGATATTTGATAAGATATGCGAGCTTGATGGGAAACCATGTGTCAAATGATATGTTCCCAACAAAGCTAACTCATTAAAACGGGTTCCTTGCAAGACAAACCACCTAATTAATAAGAAAAAAATAGTACATGAGGGATCCATAGATTTGGGGTCACTATAGACGAGAGATAATATATAATATGATCATGCTATAAATTGGCATCATTCTATAAATTTTTATGGAACTACGAACACAAGGGAGGAACAAAACATGAAGACAACAAAGATTTTGGGTCAAGATGGAAGAGATATAAATGTCTCAATACTTTGCATTGTTCCCAAAAGGAAATAAACATAATGTATTCATAATATAAAGATAAATAGAGATACAAATAGATGAATGCCACAATGGATTCACTTTCTTTGTATCCTTGTTCCAACAAGAATAACAAGGTTGAACATCCAATAAAAACTAGAAAACCCAAATAAATGTTAATAAGTACATTACAAGAGATCACATTTTGTGCGAGAAAAAACACAAAGAAACAATAGGGTACTACAAAGTACCCTATTGCGATTTATCTATATCAAATCATCTACATTCCAATCTTGTTCATCATAAATGGAAGGAAAAAGAAAAGGCTAAATAAACTACAACAAGTGCAATAGAAGGAGAAATACCAAGTTCAATGCATGGTTGGTGACTCTCATTAGGAGGATCATCATGACTACCCCCATCTAAATTCATTGATTTTGAAAATATAATAGGTACTTTGTTATGATATTCTTTTTTTTTCTTTTGTTTTATCTTGAAACTCATTGTTAGAATGTTTCACAATATATTGTATATTAGTACTATTAGCATGATTGCAAACACTAATATCCATACTTGTATCTAGTGAGATTTTTATTCTTCTTTTTGGCTAATATAAATAAGGTTTGACTTCATGGTTTAGCTAGGTTGGTGAATTGGAGTCAAATGATGACAAGGATCTAGTAGGAGGTATTTAATTAGATTTTTTTGGATGGATGAATGATCTTAGGTAAGGTTTTATGCTTTTTGGAAACCTAATGAGTCATAGCTTGACGTATTCACTTGCATTATTTTTCACTTTTTTTCTTCTCCCATGAGCTTCAACTTGTGTATGGATTGAGATATTTACAAGATTAGTCCCTTTTATTCCTTTGTAGGAGGAATCGAGGGGACTATCGAAGATTCATAAACCATAAGATTCTTAGGTTTTGCACATATACATTCTTTTCCTTGAGAGGAAAAAAATTGATTTGTGAAAGCCTTAATGAATGATTGTCTCATCATCCTATAAATGATGGTGGAGGGGGATCCATGACATACATGTGAGAAGGTTGAAGAAGAATACTTAATTTGGTCGGAGGTTTGTTTACTACTTGTGAATTAGGAGGAATAATCATCATAGCCATTGGAGATCGAGGAGCCTCAGTTGAAATGTTACTAAGGGATAATTCAACTATACATAGTTTAGCTTTAAAATTTTGATATGAAAAAAAAATATATATTCATGAGGTTTAATAGGTTGGACTAGTTGTCAATATTGGCATGGTGTATCATTTTAAAGGTGGTGTTTTTGTTCTTTCCACCAAGGTTCAAACCTCGTTCGGGTGGTATTTTTGAGTGGCTATATTGGGGATGAGGTCCCCCATTTCTGACCGTACAGGTTCATATCTCTAGACCTAAAAAGTGTTTACCCCTTAAATGGGCGATCCCACAATACTGGTTTACAATTTTTGGGCAAATTGGACACTTAACTAATTTTTTTTAACCAAATCTTCACTTTCGAGCTCCTATAGTGGCTAAACCGTGAGGAATTTAAAGATGATGCAAACTAGTGATTTGTGACACTTTGTCTATAGATTCTAAATAAAAAAATTTCAAATTTTTTGGAATCAGATTGCACTTCTTTTTCCATCTCCTTCAAAAACTATCTTTTTAAAAATAACCAACATTTTTATGGAGTGACTCTCACCGTATACAGCATAAAAAATTTTTGTATGAAGGATAAAATTATATTTTTTTTGAATTTAGATTTGTAACTATGATATCTTGAACTTTCATTTGGTTTCATAGTGTTTTATTAAATATTTTTTCCTTAATCAAGTTTTGAAGTCAAACTAATTACAATTCAAACATAATCAGATTGTATACAACATAACTTTTTATGTATGTATTGAAATAAATAAATAAATTAATGGATCAAGGACATCAATACCCATCCCTAACATATTTTTCAAAATTTTATTTTGATAATCTGCTAATTTTCCACATGTGCAGAACAAAGAGCTTGATTTTCAGTGAAAAAACTATGTTTAATAAAACTAAAAAAGAAAATACATAATTAAAAAAAATAAAAATTATATTATATTCATTGGATAGATCATTTTGAGGAATAACATCATCCAATTGGGTTTGTGAAGTCTCCTTCATTCTCATCCTCAACCCAAGCTTTGAAGCGTAAACTTTTGGAATTTTTTACCACCTGAGGAGGAGAAGGAGGGAAATGGGGGGTTCGCCTTTCAAAAAGGGTTTCCTTTGGGTTTTTTTGCAGGAATGGTAGGAAGTTAATTAAATGGGTTCACTCGAACCCTTGTTCATTTGAACCCTCTTTAGGTTCATTCAAACCTATTAGTTCGTTCGAACCCCAAAAACAATTTTTTTTGGCAGGGGGTCATTTTTTTCAACTTTTCCTTCCTCACTCCAATTGTAAACCACTTTTGTGGGTTCACCCAAGTAAATAAAAAAACAAGTTGAACTATTTGAGACCAAAATTAATATAGTGAAAATTTTACATGAGAGGCCAAAGGCTCAAATCCACTATGGTAAATAGTATTTATTTATTCTTCAAATGGGAGTTTAAGATATTTATGAATATTTGAAGGGATTACATTCATGGAGCTTACCAATGGATGACCTAACTTCATACAACACTGGTCCGACATTGGGATTATGCTAAATGAAACACTCAATTGTTTAGATCCAATTTTTATTAGGATAATTATAAAACTAATCATAGGATAAATAGACCATAATGAACCTTTAATAATGCTTTTGATTTTTCATAATTGTCTTTATAAAGTGCATGCACATATAATAATTCTTTGATGATCACATTCACTACACACACATGAGCAATGAGCATTCCCCTTGTGGGTTTATCATTAATTATACATAATAAAAAGGTGACCTTTGGGTGCAATTATAGAAGCATCAATATGTGTTTTAGAAATATTATGAAAAATATATATTTGACCCTTATGAGATTGATAATTTAAATCATGTTGATATCATTAAATAGATCCTCAACTTCTTCTTCTTCAATATCAGTTTGTTGGACAAAATTGGTTGAATGAATTGGTAATGTACATTTATAAATTTTTATTGGGTGGTGAAACCAATTTATTTCCTTTGTCATTTACACCAACCAAATGGATGATATTAGAATTTATGAGCTATTACACTTGGTTCTTAAGAGGCATACACCTTCATGTATCATGCTTAGGCATACGATGATATTGACAAAAAATATTTTGAATTAAAGTTAAGTGGTAATGGTTTAGTTGTGTCAATAGGCCTAATAAGAGGAAGTTGAATCATAGTTTTATTTAACAATTGGAACATAATAGTGTGGAGAAAATTATACAACTATGAAAATGACCTCTTTGCCTAAAAGGACACAAAGACACCTAGAAGATGCCATTATCATCCAAACATAGGAAAATGCTACCTAAATAGAGTTGAACTAATTCTAAGCAAAGGTTTGGAAATACAAGGATTCCCAAACATAGGACAAGGCCACCTAAACAAATTTTGATTGAATTTGAGTAGATTTTGGGAAATAAAGGACTACCCAAACATAGAAAAAGGCCACCTAAACTAAGTTTGATTATTTTATAAGAAGAGTTTTGGAAATACAAAAGTGCCCAAACATAAGACATGGTCACCTAAATAGAGTTAAGGTTATTGATTTAGACTATATACTTGATTGATATTTTAACAATGATAAAATATTAACTAGAATAGTTGACATAAATTCCTAGGGTAGCTTGGGCATGCTAGACTAACTCTAAAAAATATGGTTGAAAGGTGTTTTTCAATAAATATCACACATAAAGAAACTTTTTTTTGGATATAGGGACTTTGAGATATTTATCCAGGCACTAGTACATAACAAGAGGACACTTCATACACATTAACATTTCATAAAAGTATTCATGTAGGATTTTTAACTAATTAGAGTAGGCACAGACAATGAACTATCTCAATGATTTGATATGTGGAGATCCAATGGCTCAAGGGCTCACATTTTCCCTTTCTTTGGAAGTTTTATAACACATTTTATAAAGATTTTTTATCTCTACTCAAGAAGGTACATGGTGAGTAACTTTAAGAATTATATTAAATACCTTGCACCACACTAAGCAATAGATGAAAGTTCTCATCTAGGCTTGACAATATTCTATGAGATTACTCTAAATACCAAGAGGGTACATGAGGCACAACCATGAAAACTAGTCCATAACAAGTATGGATGAAGAAAATTCACTAGAAAGCTCAAACCAACCCTATAATCCTAGTCATGGTATCACCTAGGCATTGGAACTTTGCTACACACACATGACTAGATTGGGATACAAATTTCTTTGTCCACCCCTTTTTATAGCCCATTGATAACACATGGTTGAGGTTGTCCCTTAGATTGATGAAATCCCCAAGAAAGCCTTCTAATGGGAAAGAGTCCCTATTGGATATTATTGGATTTTGTTGATATTTGGTTGTCATTGATGTCAACACTATTAGTATTAATGTCTTTAAGGTTGTATATGTCGAGAATATTGAGAAAATTGTAATAAAATAAGTTACAGGTTGTCAGTGAAGTAGTGAAGTGTAGTATGTTGGATAGTTCAGTTTGTTGAGGATGAGAAGTTGTGGATTAAAGGGTTTTTTTCAAGCCTATCTAGTTTATCCACCAAAAGTTTCATAGGTTCGCATGAAGATTTGATCGAGTTATCATTTTCTGTCTTTCGACCAATTTTCTATTGCTTCAGTTGGTGTTCCTGGAAGAAGATAATGTGATTCTAGTAATTAGAGTTGTTGTGAATGCTCATATGGTATTTCATGATGCTTGTGGATGTTTCTAGATCATGTTCTATCTGTGTTGTATGATCTCATTGTTTGATGTGCTCGTGATTGGATTTTTTATCTTTCGTGTTCATGCTTTTCATGTTCATGGATGACAGGGTGATTGTAGCGTGTTGTGGATATTTGAGGAATAATTGTTGAAGGTGTTCCATGTTCGTGGATTTTATTTTGGGTCTTCACTATGTTGTGGATGACATTGGTTGATTCACATTGATAGTTATTTATGTTTTGGGCCGACAATTTGTACTCATTTTATATGTTATTGAAGTTGACATGTAGATGATGTTATTTTTGGTTGCGGATAGATATGAGCAATTGCTTTTATCATTTTTGATATGAGATGTGATGCAAAGTATATGCAAGAAGTGAAGTGTACAAAGTGTGAGTGTTATGTGTCAATAAATTTTAGATCATTCAAAGGCAAAAGTTAAGTATGAAGAAGAGTGAATAAATTTTATGTGCTTAACTGGAACTATAATCGGGCATTAGCAGATGCTATTTTCTCAGTTAAAAATATTTATATTGCTTTAATATTAATGTAAAGTTATAATATAGTGTGTCTTCCTTTGGGTAGTAAGCCTTTTTGTATTTGAGCAGTGAGCTCTAGGCAGTGTGCCTAAATGCAAGTGCATTCCCCATTTTCTATACTTTTAACAAGGTATAATCTTGTGGACTAGCCTCCATCGTGGTTTTTCCCCTAATAGGGTTTCCAAGTAAAAAAAATCTTGGTGTTATGTGTGTTTTTGATGTGATAATGATTTATTTTTTCATGGTTATTAATCAAATCTGAGAAAAAGTTTAATAAGTTAAATTTCTATGACAACTGATTCACCCCCCACCCCTCAGTTGTTTGCCCTTGTGTTGCCAGCAATTGGTATCAGAGCAAGTTCCTTGGAAGAATTTTAATAGCTTGAGGTGATTTGGGATGGTGACATATAAGAAGGATAGTTTGAGATTTGATGGAACTAATTATTCTCTGTGGAAGACTTAAATGGAGTGTCATCTAAGATGCATTGGTGAACCTTCTTGGAACATTACAAAGAATAGATATATCATCCCACAACATGGTCCTTCTACTACAAGCGAGTTTAAATATGTTGAGTACAATATTAGGGCTAAGGAAGCATTGTTGAGTGCTCTGACTGATTCCGAGATGAAAAATGTAATGAATATGAAGACTGCTTATGAGATTTGGAAAAAGTTGGAAACTTTGTATGAAGGTGATGCCCATGTGAAGATTGCTAAGATGCAAAGTCTGAAAGGGAAATATGAAACATTGAAATTGAGTGAAGATGAGAACATCACTTCTTTTATGCAAAGAGTGAATGAACTTGTGTGTAATATCAAATGTTTTGGTGGAACATTGGAAGAATCATAGATTGTTGCTAAAGTGCTCAGATCCTTTCCTACTGCATACAAACACAAAGTTGTTGCTATTGAGGAGATCCAGACTATGACAACTATAACCAGAGACATGTTGATTGGTAATCTTACTGATTTTGAGTTAAGTGAGTTTGGTAATGCTCTTCCTAAGATAGAATCTTCATTTAAAGCTACTACCTCTAGAAAAGAAAAGAAGAGATATGATTTGGGAGAAAGTTCCTCTAGAAACTTGTCCAAGTATGAGTAGGAAATGAGAGAGATTGAAGAAGAAGAGAGAAAACTAGATGAGCTTGAAGCACTTCTTGTCAAGAGGGTACCCAGAGGAGAAGGTAAGTATAAAGGGAAATTGCCTCTTAAATGTTTTTCATGCAATAAGATAGGTCATTTTTCCTCAAGGTGTCCAGAAAGAGTTCCTAAGTTGAGACCTAACAAGCCTAGATTCCAAAGAAAGTGTTATTATATTGCTAATGAAGGTGTGAAAGATGATGAATTTGATAAAGGGAATGTAAGTGAAGATGAATGGGTATTTATTGCTATCAAGGAAAATGATCCAGTACCTACTGAATTTGGTAGTTGCATGAATGTGGAGAAAGCTCTAACTACCAGAATTGAAGGAAAAGATGAATGGCACCCGACTGATAGTGGATTCTCTCATCACATAATAGATGATAAAAGTACATTTTTGAGTCTTGAAAAGTATGATGGTGGTGTTGTAAGATTTGGTGATGATAAAGCTGGTCTAAACCATGCCAGAGGATCCATTTCTCTTGATGGTAAGAATAATACCGATGATGTTCTATATGTGGAAGGTTTGAAGCATAATCTTTTAAGTGTTGGATAGATGGTTGAGAAGGGATACAATCTTCAATTCAAGGATGAAAAATGTACAATATTGGGGAATTCCAAAAATATTATTGCATCAGGTACAAAAACAAAAGGTAATATCTTTCTCCTAAGTGTTGCTAGTAAAAGTTCTTTGATTGCTCAAATTGATGAAAGTTGGTTGTGGCATAGGAGATTGTGTCATGTAAACTTTGACAATATTATGAAGATAAGTTCTATTCAGGCTGTGAGAGATCTTCCTAAGTTGGTAAAGCCTACAAATAGCATATGCAAGGAATGTCAGTTAGGGAAGCAAACTACAGTTTCATTTTGAAGAAAACAACATTGTTCAAATGAAGTATTGGAGCTTGCATCTACTAATCTATGTGGTCCTTCTAGAGTCAAAATTTCACAAGGAGACGGTATTTCATGTTACTCATTGATGATTATTCTAGATTGATGTGGATTTCTTTCTTAAGGGAAAAATCTGAAGCTCTAGAGAAATTCAATATTTTTAAGGCCAAGGTTGAGACAGAGACATGTTTGAAGATTAAATGTCTAAGACCAGATAGAGGTGGTGAATTCATTTATGGTGAGTTTAATTATTTTTGTGAAGAGCATGGGATAAAGAGACAATTATCTGCCCCACAGACCCCTTAGCAAAATGGAGTTGTGGAAAGGAAGAATAGGATAGTTCTAGATGTTGCTAGGACTATGATGCTGGAAGGAAATTTCCAACATATCTACTAGAGAGAAGATGTGAGTACTGTTGTTTACACTCTCAATTGGGTACATATGAAAGGTGATACCGGTAAGACCCCTTATGAGATATGGTTTGGTCATAAGCCTACTGTTAGATACTTCAAAAATTTTGGGAGTAAATGGTATATCAAAAGAGATGAAGATATAGGAGATTTTGATGCTAGGAGTGATGAAGGAATCTTTCTTGGTTACTCTACTAAAATTAAAGTCTCTCGGTGCTTCAACAAGAGATTGAGGAAAGTAGTTGAAATTGATAATGTAAAAGGTTGATGAAGACACAATTATACCATCCAGAACCTGTGGATATGATTCAAATCATGAAAATGTAAGTTCAGTTCAGACTCAGAATCAAGTGAAGATCATTCCAGTGAATCAAGAAAGCCAAGAGTAAGGAACTAGTGAAAGTGCAGAAGTGAGATCGCAAGAGCATGAAGTTCAAGAACATCCTAAGACTCCAAGATATGTAATATTGAATCATTTAGAAGATCAGATTATAGGTGATAAGAACAAAGGTGTTCAAACTAGGAGAAGAATTGTAGAAGAATATTGTTTGATATCAAAGATTGAGCCAAATAGTGTAAATGAAGCATAAAAAGATGAACAATGGATAGAAGTAATGAAACAAGAGCTATTAAAAATTAAGAAGAATGATACATGAATTCTTGTTCCTAGACCTAAGGACAAAAATGTAATTGGAACTAAATGGGTCTTTTGGAACAAACTAAATGAGCAAGGTGAAGTTGTTAGAAACAAAGCAAGACTGGTGTGTAAGGGATACTCTTAGATGGAAGGAATTGACTTTCAAGAAACTTTTGCCTTCGTTGCTAGGATTGAAGTTGTGAGACTATTTCTTGCTTATGTTGCTTACAAATACTTCAAGGTTTATCAAATAGATGTCAAGTCAACATTTCTAAATGGTGAACTAGAAGAAGAGTATATTGAGCAACCTGATGGATTTCAATTGATTGATCAGGGAGATATGGTTTTTCGGTTGAAGAAAGAATTCTATGGACTTAAGAAATCCCCAAGAGAATGGTATACTAGATTGGATAATTATTTATTAAAGCTTGGATTTAATAAAGGTACTGCTGATATTAATTTGTATTTCAAGATTGATCATGATAAAGATTTGATTGTTGAAGTCTTTGTTGATGATATCATTTTTGAAACAGATGATAGTTTGTGCATGAATTTTTTTTATGAGATGCAGAGTGAATTTGAGATGTCTATGATTGGAGAAATCAAATTATTTTTGGGATTGAAAATTACTAAGCTAGACAAAGGGATCTTTATATCTCAATCCAGGTATGTGAAAGAATTTTAAAGAAGTTTGGTATGGAATATTCGAATCTAGTTGGCACACCTATGGTGATTGGATGTAAGTTGACACAAGATGATGATTCTCCTAAAGAAAATCAGACTAGATACAAATCCATGATTGGTGGATTTCTCTACTTGACTCAAAATAGACCCGATATCATGAATTTCATATGCATTATTACAATATTTCAAGCTGATCAGGTAAGGAATCTCATGTGACTACTGTGAAGTGGATTTTTAGATACTTGAAGGGGAAAATTGATTTTGGCCTATGGTATCCTAAAGAAGATGATTTTACTTTGAGTGCTTTTATTGATGCTGATTGGGTATGAGATATGAATGATAGAAAGAGTACTAGTGGTGGTGCATTTTTCTTGGGAAAGAAGTTGATTTCATGGTTAAGTAAGAAGCAATATGCCATTTCTTTATCTACTATAGAGGCAAAATACATTGCTACTACTAACAATTGTACTCAAGTATTATGGATGAAGAAGATGTTGGAAGATATCAGAGTTGTGTATGATGAACCTATTTCTATATTCTTTGATAATTCAAATGTAATTAAAATTTCTAAGAAGTCGGTGTTGCATTCAAAAACCAAACATATATCTATCAAGTTTCACTTTTTGAGAGAGAAGGTGAATGAGAAGGAAGTCAGATTGGATTATGTGCCCACTAAGGAATAGATTGTAGATATATTTACTAAGCCTTTGCCTAAGGATAATTTTGAGTATCTCAAAGGGAAGCTAGGGGTGATTACCCCTCCTAATCATAACTACGGTGCATTGAATTGCATAAGTCTATGTATTTCATAGTCATATCTTGATCTAGATTGATGTTGTGGTAGTTGCTACTTAGGGGGAGTAGTCAAATGTTCAGAAATGTGGTTCAAAGATTGTGTGGAGAAAGATACAGAGAAAGATACACATTATCTTTTTCATTGATGTCAAAGGGGGAGAAGAGTCATGTGAAAAACTATGAATTATTTGGGGAGAAGAGTCAAAATCTAAGGGGGACAAAGTGCTAAGAGAAAGTTGTGTTGATTGTGTTTTTCACATCATGTGTTGCCATCAATGCCAAAGGGGGAGATTGTTGGATGTTTCTGATATATGGTTGTCATTGATGTCAACACTATTGGCATTAATGTATTAGAGGCTCTATATGTCGAGGATATTGAGAAAATTGTAATAAAATAAGTTGTAGGTTGTCAGTGGTGAAGTGAAGTTCGGTATGTTGGCTAGCTTAGTATGCTAATGATCAGAGGTTGTGGATTAAAGGGTTTGTTCTCGAGTATATCTATTTTATCCATGTTAATTTAATGAGATCTATATGAAGATTTGATTGAGTTATGAGTATCTATGTTCTCGCGGTTTTTTTGTTGCTTTAGTTGGTGTTCCTGAAAGAGAGTGATGTAATTATAGTAAGTTCAGTTGCTAAGGATGCTTCTTTGGTGATTCATGATGCTTATGGATGTTTCTAGATCATTCTATATTTGTGTTGTATGTTTGTATTGATCATTGTGCTCATGATTGGTGATTTTCTTTTGCATGTTCATGTTTTTCATGTTCATGGCCGACAGGGTGTGTAGACATGCAAAAATAACAATCATGCATCATACAAATTAACATTCATTCTTCTATTAATCAATTAAAACAATTTATTGATTAATCTCCTAAGGTTCATTAAATAAATCAAATTATTTAATCCTTATGTTCTTCTCATTTGATTTAATAAATCAAACTGATTTAATCAAATGTCAAATCCCTAAAATCCCCTAAGTTAATTAATCTAAATTAATTAACTTCTAATCATAATTATCATTCTCTAGCTTTTGACTCAACTAGAGTCAAATCCAAACTCTTAACTAACCCACCCACTTGCACCAATAAATCATTTATTTGATTTATTATTTCTTCTAATTACATTCAAAATGGAATCAAAATGGAATATTCTTCCAATTTGAATCTTCCCCCCAAAAGGGACTTGTCCCTTCCAACAAGGTTTTAAATTCTATTTGCACAAGTCAAACATGGCATTTATTGCACCTTTCATCCCCCCTAAACATGTCATTTCATCCAAATTTGAATTTCAAATTGGCACATTGGCCAAGACTTGCACATTCCTCACCCTCTCACACCTTGACAAGTGTCATCTTGTCGTTGGCTTTTTGAATGATCCCACATTCATTCAAAATATCTCAATCTCCTACCCTTGAATCTATAAAATGCAAAGCATTTCAACACAAATAATCTACAACACAACACAACACTTTCTCATTGCAAGGTTACTCTCTTCATTTGAGAATCAATCTTGCTCTTCATCATCTACAATCTACACACATTTTGAAAGCATCTACACTATAGGATACTTGAGTTCAAGCATCTCATTATCTATCTCATCATCTTGGCAATCTAAGCTTATCAAGGATTGGGAAAGGGTTCTTTCACATACTCAAAGAGCACCAATCCACTATGGGATAGATATATTTCATGATTTACATGCTTTGCTTATCTTTGTTATTTGGTTGCATTTGAATCATGGAGTATTATTTCATAGGGATATAAATTTCTGTTTATGTTGTTTTGTCATTCTACTAACCATATGCAAATTTTCATGTCCACAGGGTGATTGTAGCATCTGTGGATCTTCGAGGAATAATTATTGAAGATGTTTCATGTTAGAGGATGTTGTTTTGGTTCCTCACTATGTTGTGGCCAATATTGGATGATTCGCATTGATAATTATGTATGTTTTGGGCTGACAATTTGTATTCATTTTATATTTTATTAAAGCCGACATGTAGATGATGTTATTCTTGGTTGCGGATATATATGAGCGATTGTTTATACCATTTGATGCAATGGTGAAGTGAAGTGTATGAGTCCTATGTGTGAATAATATTCTAAACATTTGAAGGCAGAAGTTAAGTGTGAAGAAGAGTGAGCAAAGTTTATTTTCTTAACCGAAACTATAATCAGGCATGAGCAGACACTATTTTCTGAGTTCAAAATCTTGTGGATGTAATTTGAATCTTTTTGTAAGACAATGTGCCTTACTTGGGTAGTAAGCCTTTTGTATTTGAGTAATGATCTCTAGGCAGTGTGCCTAAATGGATGTGCATTCCCCATTTATTCTTTTATACTTTTAACAGGGTATAATCTTGTAGACTAACCTCCACCATGGTTTTTCCCCTAACATGATTTCCATGTAAAAAAATCTTGGTGTTATGTGTGTTTTCGATGTGGTAATGATTTATGTTTTCATGGTTATTAATCAGATCTAAGAACAAGTTTAATAAGTTTAAATTTCTATGACAACTGATTCACCCCCCTCTCTCAGTTTTTTGCCCTTGTGTTGCCAACAAAATTCTCTTGTGAACTCAATTATGATATGATGAATTCTCTCACAAAAGACTTAGGTTGAAAATGAATGAATCGACCTTGTATTTATACTTATCTATGCTTAATATCTAGATATTGTATCACACCAAACTGACATATGAATTCATTAAATGAAGGAGGTTAAATCCCACCAGAATTTGAAATTAAATCCCGAAAATGACTCAAGGAGGACTAAGACACCCTAGATAGCATCTTAATCCGTAGTGATGAAACTTGGGGCATAGACACCAAAAAGGGGCCCAATTAAGATATGACAAAATCAAGGTCCCAAAACCTCAGGGGGACAAAGACGCCCTAGGTGGTGTTTTAGTCCTGACTAGAAATCAGGGACACACCAATAAGAATCATTAGGAGATCATTTATGAATTGGAGAATGTCGGGATTAACCAAACAAATATACCATTCATAGGGCTTGTGGACACAAAATAGGACCAATTAAGTCATAAAGAAGGATAAATAAAGAACGACGGACCCAAACAAGTGTGAAAATGTAAGGGTATGCATTTTACTACACTACATAAAATAAATTACATATTTGGAAACTAGAATCTGAGTACTATATTTTATGATTAATGAATTTTTTAAATATTCTATCTCTAAGTTTTTCAAATTTTAAGGTCAAATGTGACAAATTCTGAAAAATCAAGGAAAACACTTCTACTTTTTGGCAACAAAGTGGACTCAACTTCTTGTACCCACCCTAAAATCTACTAATTATGCTCTTGACGTCTTTTAAGATGCTCAATTGATCGATCAATTTTCTAGTTCTTGCCTTAGGGTTTCAAATGGTAGAAAAGAGTTGTATTTATATGCATTTCTTTAATTACTACAAAATTAGTCATCAAAAGCTAATAGATCAATTTAAATTTATAAATTTTAAAATGTTGACAATGACATATTTAAATTGAAGACAAAATATACTAGATAGGGGTGCTAGCGCCCTAGTTCAGACGTATTTTTGGTCTTTAAGTATCATTAAATAAATATTAAATTATAATTCCAAATTTAATTATGATTGTTTGAAGATGATCATAAAATGGATAATTTAAGAGCACAAATGGATCTAGGCACATAGAGGAGAGCTAAACCTAGTGTGAAATTTTCAAGGGTGATAATTTGTGATGCTACATGTATCCCCCACTTTAGTGAGTGTATGATCTTATGCTCATGCTCACACTAAGGTAAGGATAAGACAAGAAGGGATATTTTATCCAAACATTGAGGAGATAGGATACCATCGAATCTAGGGTCCATATGTTAGCTCCTAGGCTCAAAATCCTATGGAACAAAAATTTAAAGACAAAGGAACACACATATGAGGTGCAATACAACATAAAAAATAGACAACATAAACAATGAAGAGACAAAAATAACATAATGAAAAAATAAGAAATAATTTTTACACCACATGATACAAATATAAACACAATGTGAACATGTAAGGGGGTATGACAATCATATACTAGCAAGCCCTATAGATTTCTTACTAGGATCCATACTTGAGGTGCTCATAAATAACAAGGTAGAATTTTTTTAATATTTTCTAGGTGACCTATGAACAAAAGCTGCATAGGCTAGTGAAGTATGATATTCATGAGGTGAGTTTGATAAGAAACAACACATGCTAGTGAAGTCCAATATTGACTAGATGAGTTTTTACAATAGTAGAAAATGAAAACACGTAAGGGCTAGTGAATTTTGATATTCACTAGGTGAGTTCTCATGTAAATAATGTACCAAGAATTATAGTCCCGATAATTTTAATAAGTCATTACAAAATATGGTCAATACGCCAACAATGCATCACAAAATTCAATGTGTGTCAACAAAGTCAAGCACATAATGAAATCTATGTCCCCATCTTACAGTAATTTTTAATACCAACCAGGAAAAATTGCCTTTAAGGTAGAATAATATGATATTTGATAAGATATGCAAGCTTATTGGGAAACCCTGTGTCAAATGATATGATCATAACCAAGCTAAATCATTACAAGGGGTTGCTTGTAGGAAAAATCCAAATAATTAATAAGACAAATATAACACATGAGGGATCCATAGATTGGGGGTCACTATAGATGAGAGATAATTTATAATATGACCATGCTCTAAATTGACATCATTCTACAAATCCATATGGAACTATGAACACAAGGGAGGAACAAAACATGAAGAAAATGGAGATTTTGGGTAAACATGAAAGAGATCTAAATTTCTCAATACTTTGCATTGTTCCCAAAAGGAAATAAAAATAATGCATTCATAATATAAAGATAAATAGAGATACAAATAGATGTATGCCAGAATGGATTCACTTTCTTTGTATCCTTGTTCCAACAAGAATAACAGGGGTCACCCAATAAAAATTAACAAAATCAAATACATGTTAATAAGTACATTACAAGAGATCACATTTTGTGTGAGAAAAAACACAAAGAAACAATAGGGTACTACACATGTGAGTTGATATATATCAAATAATCTACATTCTAATCTTGTTCATCATAAATCGAAGGAAAAAAATAGGAAAAAGTAACTAAAAGTGCAATAGAAGGAGAAGTACCAAGTTCAATGCATGGTTGGTGACTCTCATTAGGAGGATCATCATGACTACCCCCATATAAATTCACCGATTTTGAAAATATAAGAGGTAATTTTTTATAATATTCTTTTTGTTCTTTTGTTTTATCTTGAAACTCATTGTTAGAATTTTTCACAATAGGTTGTATATTAGTACTATCAGCATGATTGAAAACACTAATATCCATACTTGTATCTAGTGAGCTTTCTATTCTTCTTTTTGGCTAATATAAATAAGGTTTGACTTCATGGTTTAGATAGGTTGGTGAAGTGGAGTCAAGTGATGACAAGGATCTAGTGGGAGGTATTTAATTAGATATTTTTTTGGATGGACATGGATGATCTTAGGTAAGGTTTTATGCTCTTTGGAAACCTAATGATTCATAGCTCGACATCTTCATTAACATTATTTTTGACTTTTTGTCTTCTCCCACGAGCTTCAACTTGTGGAGGGATTGAGACATTTACCAAGTTGAGTCCATTTTCTTCCTTTGTAGGAGGAATCAAGGAGACTATCGAAGATTTAGAAACCATAAGATTCTTAGGTTTTGCACAAATACATTCCTTTCCTTAGGAAGCATAAATTTGATCTTTGAAGGCCTTATTGAATGATTGTCTCGTGATCCTTTAAAGGATGGTGGAGGGGGGTACATGAAATACATGTGAGAAGGTTGAAGAAGAATACCTAGTTTGGTCTAAGGTTTGTTTGCTACTTGTGAAGTAGGAGGAATAATAATAATAGCCATTGGAGATCGAGGAGCCTCAGGTGAAATGTTACTAAGGGATAATTCAGCTATACGCTTAACTTTCAAATTTTGATATGACAAAAAAAAAAAATATTCATGAGGCTTAATAGGTTGGACTAGTTGTCGATATTGGTATGGTGTGTCATTTTAAAGTTGTTTTTGTTCTTGCCACCAAGGTTCAAACCTTGTTGGGGTGGTATTTTTGAGTGGTTATATTGGGGATGAGGTCCCTCATTTGTGACCTTACCAGTTCACAGATCCAAATCAAAAGTGTTTACCCCTTAAATAAATAAAAATACAAGTTGAACTAGTTGAGGCCAAAAGTAATATAGTGAAAAAAATTCATTAGAGACCAAAGGATTAAATCCACTATGGTAAATAGTATTTATTTATTCTTCAAATGGGAGTTTAAGACATTTATGAATATTTGAAGGAATCACATTCATGGAGCTTACACATGGATGACCTAACTTCACACAACACTAGTTCAACATTAGGATTATGATAAATGAAACATCTAGTTGTTTAGATCCAAAATTTATTAGGATAATTATAAAACTAATCATAGGATGAATAGATTATAATGAGCCTTTAATAATGTTTTTGATTTTTAATAATTGTCTTTATAAAGTGCATGCACATATAATAATTCTTCGATGATCACGTTTACTACACATATAGGATCAATGAGCATTCCCCTTATGGGTCTATTATTAATTCTACTTGTAATATAAAGAGGACCATTGGGTACAATTATAGAATCATCAATATGTGTGATAGTTCAATATTACGATAAATATTGATTTGACCCTTACGAGGTTGAGTATTGAAATCATGTTCATATCATTAAATAGATCCTCAACTTCTTCTTCAATATTAGTTTGTTGGACAAAATTGGTTGAATGACTTGGTAATGTATTTGTAAATTTTGATTGGGTGGTGAAACCAATTGATTTCCTTTGTTATTTACACCAACTAAATGGATTACATTAGAATTGATAAGCTATTACACTTGGTGTGTAAGAGGCATACACCTTTTTGTATCATGCCTAGGCATATGAGGATATTGACAAAAGGTATTTTGAATTAAAGTTAAGTGGTAATGTTTAGTTGTGTCAATATGCCTAATAAGAGGAAGTTGGATCATATTTTTATTTAACAATTGAAACATAATAGTGTGGATAAAATTAGACAATTATGAAAATTATCTCTCTTGGCCTAAAAGGACACAAAGACACTTAGAAGATGCCATTATTGCCCAACCATAGGAAAAGGCTACCTAAATAGAGTTGAACTAATTCTAAGCATAAGTTTGTAAATACAAGGATTCCCAAACATAGGACAAAGCAACCTAAACAAATTTTTATTGAATTTGAGTAAATTTTGGTAAATAAAGGACTACCCAAACATAGAACAAGGCCACCTAAACAAAGTTTGATTAATTTCTAAGAAGAGTTTTGGAAATACCAAAGTGCCCAAACATAAGACAAGGTCACCTGAATAGATTTAAGGTTATTGGTTTATACTATATACTTGATTGGTATTTTAACAATGATAAAAGATGAACTAGAATAGGTGGGTATGTGTAGGATCATCATGGAAAAAATAGGCCCTTAAGTGGTGATAAAATTCAGAAAAATCAAAGTTAAGAAACTTTACGTAAAAATTTGAATAAGTTATCTATATTATTTCAAAAATATGTAAGACTAGAGTTTGTATCAAATTGAATGTAGTTTTTAAACTAATAGGTTTATTTAGAAAAAAAAAAATCTATTTGGTGAAAATTTAAAATTTCAATGTAGGAGTACTTAAATTTTAGGGAAAAAATAAGAAGTAGGTGTCTTTTTGACCAACCCAACCACAATAAAATGATAATATTTTTTTATAATATTTTATATATAAGTAAGGGACTCATGTCCCGATGTGATGCATATTTTTTTATAATTTTTTTCCAAGTAAATAATTAATTATGAATTTTTTTATTACAACTTTTAAAAATTTAAAAACTTGAATGTCTAACCACCTTAACTTGGTCAAAAATTCATGAAATTCAATTTTATTTTTTTGAATCCTATAGTATGTGAAGCATAGAATGTGACACATGTTTCGGATTCAAAAAATGTGATACCGTTTGAAAGCTATAGATTTTTTTCAATCAACCTATCAATCATAACTTTACTCGTAATTCAAATAGAAAATGAATAATAATTATTTATTAAATTCAAAATAAAGCATAATTTATATTTGTGGAAATTTGATAAGCTCCTTTAAAAACCCTTTTCGTTTCATCAATTTTGGGTAAAAAAAAGTCGTCAGCCACATAGGCCATCATATCACTTACATATCGCCACTTTTTGGCCCTTCATGATCCTACACATACGCAGGTGACATAGATTCCTAGGGTAGCTTGGGCATGCTAGACTAACTCTAAAAAATATGGTTGAAAGGTGTTTTTCAATGAATATCACACATAAAAAAACTTTTGTTTGAATGTAGGGACTTTGAGATATTTATACAAGCACTAGTACATAACAAGAGGACACTTCAAACACATTAACATTCCATAAAAGTATTCATGTAGGATTTTGAACTAAGTAGAGTAGGCCCATACAATAAAATATCTCAATGATTTGACATGTAGAGATCCAATGGATCAAGGGCTCACATTTTCCCTTTCTTTGGAAGTTTTATAACACATTTTATAAAGATTTTTCATCTCTACTCAAGAAGGTAGATGGTGAGTAACTTTAGGAATGATATTATACCTTGCGCCACACTAAGAAATATATGAAAGGTCTTATCTAGGTTCTAGGTTTGACAAGATTCTACAAGAGTACTCTAAATACCAAGAGGGTACATGAGGCACAACCATGAAAACTAGTCCATCGCAAGTATGGATCAACAACTTTTACTAGAAAGCTCAAACCAACCCTATAATCCTAGTCATGGTATCACCTAGGCATTGAACTTCGCTAGACACACATGACTAGATCGAGATACAAATTTCATTATCCATGCATGTTATACCCTATTGATAACACATGGTTGAGGTTGTCCCTTGGATTGATGAAATCCCCAAGAAAGTGTTCTAATGGGCAAGAGTCACTAGACAATTTTGATCTCTAAGGTCACTTGAAACATGTGGGGAGATATAATATGTGCTACTAGTGCCCTTGGGTTTGACACATAATACTTTAATCAACTCAAGGTTTTTGATCTCCAAGATCACCAAATTGTGTGACAAGAGAGCATACACCTATGATAGACACCAAAGACAAAAAAACATGTGTTTTTTGACCCTTTACTATTTTTAAATGCTTAATTTAGTAGTAAAAATAGATCCTTTTACCATGGGGTTGCAAGAACAACCGTTAGTAGTTTCCCATTTGTTCTTTTCCTAGCACATAATTTTTAAAATGAAGAATTAGAACATACACCACAACAATTTCAAGATTAGTAGATTACTTCTGCAAAATATTATCAAATTTACTAAAAAATTGTAAGAAACATAACTACCTAATTATAGAGCACAATAACCAAAATAAAAGATGACTTAAAATTTTTATTTTTACCATCACTACAAGACCACTCAAATAGGTGATAGGGTTTCCTAAACTTGGTTTTTACATAGAAAATGAGATTTGATAAGTAACAAGGTATTTTTTGATGCTACAGTGTGATCAGGGCCTATAAAATCCAATTTTGTCAAAATATAGAAAGGAAAAAATGTGTTAAGAACTCCTAGTAACCCTATTAACAAGTGGTATATATAACTTCCAGTTTATGTCATAGGGCTACCCAAACATGAAATAATAGGGTTGTGGAGTTGAAATAAGGTCAATTCTAAAATATAGAAGGGTCAAAAGTAAAGAGGATGATTGGTTCCATGTCCCATCTTCCTCCATCCCTTAGGTGCTAGAATTTTGAAGTAACCATATAATTTTTTTATTTTACAATCTTCTCATAGTTTCATCATGGCCAATGTTATGATATCTATGATAAAATTATGAAGGACTCATGCATCTTCCATAATAAGGACAATTGTGTCAGCCATGGTGCATGAGGGGATGAGTTGAGGGCTATGACATGGGGACACAAAGTTAAAGGAAGTTGCATACACTCAAGTAAATTTATTTATAATAATAACAATAAGTATAATATGGTGGGTATGAAGTTGGTATTGAGATGTTTAAAATTAAGAAATGTAAATAAGAGGATGTACGAAGTACAATAGTTTAAGAGAAATATGATACCCAATTGCAAGAGGTTTACTTTGAGCTATGTTAAGGATTTTTTGAAACCTATTTGATTGAGGTATTTTGGGTTATAGTTGTGTTTGCATTTATATGTAGGGTTGATTGTTTGTTGATCTTTATAGTTTTTTGTTGTAACTTGTAAGTGTGGAAACTATGCAAGAAGGTTGTGAGAAAGATATTTGGGGTCACCAAGTAGTAACTAGAAAAAGACTATTATTTATGTTTTAATTTTAATTATTAAGTATGATTATTCATATAAAATATAATTTAAAATATTGAATAAAGCATCAAGTTATATTTTAAATTTATTTTAGATAAATAAATGTGTAGTTGATTTAATTATCATTGGAATTTGTATAGAAAAGAAAAAGGGGTAGAGACATGTTTCATTTTCTATTGTCAATTGGTCTACTAGAAAAAAATTAAAATGATACTAATTTACTAGACTTAAGTTGATAGATTCAAGTTTTCATCATAGAGTCTCATCAAAGACCAAATTATGTGCATCTATAGTTTCTTTCAAATATTGGTGTCCTGTGTTGTATTTTTTTTTTTATCCTTTTGGATTTTATGTAACTCTCTCTTCTTGTTGGTAACTACAGTTCTTGCTCCAATAATTACAAGTCTCTAAAATGAGAAAATTGTTATCTATAGAATATCTAGGGACTTTCCTTAAGGTCCTTAGGTTGACTCAACAAGAGTCAGGTTGAGGTAGCATTTCAGTGTGTAGCTCTAGGTTTGAGTGTGGGTGAATGTAGCTATGGGGTAGGTGATGTGTGGGTTAATTGGAGAATCCATGGGTAGTGAAAATTGTGCTCTTCAATGCTAGGTGAGTGCTAATTAGTTTCCATTTCAAAGCAATTCATGGACCCAATTTAATCGTCATGAACAAATTATACATTATGATTTATGAAAAATTAAACAACCAAACAAAAACATGTAAGTTTGAATTTATAAAAATACATAATCTTATTCCGAAAACAGAATGATGATATAAATATATGTATATATATTCCAAATTAATTTAGACTTCAAAAAAAATTAAAATAATCAATATCATACTTACTATTAAAAATATAAATACATATATTATTTTTGAAGTAGTTATACAAAAGGTACACCAACAAAATAAAAAGTTTCCATAAACAAATATCTATTGCTACTTTCTAATTTTCCAAATATTATGTTATCTCCCCACTTAATTAGTTTGATGAGGTCTGTCCGTCCTCATATTCTAACCCAACATTTTAGATTTATCATGGTTTCTCATAGCCTAAGATGTCTTAAGTGTTTTATGGAATGAGACAGCCGTAGTGGAAAAAATGAGTACCGCCAGGTTCAATTCAAACATTACTCGTCTGCATACCATGGACTACCCTGACATATTTATTGTTTAGTCTGAATACGTTACATTGACTATGATTGGTAAACAAAACTCTATTACCTTGCTTCTCTATAGTCCGATGTCTACCGACAATTGTCCCAAATACTAACGTATTGAAGGGTAAATTTTGACCAGCAAAAGAATTTGTTTTGTTTTTTCGTTTCGAAGAAAAGGAGACCTGAAAGTGATTGTACAAACGTAATTGAATGGTAAATTTGTAGTTTGACAAAACTGATTGCCGTCTCCTGCATATGAAAGTGATTGTCAGACTTGCCATCATTTTTTCCATTTGTCCTAAGACAACACCAAGCCTGTCCGTAATAGTTTGGTTTGTACCGTTAATAGGCCCAAGCACAGACGTAGTTTGAACGTTTATGGCAAATTTGTCAAAGAGTATTTGGATGTTTCGAAGAAAACGGGAGGTGGGAGTGATAAGATAGGGCCTTAGTTGATTGCATTTGCCGTGTATAAGATAGGGGCAAACCTGCGCGTAGTATTCAGGAGATATATTTTCCCGGGCTTTGTTCCTAGCGCTTTAGAGATTTCATATACATTATAGATTGTCCACAAATAGTCTGTTCACATGGCATTGCTTCCTTTCAGCTCTTTCTTTACTTGCTCTACCTTACAGTTGTAATTGCCGAGCAGATGATGGTGGAGACAGCATCGCTTTGGGAGCTTCTCTCACTGGAAATCAGAGCAAAGTTTCAAGGAATGGCATCTTCGAATTGGGGTTTTTCTGCCTTAATGGAACTAATAACTGGTACTTTGGCATCCGGTATGCCCAAATCTCTGAGAAGACAATTGTTTGGGTGGCTAATAGAGAGACTCCCATTAGAAGCAAGCCGGGCGTTTTGAAGCTGTCAGCAGAAGGCTATCTCGAACTGTATGATTCAGAGGGACGATCAATTTGGTCGACAAAGAAGAACCAGAAAGCTATAGCCTCTAGAGCTACAATATTAGATTCTGGTAGTTTTGTTATGTGGGGTGTCCACAACATTTCTGAGATTGTCTGGGAGAGTTTCTTGTATCCAGGGGACACATGGTTGCCGGGAATGAAGATGTGGAAAGGGATGAAGCTAACTTCTTGGAAGAGTTCATTGGATCCCGCACCCGGACACTTCTCTTTGGGAATGGATCCAACCCCAGGCAAGACGCAGTTTTTGCTGCGAGATAATAACAATATTAGCTATTGGAACAGCGGAGAGTGGGTTGGTGACCAATTCAGCAGTATGCCAGAGATGTCGAATAAGGGCAATATTCAAATAACAAAATTTGAAAAGATTTCTCCGACAAGGATGTACTTTACGTACATTCAAATATCAGATTTTGATACTGTCATGGAGCGTGCAGTCATGCACAAGACTGGAGAGGTAAGAATGTACTATCTGATTCGTAACAGCAGCTGGAATCTTGTATGGTCTGTGCCGGGAGACCTGTGCCTTGTCAATGATATATGCGGGGCATACGGAGCATGCAACAAAAACAATCTTGGATTATGCAGCTGTCTGACCGGCTTCAATCCAAAAGACAATCGCACCTGGTATTCACAAGAATGGTGGTCAAGCGGATGCGTTCGTAGTAGCCCTCTCCACTGCTTTCCCACCAACGGCACTACCGATGGTTTTCTGCAAAAGAGTGACATATCCCTAGCCGAGGAAGATGCTGTTCTATATTCTCAATACGCAACTCTACCAGCATGTAGAGCTGCATGTCTGGAAAACTGCTCATGCACCGCCTACGATCTCACTAATTCTACTTCGTCCATTTGTAGAATGTGGTTTGGCGATCTGTTGAATATTCGCGATGTATCAAATGGCCAGCCCGTCTTCCTTCGTATGGCTGCTTCTGAGTTGCAACAATTGATATCCAGTGGAGGAAGTACCCAAGTTCTTGTCCTTTCGATTTCACTTCCTGCAGGTGCTGTTTTCATTCTTGTGTTAGTTTTCCTTGTATTTTTTCTTCGGAGGAGGCGTCGAATATTGCGTAAGGGAGGAGAGACTGAAGATGAGCTGCCCACCTCTCTGAGAACATTCACTTACAAGGAGCTGCGAATTGCAACCAACAATTTCAGGGATAAGCTAGGCAGAGGAGCATTCCGTTCTGTCTTCAAAGGAGCTCTCACAGACAATACGCTTGTGGCCGTTAAAAAATTAGAGGGTACTACACAGGTAGAAAAGCAGTTTCGGGCAGAAATAAGCACCATCGGAAACATACAACATGTGAATTTGGTCCGGCTTTACGGATTTTGCACAGAAGGATTACAAAGGCTGCTGGTTTACGAGTACATGCCCAACGGCTCTCTCAATTACTTTCTATTCGCAGGATCACAAAAGCTGTTTGAGTGGAAGAGGCGATTCGAGATCGCTTTGGGCACTGCACGAGCTTTGGTTTATCTCCATGAGGAATGCAGATATCAAATTATTCACTCTGATATCAAGCCCGAGAACATTCTGCTGGATAGCGATGTCAGCGCAAAGGTGGCTGATTTTGGGCTGGCAAAGTTGGTTGGAAGAGATTTCAGCAGAGTTTTGACAAGCATGAGAGGAACTCGAGGGTACATCGCTCCCGAGTGGGTCGACGGCTTAGCAATTACATCGAAGGCAGACGTGTATAGCTTCGGCATGATGTTGCTTGAGATAATATCGGGTCGAAGAAATATGGACATGAGCGTGAAGGAACGGACAAAGCAGTACTTTCCATCATGGGCTGCAACTCAAATTCAAAAGGGAAACTTGATGAGTATTGTGGACGAAAGAATTGCGGTGCATGCGGATGTTGAGGAGGTGAGAAGAGCTACTCTTACAAGCTTTGTATGCATTGCAAGGGATGAGAATGAGAGGCCAAGCATGGCTCAAGTTCTTCTGATGCTCCAAGGAAACATGGACGCTGATCCACAACAAGTCATGAGATCTCTACAGTATCTAGTGGAACTCTCTTAGATTCCCGTTCTCACTTGCTGTGTTTTGTTTTCTTCATTAAGTTTTACGCCCATTATTAAGGTTAAAAAGTTTAGCTCCTCTATCGCAAGGTGCCCTTTCACGCAAGGCTTGATTTGACGAGGGAATAAACTTTTGACTTTTCCATCCAGGTTATTATGTAAGATTATTGTGTAAGTCAATGTTACAAATAGATAAGCTTATGATGAATTGGATGGTCCTATGGTCGTGTTTAGGCATTTTTATTATAAAATAAAGTTAAAACTTTATAGGAGTTATTTAGTTTTTTATAAAAGTATTTATATGTGTCTTAATATTTGAAGAACAAGTTGGAATAGATAATAATTATAAGAAATTTATATGATAAATAAAGTTGATTATCAAATTTAGGTTCTATTTATAACAATTAATAATATAATCAAATTGTATGTGTAACAATTAAGTTTTTAAATAGCATTTACTTATCAAATATACTTATTTCAAATGTAAAGAAATTATCTTTTTGTATTGAGTTTATATAATAATATTTGAATTCTTAGAACATGTGTAGTTTCAATTTTCTTGCTTAAGAAATTTTTAATATTGTACTTTAGCTCTTTACTTATGTGTATATTTGTTCTTCAATTTTTCTTCCTCTTTTATATAATAGCCACAACAATTTATGTTTGGTAAATAGGGTAGATGAATTGTTGGAAAATGAGTAACATCCAAATTATAGATGGATCAATTATCAAGTAGTTAGGTGGTTTTACAATAGAATATCCTAACAACAAATGGATGGTCCAAGGCTTGATTCCTAACTAATCTATGAATAAGTTTAACATAATGTTAGACTCAGTTCAGTAGATTCAAACTAAGATAGGAGCTCTTAGCACCTATAGTGTGATTGAAGGAGGGTGTTTGAAAATGAGCTACACCAAGGTCATAGGTGGACTAGTCAACGAGTTAGTAATTCAATAATAGGACACCCCATAACAAATGGATGATTCTAAATTCAACAAGTCTAACTAATTTAGAAAAAAGTTTGGCACAAACATAAAATTCCTAATAAATGGCAAAAGAGGTGGTGTTTGAGGAACTCTAAGAAAACTTGAGGGTAGTTGTCTACAACTAACTGGTGTACAAGGCAATTATGTGTTGGGATCCATGCGAGTGCCTAGTGGGGGAGGGCAAGTCCTCTACACTGGTTTGTTTATGTTGCCTCTAGCGTACACGATTGGGGTGGGTGCTCTTTTTTTTTTCTTCTAAGCTTCATTAACTTACTTTTTCTTTTGTATGTGTATTTTTTCTTCGCCCATTTATGCTCTATAAGCAAGTGCATCCCTCGACCCTCCAGGGAATTTTTGGAAGGGGGTATGGACCCCCTGACCCCCTAGAAAATGGTGGTGGTCGGCCTTCATCAATTAAATCCTTCAAAGAAGCCGTTGAGGGTAATTGTGTTCTCATTCCTGAAGGTAAAAAATTCATTGGTGTAGTTGTGTGTGAAGAGGTGGGTCTCAATGACGAAGAGGGAGGAGAAGGTACGCCTCCTGAAACTCTTTGCTTTGCTAAACTTGTTCCAAACCTTGAAATGAAAAATGTTATAAAAAATATTCATAATAGACTTTAACGATGTTGCAATTTTCTTTGTTGTTGTGGATGTAAATAAAATTGCAGCCAAGAAATACATAGATTCCTAGTTCTCTAGTTTCTGGGCTATTAAATTTGGCATTCAAATTAGTTATTGCATAATGCTCAAGTGGGGGATATTTGTTATCTTTCTAAAAAACCATGAAATGAAAACTAAAGCCATTGAAAAATCCCATTGGAACCTTGTTGAGTGCATTTTTCATGTGTTGGCATGGTCTCCTATTGTCGCCACGAAGGAGGTACTCGCTCTCTCTTGCCCTAGGTGGATTCTGGTTAAGAACCTTCCCCCAAAATTTTGGGAACTCATTCCCACTCTATTGGCCCCCTTCGGCAATGTGGTCTGAGTGGACGAGGCTAAGGCCTCTCTATTGCACCTCGAAGCTTGTGCCTTGGTCTCCTTGAATCCAAGGACTAAAACTCTACCTGGTATTGCCATTGAAGATGAAGAAAGTATAATCCCCTGCTCTATAAAAATGTTGGGTAGCGTTAACTCTTGTTACCTGTGTCAAAAAGAAGGGCACATTTGTAAAAACTTCCTATTGATCAAGAGGAATCTTGGGAAGGGCCCTGGCTCAAACCCTAATGCTGGTCAAGAGTCGGGCATGGTCAATGGAGAGAGGGAGAATCCTAGTGGAGAAACCATCACAACGCCCACATCTGAGATAAATCCGATTACATCTCAAGAGGGTCTGAAGGTTGAAGAATGGATTAATTCTCAAGAAGGTTCATAAAGAATCAATATTTCCCTTAGCCAACCCTCAAAAAATGTCTAGGAGACCAAGGATCTCACTAACCTTCCCACCATAAACGTGTTTCACACTCTAGTGGATGTCAAGAAGAATATAAGTGATGGTGACACCAATTTAGAGCCAAACCAAGCATGTCGTGCCACCTCTAAATTGACCCTATTAGTTCCGAAGCTCCCACTCATCTGGAACCAAGACCAAATTCAAAAATTAAAGCTCAATAGATCTCCATGCATGAAATAAGGAAAATAATTGAGGAAAACCACTTGAGTGGCAATCCGGCTAACAACAAGAGATCTAGCATATAAGAAAGGTTGACAAAAAAATCACCTTGGAAATAAGAGGCCATGATGATGCTCAAATTGGCATTGCTAACTTGGCTAGGAATCCTAAGGTAGAAGGCTTGCTCAATAATCTCACCTCTGCCATTAAGGAAAAACACCCAGAAGGAGATGTAATTCATAGCCAAGTAGATAATTGAATATGATTGAATACCTTGAGGGGAGATAATAGATGAAATAAAATTAATATCTCTTTCCTAAATTAAAATTATAGAGAAAGGAGGTATTTTGATTTCCCTCCTAAATCCAAGTGATTTTAAATTTTTTCTCTCAAAAAATATGCTCTTCTAGTTCCCATTTATGAAACTCCTTAAAGAGGAAGAGTTCTAGAAGTCATTTCCCAGTCATGCCAAGTTTTTTTATATGAATAATGATATCATTCAAATTTTCATGCACCTATATATTCTACAAAAAATATATTACAAATGCCAAATTTATTTCATTGTTTAAGTTTATCCTTAAAAAATGAAGCATCTTTAAAAAGGAATATATTGTAGTACCAAAGAAGGGCTTTCCCTCCAACAACCATACTTCCATATTCTCCTAAATTTCATGATTATGAACTCACATTAAGTGAAACATAAAATGGAGGTGTATTAGGAATAGAAAAAAGAGATGAAAAATTAATGTGTCAATAATCTAAATTTTGCCACTACAAAACTTTAGATGAAGTAATCATATTATAATCAATCCATACCACAAATATTAAAAACTTATTTGGATGCTCTGAAATGGAAGCAAATCTACTCCTTCTATTATTCATAGTGAAAAGGCCTCCACTAGGTTTAACATCCATAAGATTAAGAAAATATTTTTTTTCATGGATCAATGCTAATGAAGGATCAAATCTACTCAATCACCAATTTTCTCGTCAAGAGAAAGAATAACATTAAAATTCCCAACCAAGATCAAAAGAAAATAACAAATGAATAAATTGAATATGTGACCATAGAAAAAAAAGTTCAATACAAATCCATTAGAGCATAAAAATTGGATAATAATATTTGATTACCAAATTCAAAACAACTACCTAACCAGTGATAAACAATTCTTACATATTAATCAAGAAGAAGGTGTAAGTCAGCGAGGATCCAACAGGCAAGCTAACCCTCTTGCAGAGCCTTGTGCATCCATGCATTGAAATTTACTACCTTTCCAAAGAAACACATACATGGCTATCATTTCCTTACAAAACCCTAGTTTCCTTAAAGAAAATAATATTAGGTTTAAGATTGAACAAATGAGTTCTTGAATAACCTTTTAATCAGGGGATCTACCAAGACCCTAACATTCCATGAGATAAGAAAATTATTTTAGGAAGAGAAAAGTGGGAATAAAAAATGAATGACTCAAAATTCAATTAATGTTTCACTTATCATTTTCCCTTTCTCTTGATCATTTTTATTATTTTCTAGATTCTTTTGTTGAAGACCCAATGCAATAGGATTTTTGTTATTAATACTAACACCATCTTTAACTCTAATATATTGGAGGGATTTTTGCATGGCACAAACTATCAATTCCTCACCTCAAATGTAGTAACTATCAAGTATAGAAAGTGTAGCATTCACATTAATACCAACCAATTTAGGCCTAGGTCTTCCACTAAACCCTTTCTTTAGTAACATATATACATTCTATGGATTTTGTGCCTCTACTTGTGAAAACTAGGTAGAATTAGAGAGTGCCAATTCTTGATTAGCTAAATTCTTCTTAATCACATTATAATAATAAATCGTCAAAAGTATCAAAAATATCAAGTTATTATTAGGAAGCCCCTTTAATTTTTATTTTTTTACTAGCCCTTCTTCTATTGCAAGATTGCATGGGAATAAACCAATTGGGTTCAAGCCTTTTGATATAAATTGTGGCTTTCTCTTTTGCATTTACATTTTGTTTAGCCATAGAGACACTTGGTTGGAAAGAAGGAGCATCAAAAAATCTTATATAAATTTATCTAAACATGCTCATAAATAGGGAACATATGGCATCTAAAAGCAAGAGCCTCATAATCTACTTGCTAGATCTAATTCATGTTTCCTATCCTAATCTTTATAGAAACAATTAAAGGGTTATTAAGATCAGTATCCACATAGATAAACGCTTATGTTTACCTTCTCTAAAGCATATGATGATAAGGGCCTAGATTTTTCCCAAGAACTGTTGCTATAGATTGTAGAATATCAATTATGCAAAATTCATAGGTAAACGAATAAGGTGGACCCAAATTAGAATATGAGATTGAAGCTCCTCCATAGGACCAAATCCAACATGTCTAGGGTTAATGAACAATCCTACTTGATTACATGAACCTTGAAAATGAAAGAATCAATACTTATTATTCCACATATTTTGGGAAGATAGTTCCTTTTCATTTTCAAATGTCATTTTTAAGAGACATCTTGATTTTCCCCTTATATCTCAACTATTCTCATCGAACATGCAGTGACTCTTTTCAAAAAAAAAAAACTGTTCATTTCAAATGGTTTCCCTAACTGTTACTTTAATACATCTAGCACTAACAAAAGATTCAATAGTTCGGCTGGTATCTTAGGGAATTTCTATAGTAGATGGATTTTTCAATATAAAAACTAGATCTCCATGCTAAAGATAAGGAAAATTGATTTTTTTTTTTTTTACACAGTGTTGGAAGAGAATATTCAAATAATTCACTTTAGAAATGCTCGGGTAAGCAAGGTTTTTGAAATTTTTAATGTGACTTTGGAGATTTTTTGTCATGACTAAGTTGTTGAGGAAAGTGGTGTCTATGCGATCATCAATTCTACTACCAACAATCAAGCAAAGAAAAATAAGTTCAGATCATTCATCATTGGTTGTGGACAAGCTCGATATAGTAATGAATGAAAAGTCTGCTATGGAGTTTGTGTGTCCCAACACTGGGTATTCCATTGTCTTCGTTTCCATAGCAATGGTGTAAGAATTGTTATAAATTTGATAAAAAAAAATTGTGTTCTATACCTTTTAGTGCTTTAAGTCAATTATTACTCTTGGTTCACCCTTCAAGGAAGGGGACGAACGCTCCTATTGGAGCTGCTAATGCTTCAGAAAAACCCAGGACAAAGGCAATGCCTCAACCGACTACCGTTATGTTTTCTCAGCTAGGTGTTTCTCCTCTTGTGTTAGAAGCTCAAAGGCAGTCTCGCAACCTATCTCCACTATGTGAAGAGGGTGAATATATGCAAGAAAAGCAGAGATTTTCCTCTCTCTCTATTTAGATTGGGTTAGTTCCACAAGATTTTTTGCAGAATTGTTTCTCTTCCCTGAATGAAGAGGAACTAGAATCCAACAATATGGAGGAGTTTCACTCATGAACTTCATCTCATGGAACGTTCGAGGTCTGAAAGACCTCTCTAGAAAGTATTTTTTTAGTGATACTTTATAAAAATATTTTGGTATTGAAGTGGTTTGTCTCCAAGAGGTTAAAATTTATAGTTTTTTGCTTGCTTTGACTTGCCATTCTATTTGGTTGGCCAGTAAAATTTTTTGCACTATGCATGAGGTTGGGCATGGCAAAGTTGTCACCCTTTTGTCCCCATGTTGGCATTCTTATGTTGTTGACCATGGGTATGATCCTTCTCATCGGCTCATCTGGATTCTTCTTAACATTGATAATCATTCCTTTGGGATTATTAATGTCTATGCCTCTAATGATGTTGTGGAGCGATCTTTGCTTTGGCGTTGGATTGTTGATTCTTTACCAGTTGCCACCTAGTTACTATATGAGGATTTCAATATGGTTGAGATGGCATATGAAAAGGATGGCACCCTACCATTCGAATGGGCATCTGGCGAGCATGAGGTGTGGTTTTACATGTGCAATAAATTGGGACTTTTTGATCCCAATATTGGTCGCCACCATTCTCATTCTCTCTAGAACACTTGGTGTAATTACAAGGCTGGTTCTAATAGAATATTTAAATGCCTTGAGCATGCCTTGATCTCAGCTCAATTTTTTTTCTATTTTGACATCTCTCCCCTACTAGTTAAGTCATTAATGGATGTGACTCTATTTGATCACTTCCCTATTTCTTTTCTCACTGAATGGGAGTCAAGTCACGTTAGCCTCACACATGTAAAACTCAATTCTTTTTTGACATGTCTATGCTCTGTCACAAGCCTACCATTGCCCACATTCATAGAGTGTGGAATTTGGAGTGTAGACCAACTCATCATATACGTTGGATTATCTGGTGGAACGATGTTATCACACACATGGCTAGATTTCTACTTATTTATGGACGCCAACTGGCTATCTTTCACCAGTGGTCTTATGAAGCTATCACCGTCGACTTGCGTTCAGCTATTGAAGCTTTGGTGGCCAACCCCTTTTCCCCATCATTGCAAGTCAGGGTGGCGAATTTAAGGCACAAAAAACAACTGGCTAACAATTACGCTGCCATAGGTGCGCAGATCAAAGCTCAGCTACAATGGCTAAAAATTAGTGATTGTGCCTCCAAAGAAATTTTTTTGGTGCTACGTGCTAGGCATTCATCCCCAAGTATTAAAAAAATAAAGACGAAATTCAGGTGCTCTCTGAGCTCCCTGACATTCTTCGAGCCTTTGTGTGTCATTATGAGTAGGTTTTCACTGCACACGAACCCACACCTGTACGATAGGGAGCCCTTCAGGACTACCTTTCTGTTGTGCCAAATAGGTTTTTCCTAGCCTAGAGAATATTTTGCGATCAATTGTTAACAATTTATAATCTTAATGAATTTGTTCATTCCATGGTTGATGACAAAGCTCCGAGGATCAATGGCTTCCCTTGTGAATTTTACAAGGCCCTTTGGGATTGTGTTGGGCAAGATTTGCATCATGTTTACTTAGAGGTTTTTCATGCTAATTCTCTAGGTAACTTAATAAACAAAGGCAATATAAAATTCATACTTAAATTTGGTGATCCAGAAGACATATACAACTTGAGGCCTATCACGCTTCTCAATGTCTCCTAGAAAATTATTGCCAAGGCCTTGGCTCTAAAGATCTGCCATCTCTTGCCTCAGATTATGCGCCTGGAGAAAATTAGGTTCATCAAGTCCAAATTCCTTCTAGATAATATTATTGTTGTTTGAAAAGGCATGGAATGGGCGCGACGTTCAAACCAGAGAGCCAATTTTTAAAAAATTGACTTTGTCAAAGCCTATGACTGCATTGAATGACCTTTCATTCTTGCTATGTTGCAAGCTTTGGGTTTTGGGCCTAATTTCAATCAGGTTATTCGTATGTATTTTGTGGATGTCTCTACTTGTATCACCATCAATGGCTGCCAATCTTCTGCCTTTGGACTTTTTTATTCCATTCGGCAAGGGTGTTCTCTTGCCCCCTCTCTGTATGTGCTTGCGACTGAAGGATCTTGCTACCTCTTGGCCAATGCGGTTTCCCAACAGTGTTTCAAGAGTATTTCACTGCCCAACTCTCAAACTCAGCTAGTTAATGGTCATTTTTTGGATGACTATTTCCTCACTCTCTTGGAGGAAGAATAGACTATTAAAGCGGCCCTAGATTGCCTTAATAATTTTTGTCTGGCTTCTGGTTCTACCATTCAGTGGCACCAAAATTTGTGCTACAAACAATCTATTTTTCCCACTCCTCCTTGGTTTCAACTGTATAATTGGAAGTGGATTGGGCCAGGAGAAATTTTTCGGTTCTTGGGCATTCTCTTTGCTTTCCAGCCATCCTCGATTGAACTATGACAAGCTGTGTTTTCCAAAGTCGAGCAAAAACTTGCTTATTGGATTACAAAGCCTCTTTCCTTGGTAGGGAAATTCCAAGTGTGCTCTAAAGTTCTAGAAACTACCCATATCTATTATTCCTCCTATTGGGCCCCTTCCAAAGATGTGTATGGCAAGCTTGAAAAGTTGCTTAGAGATTTTCTTTGGGCCTCTTCTGAGTCCCACAAAAGGTTTCACCATGTTGCTTGGGGATTCTCCTGCTTTCCCAGAGATTCTAGAGGACTTTGGCTACTCTCCATTGAACGGCAAGGAACTTCTCTATATGTTAAATGTATTATTTGTGCCTTTAATAAGGACGAGGCCTGAAAAATTCTTCTCGGATATTATATTCAGTCAAACTTTCCTACTCATAGACCCACCTAGAAGGGGGTCGACTTTCAAACCCTTCTCATCATGGAGGAACCAATCCAAATTTTTGGGACTTTTGTGGCCAAAAGTATTTGGCATGCCTAGGAGGCTATCAAGCCCTAGCTTTAGTGGGTTGGCTTTGGGTTTCATGATGGGTTTTTAATCAACCAGTAGAATATTTGGTGGTTGCCCTTTTTTGCTTGTAATGGTCAGCCGTTGGCTAAGTCACCTTGGCTTAAAGCACTCAAATTCCACAAGAAGGGTATCTAGACCTTGCAATAGTTATTTCATAGACCCACGATGTGTATCATACAGTGGAAAAATTTGTGTGCATTATATAGGCTTCAAAACCAAGACTGTGCTACTTATGATGGTCTGGTGAATGCTATTCCTATAGAGATGCTTCATAAGGTTGGAATTCATGGGACCAAACCTTGGTGGAAAGACTAGAAGTGGTTTCAGACACCCCTTTTAGGAACTACAAGCCTCAGCTTGGTTACAGGTGGCTTTCACCACAGTTTCCTATGATCCAAAGTTTGAACCAGAGGTGGCTTCTCCAATCCTCCGTTCATGTTTGGCGTAAAAGATTTGCTACCACTTGGTCTACAAGTGTTAGTCTGAAACTTTCCAACTTTGTTTGGTGTATTATTTTCCAAGGCTTGCCTGTGGACTCTTAGTTTGTTCACTTGGGGGTCTAGGACCCTCGCTACCTTTTTTGTGGGCAAGCTGAGACTTTTAAGCATCTTTTCTCGTTTTGTCCTAGAGCTCAGCAGCTTTCGACTTGGATTCATGAATTTTTTCGACCCTTTAGGCCGAAGCCTTTTTCGTGGCATATGGTTATGCTGGGAAATTCACCCATAATTCTTGCAAAATTTACCTAGCTTTGGGACACTTTCAGGGTGGAACTCCTCTTTAATCTCTGGAAAGACAAATATTTTTGCATATTTACTCATTCTCAAATGGATATTAATGTTTTTTTATATGCTAAAACTATTATTTGTTCTAATGTGCTCTTACAGATTCAGGTGTAAGCTAACAAAATTGCACTTGAGGTTGTTCACCTACAAGTTCTACTGGATCACTAGGGCAATACCCCATATACTGTTGCTTGGGTGCCCGCTTCGCCCACCTCTTCCCACGGTCGGTCACCTTCTCAGGGCCAACAATGGAGTGGCTCTACACATCCCCTCTCTCAACCTCCTCTTCGATGGGATTCTTGCCCTCCTCGATGAACTCGCTCTCCTCCGCCGCGGGCTAGCCAGGGGTGGCCCTCTGGTGGCGCTTCTAGGAGCAGCGGTGGCGGTTCCGGTTCCGGGTGGCCCTCTGATGATCCTCTTGCTTCTGGCTATTGGTGGCCAGATACTGGTAGAAGTTTTTCGCGTTTAGCATGTGCAATCTCACCCCAATGCGAGGATGAAGATAAATAGAAGGAAAAAGATGCTGACAATGGTTGGGGTGCTCCTCCTGACATCATTCTAGACCCCGTTGATGTATGTGGGAAGAACATGGATGACAGTGACTCTCCTAGCTCTGCTTTGACTGCCTATTGGCCTTTTTTTATATGTTTTGTAATTATGGACTTCCGAGCTTGTCCCATATGACTGGTTAATTTTTGTTTTTTTCTGGACGCTTCCTAGTTGACTCTCAAGGTGTGCCTTCTTACCACCCATCATTTTTTTGTGAATATGTAACTTTATCTTAATTTAATATAAATAGCTGCCTATTCATCAAAAAAAATAATTATTATTCTTGATTTTACTCCACTGTGATGGAGTTTGGCATTATTGGCTTCTTCTTTCTGGCCTTTGCAGTATGATTGCTAGTCTATGTTTTGGATCTACGTGGAAAATTTGATGGTCAGCCTTTTCGATGGTCGTGGTGCATTATTCTTATCTAGTTCAATGCTTGAGTTTTCAAGCGGAATGAGTGCTGGTTTCAAACAATATTGGGTTTTCAAATAACTATCGTCCTTTGATTCGTACTAATAACACATGTCAATGTTATGTGGATCCTATTATCACGCAACGTCCTCCTAAATTCGAATGAGATTGTTCATCATATTCTTGGTGCATTGAGAACTTACAATGTCAATGATGATAAAGTTGTTAAGTTTGAGAATAGCTCGCCATCTATTAATGTGATAGTCGTCTCCAAGTCTCCTGTTTAGTGAGCTTAATCAAAGTCACGTATTGAGATTGTAAAATATTCAGCGTAATCAATGTCACTTATTGTGAATGTAAATTAGGACAATGTAAAATATTTAGTCTGATCTAAAATCCACAATCCTCTCGTTGAAAAATTTCACCGACTTGGAACGGTGATTTAGCTTACCATTTGAGCTTATAGGACGTTTACCGTGGGTATCAAGATTTTCCCGAAGCCCAAACAAGGTGATAGTGGTTGGTGTTTGTCCAATACGGCAAGAAGACGCGTTTCCTTCGAATAGACAGAGATGATAAGACATGAATAAAGCATAAATTTGCTTGCCTTAATTACAAAACCAGCAAAGGATAGACAATAGCAATACCATGAGTTGGGTTGGTCCTCTAAGGTCGATTTCATTGGTTTTATACGGCGAGAACAAGAATGAAGTTTAACACGTCAAGTTGCGTATGCGCAGCGAAATTGGAAATATTTGTGGATTCACATTTCCAAATGTGCGTTTCCTCCTTTCGTGAACACATTGGCGTGAAATGGACGTTAAGAAGGCGCTTCTCCAAATTCTACCGGGCGTGCTATAAGTTCACTGTAAAGTGGCAAAACATAAGCGGGGAAAATTGTAAACGGTGATATTTTGTTCTCTACTAAAATTAAATGAATATATGTTAATGTAGAAATAAAATAAAAAATTCAAAGCAAGTGTATGTCATTTACGAGACTTTGCACAAATTACAATGGAGAGATTAGATGATATGCCTTTTTTATTTCTCTATATTGCAGAAGAGTACACACAAATCAAGGAAAGAAATGAGACTAAAATTTGAGTATAAACATGTAAATTGCAAATTTGAATTTCTAAAATTAAGTATGATAATTGGAAATTTAAATATAAAATTATTTACAAAATAAGTATTTTAAATATATTGTATTTTATGTTTGATCAATTTGTTGGAAAGTGTCTTGAAAAGATGTCACTATTTTTTCTCTTTGAAGATCAAGAATGAATATGTAAAACCAATAAAAATGAAAGAATTATTTTCCTCCAAGTAATAAGATCAAGTGAAATCGTATAACATAGAAAAACATAATGTGTGATATAGAGAACACATCATCATCATGAAAAGATAAGTAACCATAAATGATGGAGCAATTTGTGTCAATGACAGTGGGGTCATAGAAGAACATGTGTCAAAAGAAATCATTGCTCCCATAAACACTCAAGAGATTCTCCTCTTGAACTCACCACAAACTAAGATCAACTTTTCAACTCAACAAACAACATTCTAAACATCATTTTTACATCTTAAAGATGTGCATTATGCATTACTATACATTCAAAATGAAGTAAAAACAAATGTAAACATGAAATAGAATAGAAATTATTGATGAAATACATATTCTAATACAAACAAGTAAACCTATGTAAATCCTAAAGTCTAAAAGTTTAAAAAATAGGTGAACACTATGATCATCATATGACCATCTCAATTAATATACAATTGTTACATCACCAACATGGATAATTGTAGCCAATAAAGATATACAAATTACATTCATAATGATTAAGAAAACCTGCAAACTAGAAATCATGTGTTCTTTAATTGCCATCTCATTAAAAATTTAAAAAAAAATTAGTTACAACAAGAGCTATTTTATTTTGAATGTATTGACCTCAATGAACCAACTCAAAAGGTAGATAATATAATATCTAGAACTAGTAGATAGAAATAGATATTTGAATTTGAATTTTTTCATTTTATTAATTTACATTTAAGGATACTTTATATTTGCTTTAGGTATTATTCATAATAAGAATGAAATCTAACACTTTTGATTTTTGGAAATATTTAAAGTAAATTGTTACCTTCCAAACTTCTCATTTTTGATGAGTTAAAAAAAAATTAAATAACTAGATTATATATTTTATTAATACTCTTTTCAAAAATTGTAAATATTAATAATAATTTTAAGTACACAATTATAAAAATAATTAAATACCAATTCAATTTAATTTACCTTTTCAATATTGAATTAGTAGAAAATACATTATCACTTTTGAAAACATATTTTCCTTTCTTGCACACTATCATTTATTTTATATTATATACCAACTTTGAGATTTTATTGTTAGAGATTTTTCTTATAGAAAATAGTGTTAACAAATTTCATGGTCACTATTAGAATGACTATATTAATTATGGTTGGAACTTATACAAGTTTATTTTTTATTTACCAATTTCAGATATTTTAAGATAAATAAAAATAATTTTTAGTTTCTTCAAAAAAAATATTTATTTATTTAAGGATAAACAATATAAGAATAACAATAATTTTTATCATATTAAAATTAATGGATGAATTGACAATTTGATGTTTTGAGAAAATAATAATTTTTTAATTATTTAAATTAATTTCAAACAATCTAAAAATAAATATTTTTACTTATTCTTTATAAATACATTATCTAGAAAATTATTTTAAGATTTAATAATTTTTATTTATTTAAAAAAATATTAAAGCACAAAAAACATGATGTACTAGTATTAGTGAAATAAAGGATCTATTTCATGTTTAAAGAATAAAATTATCAAAATTAATGATATTTAAGATTGGTTTTAAAATATTGTATGTGTGTTGTATAAAATTATTTTAATTTTTAATAATTCTTATTTATTTTTTGGAATGTACATTTGAATAATGGTTTACATAATTTAAAGAAAATAAAATTATCTTGTTTCTTTTTGAAATTTTTATATCACTTAAAAAATATTTAACATTTTATAATATTTTATCGATTTCTAAATATAAAATTATAGTATGTTACTTAAATAGCATTCATGGTCACTATTAACATTTATAAATGAATGATTTGGTGTGCTAAAATTGGGTGGTGTTTTATCCCCACTCTAAACTATTCCATGGCTCCTACTAGACCTTTCTAGAAGTCATGTGATGTTAGTGCCTTGTTGGTGGAGGAGTCGTCTACTATATTTCTACCAAATTGGGGAGCCAACTATTTTACTAGTTCCTTTATTGTGTCTTCTCCCACAAACATTACTATTGAGAAAGGTATTTCGACTATTGGTAAAGAAAACTCCTCTTTCCTCCACCACTTTCATTGTAATTCAATGGGGGATCCCGAAAAAAGGTTTCAGTAATTATCTTGTGTGCCTTTATGTAAAAACATCGAGCTATGGAAGCTATTTGAGGAGGTTGGTATGATGCCATTATTTATGGCGATGCATGGTTATAAATATGACATCATTGCTAAGTTTTATAATTCTTGGAGAGAGGATAGAGTTTATATTGGTAGTATAGTGTTTGAAGTGTCTTCCAGGATGATTGTGGCTACGATAGATCTATAATACAATGGCCTAAGAGTTTCTAAAATAAATAATGGAAATTACCAGAGATTTATGGATAGCTTCCTTGAAGGTGATGAGATACTATTGAGAAACCAAAATGGCTATGACAAAGAGTGCCTCCCGAGTCCATTTGGGGTTGTTAGTGTTCACATAATGAAGTATTTCACTTTGGAAAGGTGCTACACCACTATCTGTGGGTACCATTTCCTCTTTCTATGTCATATTCATAGGAATGAAAGAATTAATATTCCTTTCTTTCTTCTTTCTTCTTTAAAGCAATGTAAAGCTAAGGGTGCATTGTCCCCTCTCCACAAGGGTTTGATCCAATTCATTTTATAATTATGTTGTTGCTATTACCCCCTATCGGGACCTCCTGGTGGTATCCCTACTATTTGTTTTACCCTTGTTTCTCATGTAGAACCCCCCTTACCCCTATTTGGCTACTTCCTCTAGTGTGGATCCCTCCTCTATGAGGCCTCCCACCAAAAAGCCCCATGTTGGTTCTTCGAGTTTTAAACAATCTTCAATTAAAGGCCTTCTTACCAAGGGTAACCCTTCTACTCAAAACTAGAAATATGTAGAAGCTGGTGTTTACTCCCTAGGTAACTCTATCACCAAAAGGAAATCCTTTAACAGTCTTGATCCTAAAACTGCCAAGAAAGTCAGTATTGAAATAAGAGATGATGAGGAGTAAGGGAATTTGGAGGATTCTAACAGTGGTAGGGGTGAGAGGTGATCAACTAGGCTTGTTGGCCAGTCTACCAAAGGGAAGAATTTTTTTTTTTGAAGAGCTTGGGGATGACCCTGAAGAGGAAAATCTACCTCCTACTAACCCTAGTAAAAAGGAGCTATCGATTGTGTTGGGAGAAGATCTCTCAAAATATTATGCAAGTAGTGAACAAGGTGAAGAAATGGTCGGTGATGATCAATCAGTGGTCAAAGATTCAAAGGATGAGAAGGAGGTAGGGCTTCAAAATATCAAGAATAAAATTGAGGAGGTGGTTAGGGAAGCCACAAAGGGGATGAATGTTCAGTCTATAAAGGATAAGGGTGGGGTAATATAGGATGATGGTGGACCCCCGAAGCCCTATTCTTCACAAATTTGTGAGCTTTAGCAGAAAGGGGACAAGATGGACATGGCCTTAAATAGGTTAATGGTAATTGCTTTGGGCATAATGTTAAAGACCATCTTTGAGATGGTGAGAGGGGCAACTAAGGCTAGGAAAGGCCTTCATACGAAACAAGCCTCTCGAGATGTCAAGGAAAAAGTGGATGGTGGTGCGACTAGATTAATGGATCAATATAGTGAGGCTATAGAATTACTCGAGAAAGAATGGAACCTTATCTACTTTTTGAAGGAGTAATTGGGTCTGGTGGTTGGTTTTTTTTGGTTTTTTTCTCATTACTCTCTATGGGCCTATGTGCCCTTTGTAACGATAGTTTTGGGTTTGTCTTTAAAGACTATTGTTCTATACTAGTATATTTTTTATGTTGTTTTGTGTCGTTAGGTGTTGGTCTTTCTATAGGGTGTTGGTCTTTCTATGACCCCTACTATTTTTTTTGGTTGTTTTGGTGGCTTTTAGGCCTCGTACTACTCGTTGGTTGGCTTCAGGGACCCTTGCCCCTACTTGTCTTATAGGCATGTGCAGGATCATCATGGAAAAAATAGGCCCTTAAGTGGCAATAAAATTCAAAAAAATCAGAATTAGGCAACTTGATGTAAAAATTTGAATAAGTTAACTATATTATTTCAAAAATATGTAAGAATAGAATCTGTTGCAAATTGAATGTAGTTTCTAAACTACTAGGTTTATTTTTATTTTTAAGAAATCTACTCGAGGTAAAAAATTGAAATTTCAATGTAGTAGTACTTAAATACTTAAATTTTAGGTAAAAAATAAGAAGTAGGTGTTTGTCTGACCACCCTAACCACAATAAAATGATAATATTTTTTTAATAAGATTTTAGATATAAGTAGAAGAATCATGTCCCGATGTGATAAAAAAAAAATTATAATTTTTTCCAAGTAAATAATTAATTATGATTTTTTTATTACAAATTTTAAAAAATATAAAAACTCGTACGTCTGACCACCTTAAATTGGTCAAAAATTCATGAAATTAAATTCTTTTTTTTTTAATCCTATATTATGTGAAGCATAGAATGTGCGCATGTTTCAGATTCAAAAAATGTGATACCCTTTGAAAGCTATAGATGTTTTTCAATCAGTCTATCAATCAAGAATTTAGTCATATTTCAAATAGAAAATGAATAATAATTATTTATTAAATTCAAAGTAAAGCATAATTTATTTTTATGGAAAGCTAAGAATCTCCTTTAAAAATCATTTTTGTTTCATCAAATTTCAATAAAAAAAAAAGTCATCAGCCACATGGGCCATCATATCACTTACATATCGCTACTTTTTCGCCCATCATGATCCTGCACATACCCTTAACAAAAACATTTATAAATGAATTATGAATTTTCTATGTATAAAAATTTATCTATGTTTGAATTTGTTTCTCATATTAATTCCATTGTTCAAGCCTCCCTCCTCCTTAATAATTATATTATATTTAATTCTTTAATGTTTTAATAATTTATAAAGGAAAATAAAAATGTGTGAATAATTAAAACTTGATGACCATGAACAAATTTTATAAACCCCCTTGGGAAAATGTATAAAAACTTGGTGAAACTTGCATTATTACTCTAATTTTGTAAGGGTTTATTTTGTTTGTCTTTGGATAAAAACTTAATTCTTTTAGGTTTCCTATTTCTTTTCACCCCAAGATTTTATTTAAATGGGGATTGGTTTCCTAAATGAAATCACTTAGGTCATTAGTCTTAATCCCCTAAACCCCATTGTTTTATTGGCCCATCATTTATGCTAACTTGATAATACCAATTATTTTATGATTCCTAGCAACTCAAACATTACAATTATGTTGTAAAATTTTTGGTGCCAAACTAGTTATCCAAATATCATTCTTTGGCTAGATAAGATAGATTTTTCATATTACATCCTTTACTTCAAAGATTTTATTGAATCTATGAATTGGCATTATGATCTGATGTGTCTCCAAGATTGAGTCCTCTTGCCAACTACCATGATATGGTATCATAATTATTTCAATTTAATGTCTTATAAATGCTATGTAGTTGATGAAGTGTACATTATAGGTGGATGAATTAAATTCTCCTAATGGTTGTGCTAGATGGTAGAATCCCATTGCATTATAATTTATCTTTACATTAAAAAAAATTCCACGGGACACTTTTTTAGCTATTCAATCTGTGATGGTCATTAAGAGGAGGATTTACTATGTAGGTTTTATATTCTATAGGATATGTGGTAGTCCTTGTTAGCATAATTAGTAATATGGTTATATTACACTATATGGTCAGATATTTAGGTGTTTGAATAGGCAGTTAAAATATTCTACAACTGACCATTTCAAATCGCTCCCGCTCCTTGTTTAAATGCTTTGCATTACATCAAATTAATAATTAAGCAATTTCCCAACATATGGTATCATAGTCGTAAATATTCCTATGCCTGTTCATCAAATTTTGAACGAAGAAAATGGCATAAGGAGGCAGCGATCAACCTTTTTTTTTACCTTGCCTGAGTGTAGAGTTTTTTGGATTTTCATTCATGGTTATGAGCATGGAAGGAGAGTGAAGAGTTAGGGGTGAAGCTCCCAGTGCCTGTGAAGAAGAAGGTGATCAACCCTTTATTTGAGAAGTGACCAAAGCAGTTTGGAATTGGAGAAGCGTTGCCGCCCAAGAATAATCTACATAGATATTCAATTATCAGATCCAAAGTTAATCGCATGCTTATGGTTGCAGAGGAATAAAATAGTGAGGCATCAAGAAAGATTTATAAGATCAAGTGGCATTTGTTCTTTTTGTCTTGTGATGCATTTATCCCTGCATTCATTTGTGCCAACCTATATGGTCTCTTCAAATATTGAAGTGGTGCACATTGAATTTAGATTTATTGGAGCTATGTGGTAGGTTGTGTTTATTTTTCTTTGTTGATGCATATTTACTAATTGATAATGAGAGGCATTCAATCTGACATTAAAAGAAGGCTTGTGAAGATTGGTTGCATTTATACCCGTGTGGAGATTGATTTCTTAACTTATCGAGTATATGATATATCTGACTTTGACCAATGAGACTATAATGAATAAGGTTGTGTTTTCAAACATCATGATTTTTATGGGAGATGTGGTTAATGTTCACGAATTTCCTAATTTTAAAATGGTATGTGCATTCATGTTCTTCCCATTGATAATGCCATCAAGAGTCTCAGCCTCCTTTAAGCCATATTTGTTGAAAGCTTTATCACATAGAGAATAAGGGAGATCTTTTCTTTGAATGAAGTGAAATGTAGAGAATGGACTTAGATATATCATAGAGAATATTGTATTATGTTTTTAAATATTAAAATTTTCTATGACGATCTTTCAGATGGTATTTTTGATTGGGTTTTTAGAGGTTGTATTTCTTTTGGTGTCTAAGAAAATGTACTCCAAAACATTAAAATAGGCATTGAGTCTCTTGTCAATAATTTCATCAGTGTTGCTAATGGATATTCAAACTATTATGTTTGAACTTTCGAGGATATCTTTCCTACACCAGATGAGGCCTCCAAAGACTCATCCAAGACATCAAACAGATAAAGTGTAACAAGATCACACTAGAGGCTCCAATGGTATTGGAGGACTGAAGAATTTCCATCATCTCAAGTTAGCTTCTCACTTTGAGATGGTGCTTCACATAAGAAGTGTTTTTATTTTCTTTCTTGCTTTCCATGTTGATGGTGATGGACTTCAAGATACATATATTGTGAAGTTTAATTTTTGGCGATAGCGAAGGGATTTTGTGTTGAACTCAATATGGATTATTTTCCAATGAGCTTACGAGACTGTGAAAGAGTTATACCCTTTTGAGGGTCATCAAATAACTTGATGGAGTCGTATGTTTGGAGAGCTCAATATAGATTATTATCGAATAATTTAGGAATTAGTGATTCAAGAGTTCAAAAAATGGTAGTCCAAGAACTTAGGGATTCAGATCAAAGCTACACACTTCTAAGGGTCACAAGCTAGCTTGATAGAGTTCCTCTTGATTTAAGATTTTATTCTTTAAGGAAGACCTTCTCAAGAATGTATATCTATTTTGTAATCAAAAATTTTGGTCATATAAGCCTTTAAGGAGGTCCCTTGGCCAGTTGATTTTGAGTTTTCAAGAGAAATTTAATAAGGAGGGGAATGCTAGCATAATTAGTAATATGGTTATATTACATTGTATGGCTAGTTGTTCAAGTGTTTGAGTAGGTTGTTAAACTATTCTGCAACTAACCATTCTAAATTGCTCTTGCTCCTTGTATAAATTATTTACATTACATCATGTGAATAATTAAACATTTTCCAATAGTCCTAGATGACATCACAAAATATACTCACATCACAAATTTTACCAAAATATTTTTGTTTTGACTATAAAGAAATGGCATATCAACATTCTTTCTTGGTGAGTGAATCTATGTGTTGAATCATCAAATGGTAGGAGGATGTGGAAATTCATGATTGATCCACACAATGATTATGTATATATTTTTTAAATAATAAATTGAATTAATTGAGGCTTTGGTAGTTGATTTTTTTTTATTTCATTGGATATAGTCTTTGCATCACATATTTTTGAAGGGGCCCCACTCTTATTTATGTTATATGTGAATAAGATTTGAAAACTAGAAAGAAAAATATGAGTTATAGGACCAATGGTAGTGCTTTATTTCATCACATGGGATTATAGAATTGAAAGTTATTATGTGGGTCCCACATCACACTATATGTAGTGTAGGAAAATGTATCCCTCTACATTTTAACACTTGTTTGGGCTCTCCCTACCTGAATTGGGCTTCTTTATGCCTTATTTGGTCCTATTTTACATCCACAAGCTTTATTTAATGCATCTTTCTAAGGATAATACCGATACATATTAAATGACCAATAATAATTTAATGATTTTGGGTTATATGTGTCCTATATTTAGTGATATGGGACTCATACACCACCTTGGGCATATTGGTCCCACCTAAGTGTCAAGGCCTGAACCTAATTTTGGCATTAAACCTAATATTTCTTGAAATTTATGTCCCAAGCTTAGAGCCTATTGGGACTCATAAACCCCAACTCATGTATGAGTCCCACTTTAGCTTAAACCTATTTTGAATTCAATTCTTGACAGGATTTTATTTTCCTAGATCTAATGTTGGCTTGTAGTGTTGTAATTTTGAGAAATTTGGCATAAAAAAGTATAAATAGAGCTTATTTTACATAATTTCTCCTAGAAGTTTTATGCAAGCATGCCTATAGAAAATTTATGAGATCAAGAGAAATTCAAGAGTTTACAAGAGTATTCAGGAGCTGATTATCAAGCATTTTGGAGCTACATTCAAGATTCAAGCATGATGTCAAAGTCATTATGCATCATGTTTGTTTTTGAGCTAACATTTGTGATGTAGGTTCTTATGATTCAATCAAGCACTCAAGTCAAGATGATCTACAACATACAATCAAGAGTCAAGATCTATATTCATGCTAGCCATTTTATACAAGATTACAACATTTTATTCAAGGGTTTGGTGAGTTGCAACATAGCATATTTGTTCATTCATCATTCCTTCATTCTATTTCATTTCAAGGTTTGATTACCAAAATGGGTTTGACCATGGCAAACCCCTATTCACTAACAAAAAAACATTTTTCCCTTCTCTACATGTGTGATTGCAAATCTAGGTGCTTTGAGTTGGAAGATCCTTTGAAGACTAAGTTGCAAGATTGAAGAAAGTTTTCAAGGAATTGTCATCTTCATGGAAAGTCACCTATAGTTTAGAATTCAGAGTCTCAGATTCAGAGATCGGAGAGGAGCGAAGCTATAAAAGATCACTAGAGGATACCAGAGTTTAAGAAAACCCTAATACTAGGACTAAATTGTCACCTTGGGCGTATGAGTCCCATTATACCACTTTTCAAGCGTTTTATTTAGATCTTGGTTTACCAATTATAGATTATGAATTCAGCCCGAAACCCTAAAATGGGACTAAATCACCCCAACTAGCGTATGACTCCCAGTGTGGATCAAAAGTCATAATTTCAAGATTGCATACCCTATTTCAGGCATCTCCATTTTTCTAGGTACACCTCTATTCATTCTCAGTTCATTATTCTAATTTTTAGTTTCATATTCTAGGTCACATAGCTAGATTTGGATATCATTTACATTTCCTTCTTTCTAAGCCTTTTCTTAGCGGTGAACCCCCTTTTGTCTTTAATCACACCCAAGGTGAACCCCGATAAAGGTGGAAACAAATAATAATTTTACTATCCCATGTGTAAGTTTTTTTCTAAGTATTTAATGTGTTCTAGAATGATATTAAGTTGCATAAAAAAAATTTAATTTTATTCCTATTAAATTATTTTTGAATATAAACTATGTGATACATTATGGCCATAAATGTGATCCTTCAAGAAAATAAATAGCTAAAATTTAAACTAAGAATAAAATTGTTCGAAATTATTCCATCAATATGAAGTGGGTATGCTATATTTAATTATAAATATTAAATAACTAACAAGCCATTTAAACCATTGCTGAGCAAAATAGCCACATGGCAAGACACAATGCCATAATCATTAATGCGATGACTGAGAAGCTTGATAAAGCCCAACAGGGGTCTCTGGTGGTGGATCTAGAGGATACTGAGGATAAAATCCAAGATACGGAAGCTGGCATTTCTAGAAGAACCAAAGCCAACCTGAAGTGCAAGGCCCCCCTTACTCTAAAGATGATTCAAACTTTCAAAAAGGGGGTTAAAGATATGCAGAATCTGGAGGCAGAGACGGAGTCTATCCTCAAGAATTTGAATTAATGGTTGGGGGTTTCTTTGTGCTTTCTACGTTGTTCCTGTCTTCTTGACCTTTCTGGTCCTTTTTGTTTAGTTGCTACTGGTCTTTCCTCAGGCAGCTATTTTTTTGGTGGAACTTTAGTGTCCTTTTTTATGTTTTGTAAAATTTGTGGTTTCGGGTCCCTGTAAAACCCGTTTTACCCTTTTATCAAAAACTAACAAGCCATTGTACTAATATCTTCAATACAATTCAAAGTTAATAATAGATAAGGGTATGAAAGAAAAGGACTACAAAAATATATGAAATACAATTGACAACATTGGTACTCATTCCTACTCTATGAATTCCTCTAGTATTCAACCATAGCTAGTAATAGGAAAGTTATATAGATATTTTTAAACCTTTCTGACTCTTCATAGTCTATGGTTTATCCAACTATACTCCTAAAGAAATTATAATTCAAAAATGACTACTAAATTTATAGTCTATAGGGGTTGTTTAATTTATAAAATAAGTTGATCAACTTACTAAGTTGGGTAGTTCCAAAAGAAGTCTAGATCAATATCTTACAAACCAATTCCTTAGATTTTTCAAAATAGTTAAGAATTTGAAAGTAACTTATATTTTCTCAAATAGAATTCAAAATAGGCTAGAATTTATTAGAAATGCAATTATTCTAATGACTAGGTAGGATTTAATAGAATATTTCCATAATTCAACTATCAAACCTATCTTGATCTCAATCTTATGTAGGTCTAATTTAAGAAAGTTGGTAGCTCCAAATAGTTTTTAATGTCAAACTTTAATGTTTCCCTTCTATGATAAACACAAACTTATTTCAAGACAAGTAAATGTAAAGGGTGATGATGTAATTTTTACCCTAAAGAAGTAGTTCATAAGGAAGGTATTTGACCTTAGTCCCATGGCTAGTTAGTGTTACCAATTTTTTGCTACAACTCAAATGGTGGAACTGAGAATAAAATGCAAATAACATTAGACATATCCTTCATTTCTTGAGTTGGTGTTCGGTTGGTTTCTCGAAGCTGGCTCCTTTCTGTTTCCACTCCCAAATGCTTCTGCTCTCGAATGTTCTTGGAAGATTTTGAGAAGGGTGTCAATTAAGAGCTCAGGATATGAATAATACTACATGTCATAGTGATAGTGATATATTTCAATCCTTACAACACAAAGAAACATCTAATGGAAAGAGCAGAAGCATGAACTGAAAAAGAGAGAAAACATCATCATCATACTTTATTTTTTGTGCTAACACTATTTGTTTCCTTGTGCAAGTATAGGAAAAGCCATGTAGCTGATTATCTTTTGAAGACCAAGCATGTGGGAAAAAATGGGCTCCCACAAGGGTAGAGCCCGACATGCTGCCCTTATATGTTACAAGAGGGCTGAGAGAGAAAAATACAATCACATTGCTCTTCTGAGCTTTACAACTTAAAGGAGTAATCAAACTACCATACATTTATTACATTCAAATCAATGTATTGAAATGAAGGTTGTAAATGGATGATACTTTGAGCACTGTTTCAGTTGAGTTATCAATCTATTGTGTTTTTGAAAAACTTGAACTGCTATCATATTACTATTTTGTTGTTTAAAGTCTGTTCACATAGTGTTGTTTCATATTTTTTGTTTTGGAGCAACAGTGTTCTATCTCTTAACAATGACAGTGAACAAGCATACATATGCCTCATCAATTGAATATTGATCGATAAAGTAAACAAGTACATGATAGGAAAGGTAAATGGAGCATAAAAAGCTATGAAGAGTGTCAGATAGAAGAATGCAATAGGGATTTGAAGTGTTCCATTGTTTACCATTCAAGTTATTAATTATCCTCCATCGAAATCAATGGAGATGTCTTATACAAAAGGCAATTTGTGTTTCATTCAAGGAGAGCATCTATTTACATAGTGCAAAGTTATGAAAGTTATGCCTTGATAGGTAAGGAAACGAAATGGAGAAAAATTCACATACATGCTCATTTCAAAAAATGAAAGGAAGTAGCCAGAGCCGAAATGGAGTGTGTACAGGAGTTTTAAATACCCAAATGTGTTGTATCTCTTAAATGTTGTTAATCAAATACCATGAAGGGATTTCCAAATGAAATGCAATAGGTTTGAAATGTAGGAAGCCATGTGAGAATTTTAATGCAAAATGCATTTTCTTCAGAATTCACAATTACCCATATGTTGTTTTTTATCTTAGAAACATGGTCTCCTTAAAGTAGTATTTACCCATATAGGGGTTTTGCAAAATTTGGATTACAATTGAAACACAATGAAGGGGAGTCGAGCTCAAATTTTGGAGAGACCTAGAATACACATTATTTTCCTTAAGGATAGATTTCTTTCATATCAAATATCCACTTTTAGGTTGTTCATGAATATATAGTTTTCTCATTATTTCCAATGTACCCACATGGGTTTTTTTTAAAATAAAATGTAGATGGTACCATTTCCAGGTTACCCACATGGGTTTTACAAAGTAAAATAAAAAATGTAGAGGGAAATATAAATGCCATCATGGGTCGAGCCCAAAAGTATTCGGAAAGCTCTTGACAAGTATGCTCATGGCGTGACCTGGAGAAGAGCTTTGAGTTCTTGAATGGTCTATCATTTCGCAATTAGAAGAAAACTCATTTAAGTTCCATAAGATTTGAGGTTACCTGAAGCAAAATGATAATCAAAATGCATAGAAATCTTTACATAAATCTAGATTTGAGCTCGTACATTGCACGGCTATGGATGGCCTCTAAATTTATAAATGAAAATGGCATCTTTGCAGGAGTATATGAAGCTTTTAAGCTTCTATTTTGTAAAAAGACAAAAGGAGAAACAAGGCTTACCATGTGCAATTGAAGAGGACAAAGTGGGTTGTGGCTAGCTCAAGGAGTTCTCAAACACAGAGCTTCCAAAGAAAGCTCGAACTCCCATAATGGCATTCCAAAGAAGATACAAACAAAGCAATAGGAAGTGATAAAACATCAAAAAATATCCCATACAAGGTTGTGGCTAGTGAGGTTTATTTCTTCACTAAAAGAAGCAATGTATCAAACAAATGACAGGTCAAACTTACCATAGCTTGGAAGTTGAATATGATCAAAGCTGAAGAGAGGCAAAGAAAGAATGAAGGATTGAATGGAGTTACCCAAGATTTTGCAAGCTCAAAACCAAGCATAGACATGGTAGTGCACTTTTCTCATGCAAAGCCCCTTTTCTCCAAATCACAGAATGCGAAATGAGTGGAGTTAGGGTTTTCCATTACCTTTTATCTATGGTGCCCTAATTCGGATTTAGGGGTTTTAAATTTTTGCTTGTTTCAAACTTGCTTAATACCATGATGGGCCGAATTTACATACTTTAGGTCGACTTTGTTTTAAAGTTTTCATTTATCTTTGCCTAGGTCGAGCCTTGGGGAAATTTTCTCAAGTTACATATACCTTATGTGTTTTATTGTTTTTTGAGAAAACAATTAAAAGGTGGAACAATAGTGTCTTGGTATTTATTTGGTAAATTGATTTTGGAAAGAATCAATTAATATTGATAGGAGTATGTCTTAGGTTTTATTTTATTTTAATTGTTTTTAGAGAAAACAATTAAACATGTAATAAGGAGTATATTATTTTTATGATTTTTTATAAGAAAATTCAAACTTTGTAAAGGGAGATATAAGCTATTGTTTGCAAAAGATTTTGAAATCTTTAATTGCAAAGATAGAATAATTGTAAAACTGCATGTTGTAAAGCAGAAGCAAAGTAATACTTTATAAATTGTTTTGTTAGCTTGCTATTTTTAGCAGTTGAGCATTGAATTTTCTTCTTGGTTGGAATTAAGTTTCCAGTTGGAGAGATAAAGTGTTTTCCTTGCTTTAAAAGCAGTTTTTTCCTATTTTTAGAAGCCTGACAATTTGTGCATGAAAAAGTGAGACTTTCCACTTTTGTGCTGACTTGCTGAACAATTTTTGGGACCTTTTCCATGAGTTTTTTCTTGGACCTCGGATTGGGGTTTGAGACATATATCTTTGAAGAAAACTTAGGGTTTTTCCAGTTCAGTTTTGGTTTTCTTTCTCTTACACATTTTTGATCTTGTAAACTATTTTTGTACTTAATTGAGATTTTGGGCATACTCCTACAGTTGAATAAAAAATAACATTCCTACTTATCATTTTTGGTGTCTACTTACAGTTTCAATTTGATGTTATCTTGTGATTTTTGTTTAAGGAGTCCTTGTTATGCCCTAAGACTGTAGTTTTGATGCAAAAAAGTTTGAGGATATAGGTTGCATGTCATATTTTAAATCAAATCTTCATGCAAATTATTTATGTAAAATTTTTCATGAGAGGTTGTGAGGTTGTTTTATTTTTTTAGCACTATTTGTGAGGAAAATCCAGAATAATCATTAGTTTACTATCAAGTATTGAAAATCATTTCAAAATCATAGATCTTAATATTTTGTTACTCTCTATCCATTTTCCCAAGAAAGACCTTTAGAATAGGATCATAATACAGAGAACCAACTCACTCTAGAGATTCTCTTTTCTTATAGATTACCCATATCTGGAAAGAGTTTCCATGTTGTAGCAGATAGTCTGATTTTTGCAAATCTGACGGGGTACATATCTGATTGCTAACAGTTTTTGGCATGCCTGGTGGGACTCTGAAAATCAGTTTCAGAGAAGTTTTAATTTCTAAATATTTGATGTTTGGTGTATGCAACAAATTTCTTAGCCTTTTGGAGGCTTGTTCAATATAACTAGCGACTTTGACTTCTAATTTTACATGCAGAACTAATGCAACCCGCGTATGAGAAAGGTGCAAACCAAATCAAGTGTTGCACCTTTTTGATACCGACAACTATCCCCACCATGAAGAGTTGGAAGCACTACAAGGAGGATGTTTGAGATGCCAATAAGGTCAAAACCAACACCTCTTGTTTTCAGTTCTCTAGTTTTATCACCAGAAATACTAGTTCCAATATCACAAATACCGCCAATGGCAGCGTCAAGGCAACACTTGTTTGCAAATTTTAATGGAGGGAGTCCATTAGAAATTTCTCAACATGAAAACATCCCAGTTGCAGCCCTTAGAAGTCTATCGTTCTTCACTAGAGAGGATCACACAACATCGGTGGAGCACATTCATGATGTGGCTACCTTATGCTCGGTTCACAGTATCACATAGTAGAACATCGCATTGAGGCTCTTGGTTGCATCTCTCAAGGGGAAAGCATTGCAATGGTTCAGAGGCCTCGCAGCCAACTCAATTGCAACATGGGATGCACTAGGTAATGGTCTATACCAATTTTTTTTTGATAAATCTGATAATTTGTCCCTGTTAGAACAATTAAGCACTATTTAGAGAGCACCACATGAGCACTTGGTTGATTTCAACCACTGATTTCAGAGGACTTGGGCTAGAATTCTTGCAACGGTAAGGCCTTTACCAACTCATGCTTTTCCATTTTACTTAAAAGCTTTGAATAGTAAATTTCGGTTATGACCCAATCTATGGAAGGGTATACGCTCCCTGATGCATATGATATCGCCATTAGAGCCCCAAAATTTTCTTATCAAAGTTGGAGATATAGCTCCTAGACCTCCTATGTCATTGTTTCTTGAAATAAAGCCACTTACCCCTACTGCTTTACCTCCCTTAGCTACTGTTCCCGCTTACCCAACAATAGGTTATCAGACCACAACACAATAAATTACTGTTCTAGCCCAAAACCAAGAAATTCAAGACATTAAAAGTATACTTAAGACCTTTGAGAATGACCTTGTGAATATTAAAAAGAAAATAGGTCATGAACATAAACCTTATCAAGACACTTATCAGCAGAACCAACCTAATAGACCTGCTTTTCAGAATGATTATCAAGGCCAAAAGAGAAATTTTAACCCAAGACCTTTCTAGCCATACAACCCAAACACAACCAGTTCATCAAAGGAGCTCGTACCTCAGAATAATATTGCTCAAGATTGTGATTGGTGTTATCCATGCAACCAAACCCATAACCAATCAACATGTGATAATGGCATGAGAAATCAGGCGTTAAAGGTTCAAAATAGTTATGCAGGTTTAGAAAGTGTTTCAAATCATAGCGTGGAACAATAAGAAGTTTTTGAGGTCACTTTGCCAAACTGGAAAAGTTCTAAGTTTTGTGGCATGAATGGCTAGGATCAACAAGATTCTCTTGTTGCAACCAACACGAGATCGAAAAAAAGAGAAATGGATTTAGGAAAGCAAGATGGAAGTTCACAACAACAACCTATGAAGGATAAGTAGCCTATATCTACACCCAATACTAATGTTGCAACGCAACCCAAGGTGCAATTTTTGCAAAATGGCCAAGAGATACTTGGCAAGGAATAGTCAAAGACACATTTGCAGCCCTTGCAGAAACAAAATGATGTTGCTATCACAAAAATCAAGCAGAAGGGTATGTGCAGGATCATGATGGACCAAAAAGTGGTGATATGTAAGCCATATGATGGCCCATGTGGCTGATGATTTTTTTTTTACCCAAAATTGATGAAACGAAAAGGGTTTTTAGAGGAGATTCTCAGCTTTCTACCAATATAAATTATACTTTACTTTGAATTTAATAAATAATTATTATTCATTTTCTATTAGAATTACGAATAAAGTCCTGATTCATAGGTTAATTGAAAAACATCTATAACTTTCAAATGGTATCACATTTTTTGAATCCAAAACATGAGTCACATTCTATGCTTTTCATACTATAAGATTAAAAAAGATAAAATTGAATTTCATGAATTTTTGACCAAGTTAAGGTGGTTAGACAGACGAGCTTTTATATTTTTTAAAATTTGTAATAAAAAATTCATAATTAATTATTTACATGGAAAAAAATTATAACAAAATATGCATCACATCGGGACTCGAGTCCTCTACTTATATCTAAAATCTTATAAAAAAATATTATCATTTTATTTTGGTTAGGGTGGTTAGACAGACACCTACTTCTTATTTTTACCCTGAAATTTAAATAGTACTGTATTGAAATTTCAAATTTTCACCAAAAAGATTTTAAAAATAAAAATAAAGGTCTAGTAGTTTAGAAACTACATTCAACTTTCTACATATTCTCTTTTTACATTTTTTTGAAATAATATAGATAAATTATTCAAATGTTTACGTCAAGTTGTCTAACTCTGATTTTTTGTCTTTTTATTGCCACTTAAGGGCCTATTTTTTCCATGATGATCCTACACATACCCAGAAGGTAAATGATACTTCTTTCAATATTGTTGAACACCTGAGAAAGACTACTGTCAGCATGTCTGTATTAGATGCTTTGCACATCCTAGGTCAGTAAAGTTTGCTGCAAGATGCTTTAGCTGAGTTGTCTATTTCTGATGATGCTAATCAAGGTGCTACCAAAGCCATGCTCACTAAGAGTTCAAAAGGTAAAAGTGAGAAGAAAGCTAAAGAGATAAAGCCTCCCCCATTTTATTTGACTCTGATCATTGGAGATAAATTAGGGCATAATTGCATGGTTGGTTCTAGCATGAGTAGCTCTGTTATGCCTAAAAAATTAGCTAATGCGTTGGGTCTTATTTATGAACCCAATCCTCAGAAGGGTGTAGTTCACTTAGATTGGTTTGCTTTTAAAACTGTTGGTATACTAAAAAATTTATCCCTTACCTTGCATGCATCCCCTAGTTTTGTGATTCATCAAGATATAGATGTAATCGATTTGCCACCACACTTTTCCATTTGCCTCTGAAGGGATTTTACAGCCAAGTTGGGGGGTTTCTTGTCGTCTAACTGGTCTCATCTATTTTTTAGAATAAGGTATGGTACAAAAGTAACCATAAAGTATGAGCCTTTAGCCAAGGACCATATCAAACCATACGTTCTGAGCCCTATAAACAATAACCTCTACATCACCCCTACACTAGAGGAGCAAACAACGACCTTAGACCACAACACCTATGTAGAAAATATAAATCTAGATGAATGGGCAGTTGAAGATCATGAGCTTGATCCTTTACAACATACAGATGAGATAGGATTAGGGGTTTATGATTCGTGAACCTGTTTTTCATATGCCTAATCTGATTAAAAAGGAAGAACAACTCACAGGGCAAGAAAATGAACTTTGGAAAATTTATTTTGATGGTTCAAGGAGAAGTGTAGGCGCTAGTGGTGGGGCCATGCTAATTTCACCAAAGGGAGAAAAATATTATTTAGCTTTCAGATTTGCATTCAGCTGTACAAATAATACAACTGAATACAAAGCACTTGTACATGGCCTAGAATGGGCCCGCAAAAGAGGTATTAAATGTTTGTGTGTTTATGGTGATTCTGAGTTAATAATGAATCAGGTCAAAAATCTAAATGCTACAAAAAATTACTTGCTTAAGAAATATAAGCATCGTGTATGGGATTTAATGGAAGATCTTGATGCTTTTAATATCTGTTCAGTTCCTAGAAATGAAAATAAGCATGTAGATAGGCTCACTACTATAGGGGCTCATTTTGATATTCCAAACGAAATTCACAAAGTAGAGGCATGTCAATATGTAAAGATAGTCATCAGACCTTCTGTACTTGAGAATAATGTGAGTTGGCAAGTTTTTGATAGCGATGAGAAAATTGTAATTTTTTTAATTGTTGAAGCTGAGTTTGAAGATGGAAACCACGAAAAGTGGTAGCAGCAGTATGACAATCAGATTGTACAGTTGAGGACCAACAAGCTGTCGAGGGGTTTGGTGACCTTGGAATCTACGTTCAACTCAGATGACCAAATGAGGAGAGACAAGTGCAGCTTGACTGTTAAAGAAGAACAATATGAAGCAGTTGAAATCTTCAAAGGCAAGCTTCTCAAGCTAGGAAAGGTATGTAATAAAGAAGAACAACAAGAGTTTATTCTGTTATGTCAAAAATTTAGTGATGTTTTTGCTTGGGAGTATAAGGATCTGAAAGGGTTTGAACCAGAACTAGCCCAACATACTATTGAATTAGAGGCTGCTGCAAAAATAGTAAGGTAGAAACATAGACCTCTTAATCCCAAATCAGAACACCTTATGAAAGTTGAGCTGAATAAATTAGTTGAAAGTGGCATTATTTTTCCCATCAAGCATACTTCTTGGGTGTCAAACCTAGTTCCAATTAGGAAGAAAAGTGGGCAGATCAGATTATGTGTTGATTTTCGAGATTTAGATAGAGCGTCACTAAAAGACCACTACCCACTCCCTTCCATGGAGAAAATTTTGCAAGTGGTTTCCGATTTTGACATATTTTCTTTAATATATGGTTACTCAGATTATAACAAAATTTTGGTAAAGCAGTAAGATCAATTCAAAATAGCATTGATGACTAAGTGGGGCACAATGGCCTACAAAAGGATGCCTTCAAGCTTATCCAACATTGGAGCAACTTTTCAGTGAGCGATGGATATGGATTTTCATGGCCTCATGAACAAGATCGTTCTGGTGTACTTAGATGACATTACTATTTTTTCCAGAAATGCTAACAAAAACTCTCAATCCGAAGAAATGTATATTTTATGTACACAAAGGTAAACTCCTTGGACACATTGTTTCAAAGTAGGGTATTTCCATAGACTTTGAAAGAATCCCCAAAATTCTTGAATTGCCATTGCCAGCTCACAAGAAAGGCTTGCAAAGCTTTCTTCAAAGAATAAATTTTGTGAGGAGGTTCATACCAAATATCACAGCTTTGCTACAACCCCTCACTCTTATGCTTAAAAATAATCTTCCTTTCACTTGGACCAAGGAAGGTAAAAGAAGCTTTGATCAAATCAAAGGAACTCTTGCAACTACCCCTACCCTCATTAATCCAAAGTACGACAGAGATTTAATTCTTTATGCATTTGGAGGAGTTGATACTATTTATGCTATGCTTTCCCAGCAGAACGATGAATATTTGGAGCAACCTGTATCTTTTTTCAGCCAGGTACTACATGATTATGAGGTAAAGTATTCCTTTGTCAAGAAGCATGTTTTTTCTGTTGTAAGAAGTTTAAAAAAGTTCAGCCATATGCTGTCAAACAACAAGATTCATTTTCTGGTTGCGCATTGAATTGTTAAAGATTTCTTGTTGAACTGTGAAATTAATGATAAGCATGCTGGTTGGATAACCAAGGTCAAGGATTTTGCCATATATATTAAAATAACCAAGCTTGTCAAAGGTAAGGGTTTGTGTGAATAGATTGTAGAAAACACAGTGGGCAGTAGCTTCGAAGAAACTGAAAGGTTTGTATAGTGCTAAACAATGATGATGCAGCTGTTGTTCTAGTTCCTGCTACTACCTAGGTGCAAAAAATGATGCTTTATTTGCATACTAGCGAGTGTCCCGAAGGTCTAGACAGAGCGAAAATGAGGTATTACAGATTAAATTCTATCCCTTTTGCAATTATTGATGGCATTCTGTATAGAAGATATTTTCAAGGTGTTTTATTAAGATGCACTGAACCTGACCGAGTTGATAAGCTTTTAGCAGAATTTCATGATGGGCCTTCAGGAGGCCACTTTACTGCATGAACAACAACCCTAAAAATTATGCAGGCTGGTTATTATTTGCCAAATCTATTCAAATATGCCATTGCTTGGGTCCGAAAATGTGAAAAGTGTGCTCTATTTTCAGGAAAACAGAAACTTGCAGCTTTACCTCTACATCCGATTCAAGTGAAACAACCCTTTGCTAAGTGGGGCTTAGATTTTATTAGGCCAATCAACCGTCGTCAAGCACGAGTCATAAGTGGATACTTACCACCATAGATTATTTACTAAATGGACCAAGGTGGTTGCCTTAAAAGAAGAAAATGAGGCTTATGTGCTTGATTTTTATCAAGACTTAGTGTCAAGATTTGGTACTCTAGGTTCAATAATTTCTGACAATGGTTTGGCCTTCATTGGTTTAAGAATTTTCGATTGGTCAATTAGAAATAATATTTGTTTGAATACATCTTCTAACTATTATCTGCAAGGAAACGGGCAGGCAAAATCTACAAATAAGAATCTAATCCAGATAATCAAGAAGTCTGTCGAGGACAATCAATGAACATGGCATGAAAAACTTAAGTTAGCTCTTTGGGCTGATAGAGTGACTCCTAAAAGGACCACTGATTGTTCTCCTTATGTACTTGCTTATGGAAAAGAAGCTAAGTTACCCCTTTCTATTGAATTGCCAACTTTAAGTTATGTGAAAGAGCTGGAATTACTGAATGAGAAGCCTCTTGAAGTATGGTTTGCACAGCTAGTAGATCTTGAGGAAACTAGAAGGGAAGCTTTAAAACAACTTCAAATACATCAAGCTCAGATGAAGAGCTCTTTTGATAAGAGGGAAAGACCATGGGAGTTCATCATTGGTGATATAGTCTTCAAATGGAATGAATATAAGAGCAAACCTAGACGACACTCTAAATTCAATGCAATTTGGGACAGGCCTTATGTGATCACAAAGTGCAAGGAACACAATGTTTTCCAGCTTTCAAAGCTGACTGGAGAGGTGTTGTCTATCCTAGTTAATGGGATCCACCTCAAGCATTTCCTCTGAGATAAGTTCTATCTTGTAAATAAATAGAGTAGTTGTTACAAATAAGTGTGTTACACACATTTCTTTTCAATAGTTTTCTTTCCCTAAGCACTTCTGCGCATGTTATGTTGGCCATTAGGGCCTGTTAGTTTTATTTTAGCATTTTTTATTTTTTTTGCTGTTGTTTGGAGTATTGTTGTTCAAAGTTTTCCGAGTTTCATGAAGGGGCAGTTTTGACTCTACACGCAATGGAGGTTTCAAAGGCAACTGATCTATTCTTAGCTAGCAAGCATCTAGCGTAAATCGCCAAAATGTTACCAATTTTTTGCTACAGCTCAAATGGTGGAGCTGATTTAAATATTTTTATATTTTGAAGTGAAAATGCAATTATTTATTAATATGCTTGATTGTTGTTTGCACTTCATTTTATTGACAATTGTGTAGTGTTTTGAGAAACTAAGTTTCAAAGTATCATTCATATTTTTGCATAAATCAAATAGAGTGCAGAACTGATTATACAAATGATAAAGTATAATTATTTCATTTACTTCATTTATTTCATGAAGTGATGCATATTTACATATGTCATTTGATTGCAAGAATACAAATGCTAGTACAATCTTTCATTTTAATTCTTTTCTTTCAGAATGGAAATGAAAGAACAAAATTAAACATCCACACAAGCCATGGTTTTAGCCATTTACATTCATAACAGGAAAGGAAATATACAACTGAAAAATAAAAGGGAAATAACATTAGACATATCCTTCATTGTCTAAGTTGGTCTTCAGTTGGTTTCTCGAAGCTGTCTCCATTCTATTTCTACTCTCGAATGCTTCCGCTCCCAAATGCTTCCTCTCCCGAATGTGCCTGCAAGATTTTGAGAAGGGTGCCAATTAAGAGCTCGAGATATGAATAATACTACATGTCATACTGACAGTGAAATATTTCAATCCTTACAACACAAAGAAACAACTAATGGAAAGAGTAGAAGCATGAATTGAAAAAGAGAGAAAACATCATCATTATCCTTTTTTTTTTGCGCTAACACTATTTGTTTCCTTGTGCAGGTATAGGAAAAGCCATGTAGCAAATTATATTTTGAAGACCAAGCATGTGGGGGAAAATAGGCTCCCACAAGGGTAGAGCCCGACATGCTGCCCTTATATGTTACAAGAGGGCAGCGAGAGAAAAATAAAATCACCTTGCTCTTCTGAGATTTACAACTTAAAGGAGTAATCAAACTACCATACATTTATTACATTCAAATCAACGTATTGAAATGAAGATTTCAAATGGATGATACTTTGAGCACTGTTTCAGTTGAATTATCAATCTATTATGTTTTTGAAAACATTGAACTATTGTCATATTACTATTTTGCTATGTAAAGTCTATTCACATAGTGTTGTTTCATATTTTCTATTTTCGAACAATAGTGTTCTATCTCTTAACAATGACAGTGAATAGGCATACATATCCCTCATCGATTGAATACTGATCAATAAAGTAAACAAGTAATTGATACATAAGGTAAATGGAGCTCAAAAAGGCATGAAGAGTGTCAGATAGAAGAATGCAACATGGATTTGAAGTGTTCCATTGTTTACCATTCAAGTTATTAAATTGGCCTCCATTAGAATCAATGGAGATGTCATAGAGAAGGGAGTTTTTGTTTCATTCAAGGAGAGCATCTTTTTACACAGTGCAAAGTTATGAAAGTTATGCCTTGATAGGTAAGGAAATGAAATGGAAATTAAATAGAGAAAAGTTCACATACATGCTCATTTGAAAAAATGAAAGGAAGTAGCCAGAGCCGAAATGGAGTGTGTACAGGAATTTTAAATACCCAGATGTGTTTTATCTCTTAAATGTTGTTAATCAGATGCCATGAAGGGATTTCCAAAGGAAATGCAGTAGGCTTGAAATGTAGGAAGCCATGTGAGAATTTTAATACAAAACATATTTTCTTTAGAATTCACAATTACCCATATGTTTTTTTTTTATCTCAGAAATGTGATCTCTTTAAAGGAGTATTTACCCATATAGAGGTTTTGCAGAATTTAGAATACAATTGAAACACAATGAAGTGGGGTCGAGCTCGAATTTTGGAGAGACCCAGAATACACATTATTTTCCTTAAGAACAAATTTCTTTCATATCAAATACCCACTTTCAGACTATTCATCAATATACAGTATTCTCATTATTTCCTTGTACCCACGTGGGTTTTACAAAGTAAAATAAACAATGCAAAGGGAAATATAAATTCCATCATGGGTCGAGCCCAAAAGTATTGAGAAAGCTCTTGATAAGTATGCTCATTGCACTGCTTGGAGAAGAGCTTTGAGTTCTTTAATGGTCTATCATTTTGTAGTTAGAAGAAAATTCATTTAAGTTCCATTAGATTTGAGTTTACCTAAAGCAAAATGATAATCAAAATGCATGGAATCTTTACAGAAATCTAGATTTGAGCTCGTACATGACACGGCCTGTGGATGGCCTCTAAATTTATAAATGAAAATGACATCTTTGTAGGAGTATATGAATATTTTAACCTTCTATTTTGAAGAAAGACAAAAGGAGAAACAAGGCTTACCATGCGCGCCTAAAGAGGACCAAGTGGGCCATGACTAGCTTGAGAAGTTCTCAAACATAGAGTTTCCAAACCAAGCTAGAACTCTCATAATGGAATTCCAATGAAGATACAAACAAAGCAACAGGAAGTGATACAACATATAAAAATATCACATACAAGGCCACGGCCAGTGAGGTTTCTTTCTTAATTAAAAGAAGCAATGTATCAAACAAATGATAGGTCGAACTTACCATAGCTTGGAAGCCGAATATGATCAAAGGTGAAGAGACGCAAAGCAAGAATGAAGGATTGAATGAAGTTCCCCAAGATTTTGCAAGCTCAAAACCAAGCATAGATATGGCGGCGCATTTTTCTCATGCAAAGCCTCTTTCTTCAAATCACAAAATGCAAAATGATTGGAGTTAGGGTTTTCCCTTACCTTTTGTCTATGTTTCCCTAATTCGGATTTAGGGGTTTTAAATTTCTGCTTGTTTCAAACTTGCTTAATACCATGAGGGGCCGAATTTACATACTCTAGGTCGACTTTGTTTAAAAGTTTTCATTTATTTTTGCCTAGGTCAAGCCTTGGGAAATTTGCTCAAGTTTCATATACCTTATGTGTTTTATTGTTTTTTGAGAGAACAATTAAAGGGTGGACTAATAGTGTCTTGGGCTTTATTTGGTAAATTGATTTTTGAAAGAATCAATTAATATTGATAGGAGTATGTCTTATGTTTTATTTTAATTTAATTTTTTTTAGAGAAAACAATTAACCATGTAGTAAGGAGTATATTATTTTTATGATTTTTTATAAGAAAAATCAAACTTTGTAAAGGGAGATATAAGCTATTGTTTGCAAAAGATTTTGAAATCTTTAATTGCAAAAATAGAATAATTGTTAAACTGCATGTTGTAAAGTAGAAGCAAAGCAATAATTTATAAATTGTTTTGTTTTCTTGCTATTTTTAGTAGTTGAGCATTGAATTTTCTTTTTGGTCAGAATTGAGTTTCCAGTTGGAGAGATGAGGTGTTTTCCTTGCTTTAAAAGCATTTTTTTCCTATTTTTAGAAGCTTGATAGTTTGTGCATGCAAAAAGTGAGACTTTCCACTTTTTTGTTGACTTGTTGAAGAGGTTTTGGGACCTTTTCCATGAGATTTTTCTTGGAGCTCGGATTAGGGTTTGAGACATATATCTTTGAAGAAAATTTAGGCTTTTCCAGTTCAGCTATGGTTTTCTTGCTCTTACACATTTTTGAGCTTGTAAACTATTTTTGTACTCAGTTGAGATTTTGGGCATACTCCTACTGTTGAATAAAAAACAACATTCCTACTTTTAATTTTTGGTGTCTACTTACAGTTTTAGTTTGATGTTATCTTGTGATTTTTGTTTAAGGAGTCCTTGTTATGTCCCAAGACTATAGTTTTGATGCAGAAAAGTTCAAGGATATAGGTTGCATGTCATATTTTAAATCAGATCTTCATGCAAATCATTTATGTAAAATTGTTCATGAGAGGTTGTGAGGTTGTTTTGTTTTTTTTAGCACTGTTTGTGAGGAAAATCCAAAATAATCATTAGTTTACCATCAAGTACTTAAAATCATTGCAAAATCATAGATCTTGATATTTTGTTACTCTCTTTCCCTTTTCCCAATAAATACCTTTAGAATAGGATCATAATACGAAGAACCAACTCACTCTGAAGATTCTCTTTTCTTATAGATTACCGACATCTAGAAAGAGTTTCCATGTTGCAGCAGATAGTTTGATTTTAGAAAATATGATAGGGTGCATATCTGATTGCTAACAGCTAGATAATAATTTTTGATGAAATATGAAAGGAGTACATAAGATTCAAGAGTAGTTAGAGGTTTAACTTGTTTTCAAACCATAGATTAAATGGAACAAGTGGAGATTTTCCAATTTCTATTGAAGAGGTGTAACATTTTAGAATGAACTATATGGCCTTGTGTCAAGTTTTAGATGTAGATTATGAGGTCTAGATGATATTTCCTATGACAATGATAGGTTTATGTATTTAACTTACATATATATATATATATATATTTATATATATATATATATATATATATATATATATAAATTATTTTTTCCTATTTTTTATGGAAAAAATTCACAAGGAGTTGATATCTCTCAAATATGATAAGAGGATCCTTTAATTTTAGTTGTATTCTCTATTATGCCATATCTTCTTATTTTATGAGAATGATACTTTGAACCCTCACCTTAGGGCTATAGTTAATTCATAAAATTAAATTCATATTCTTGTTAAGGGTAAGACATATATTTGGGATGTTCAATGTCAAAATTTAGAATATTGTGATTCTAAGATCCATTTTGTGCATACAATTATTAAAATGTGATGGTACAAGAGGAAAAATATTGGACACATTCATAAAATTTCTAAGATCCAAGAATTTAGATTCACAAGCTAAATTTAAACACGATTATGGTGATTAGTTCTACCATAAGGATTGTACCATTAGCAAGATATATGGTTTATAAGAGTGAAATGGTCAAAAAGTGGTACGGTGCTAGCATATGGTTTTAATACATAGAGCACACCCACTTTCCAATTTCATACAAGGATAACCCTAGAGATCTCAATGCAAAGGAGGATGAGATCTTGTAATAGGGTTGTCCTAGGGGATAATTGAGTACTAATAAGGGCTTCACCACCAAGTTAATACTTGTAAATACAAATGCAATACAAAGTATAATGCAGTCCATGAAATGAAAAACCCTAGTAAGATGTAAAGTTTCACTAGATAACCTAGAAATGCAAATGAAACAGAACATAAAGGACTATGTGCACCTGAGAACCTAAAGATGACTGATTGAAACTCTGAAATGTTGGAAAATCTAACTTTTTAGCCTACTAGGACTCATTCTCCAATCTGGGTGAATCAGTCCTAGATCTAGATTCCTGCACAAGAACTGGTTTTGGGGAAAAGGGTATCTGAATTTGCAAATAGTTATGGAAAACACCTGTAAAATAGAATTGTAGACATGCAAAATTGACATCATACATCTCGCTCTAACATCGTGCATTGAATTCTCCTATTAATCAATTAAGACAATTTATTGATTAATTTCCTAAGGTTCATTAAATAAATTAAATTATTTAATCAAATCCTTATGTTCTTCTCATTTGATTTATCAAATGTCAAAATCCCTAAAAACCCCTAAGTTAATTAATCTTAATTAATTAACTTCTAAGCATGATTAGCATTCTCTAGCTTTTGACTCAACTAGAGTCAAATCTAAACTCTTAACTAACCCACCCACTTGCACCAATAAATCATTTATTTGATTTATAATTTCTCTAATTACATTCAAAATGGCATCAAAATGGAATATTCTTCCATTTTGAATCTTCCCCCCAAAAGGGACTTGTCCCTTCCAACAAGGTTTTTAATGCTATTTGCACAAGTCAACAAGCATTTATTGCACCTTTCATCCCCCCAAAAAACATGTCAAGTCTTTCAAATTCAAATTTGAAAGTGGCACATTGGCCAAGACTTGCACATTCCTCACCCTCTCATAGCTTGACAAGTGTCATCTTGTCATTTGCTTATGAATGATCCCACATTCATCAAACTCTCTAAATCTCTCAACCTTGAATCTATAAATGCAAAGCATTTTAACACAAATGAACAACACACAACACATTCTCATTTGCAAGGTTACTCTCTTCATAAGAGAACTAATCTTGTTCCTCATCACACCATTTGCTTAGCAATTTCATCTTGAGGCAAGGTTGCTCTCTTCATTTGAGAGTCAATCTTGCTCTTCACCATCTATCATTTGGCATCTTGCTTATCATGGATTGGGAAAGGGCATCCTTTCTACATCACAAGGAGCACCAATCCAATATGGGATAGATATATTTCATGTTTCATATGTTGTTGAGTCATTTGTTTGCATTGTGAATCATGGATTATTATCTCATAAGGATATGCATTTCTGTTATGTTGTTTTGTCAAGATTACTAACATTTGCAGATTTTCACGTCCTACAAATGGCGCTAGAAGGAGGGCTTGAATGCGATTTTAAAAATGCTTTATTTAGTTTTCATCATTTTCATCGTTTTTATTGTATGTCGATAACCTGCAAATCCATGTTCTATATTAATCAATCACTTCTTTTGTCTCTTTATTGAGCTGGGTGCGTTTAATAACATGATTTCATCACTTTATTTATCGGTGAAAATATGGCTATGTTTGGCTTACTTTTCAGGTTGAGGAATTTACTTTTTTACACATGCCTGTTGCGTTAACTTGAAAGTTTTTAAGAACATAAAAGGTTGTGAAATTCTGCATTACACCTGCCTGTTTTGTGAAATGCATACAAAATGTTTCTTTCTCCTGTCATTTTCAGATAGCTGTAAATAAAATTGGCGCAGTAAAATTCTTATCTTGAGTAGAAAGAAACATTGGATCGTTTGTGTGATGTGTGTGTCAAATTTTGTGGGTGGGGAGATACGTTTCTGCATATCTTGCATCTATTGCGTGCCATGGGATAACATTTCTTTTAGGAATTCTGTCAAAAATTTTGTGTGCTATCTCTCTAAGGCATTCTGTTGATAGTTCATGTGCCTTGCGTTTGTCTCTTCATTTTGCATATGTTCCTATGCTAGAATAATCACTTAGAAACCAGGTATTCACACCCTTTGGAAGACATGTTTAAAGGTTCTAGTCTTCTAAATGAGTCTATTTCATCCAATACCTATGCTAATCTCTTTTAGGCATTTTGTCAGACAGTTGATTTGTCTGTTCTATGCATACACTTCTACTTTGTTAACATTGCTATGGGTCAGTTTCTCTCATAGACAACAAGGATTCCTGATTTATTACCTCTTCTATAACACCGCCTGTGACATACTTTCATATTTAACATAGAATCGTGCCTGATATCCTAGCTTGAGAGTGACATCCATGATTGGAATCAAACCGAGTTCTTGATTGATAGCTGGCTTCAAGAGCCTCACGCCATTGAAAAGCTCATTTATTATGGTTGATTTCTTCTCATTATTTTCTTCTTGACAGTTCTGTATCTGCATGACAGGAGAAAGATATCATGTGAAATCTATGGCGTGTTCTCAGTACTCTGGAGTCGCAATATGAAAAAAAAGAAAAGAAAAAGAAAATAAGAATGAAAGGACTCGAAGCCCAACCCTGATAGATGCCATGGAGGATGGTAACAAAGATTTGAGTTTTTAGCTTTACGCCTGCCATCACCATTTTTCTTGCGCTGGGGATTCCTAGAGACCTTGATACCCTCTTTACCATTTATTTCTCTGTGACTGCGCTCATAGTTTCTTCATTTCCCTGTGACTGTGCTCATAGTTCTTTCCCTATGACTGCGTTTGATCTGTTGGGAGTTTGTTGCACGTTTTTCTATGGGAGTAAGGCATGCGTGAAGGAGAGGATAGCTAGCTTGTGACTGCGCTCATAGCTCTTAATGTATATGGCCGCGGATGAAGGAGAGGATAGCTAGCTTTAAGTTTGGCAAAGGTTTTGTACGCGTCCAACACTAATGGCAGTAACAGCAGCACTTAGTGCATTCACCACACCACTGCCACTTACCTTATCTCGAGCCCCTCAGCATTAATAGATCACGATGCAGTAGCTTAGATCATAGCGGCATAATATCATCCTTGGGCCCAGTGACAGAATCAAAATATCAACATATCTTCCTTTCCTTCTGTCAAAATCTCGATTCTAAGTGATTGATGGGGCATGTCAGCCTTGAGTATGCAGAGTCTGTCCCATTTTCTATTAATTACCAAGTGTGGTCGGTGGCCCTTCATTATATTACTTTGAAATTGATAAAAGTTGACTTGATCCAAAGCTGCAGTCCAGTCGAATACAAGATAGGTCACAAGTAGATAAAAATATTGATGTGAGACAACTTGATTGCATCCATATTAACTTGTTGTCTGTCAACCTCTAGTACAGTGCAATCAAATTTTTAGTCTACCATTTGTTGTCTTTCTTAAAACATCGATGTTATTGTTCATGATTAATTGGCATTGATGTGTTGTGGGAATGTTGAATATCGATAGGGCTGTCTTGTCTTTGAAATTATAACTTGGCTGTCAGAGTTATGAGATTTGAATAGGAGTCAACTATGCATAGAGATAATTGGAGTATTGACAATACATGCTTATTTTAGAAAGGGACACCGATTGTCAAGAGAAGCGAATCATAAAGTAGGTTTTGTGAATGACTATGTTTACGAGTTGAAGGTGGATTTAGAGGGGTTTATATTTTATATTGATTTTGTAGTGAATATCAAGCATAAATATTTAATTTTGAAAACCTAGAAGGATGAGTGTAAATTTTGCTTTTATACTACATTTTTTTTCATAGACTCCTTGAAATAAACCTAATAGGTGATTTGTTTTGTAATGTTTGCAGGTTGACATCAAGAAACAACAATGATTTTCTCTGACATGAGAATCAAACAACAAAGCAGATTTTAGTTAGAAAATCGGATGTTGAAACTTGAAATTCATCAAGCATTTTTTAATGCTTAGAGCGTCCAATTTCTACTCTTGTTTTCTGTTTCAAACCAAACGCACATTTCAATTTGGGTTTAAAATTAATCACTTGACTTGATTTCTTCAATTGGGATAAAATTGAACCTTAGAAACACTTACTAAATTTCAATTTGGGCTTAAAAGTGAACAAGGCAATCACACGTTTCAATTGGTGCATAAAACGAACACATCATTGGTTTGAGGTTTAAAACGAACATGTGCATTCAATGCTTTGTAATCTTCTTCACAAAGTAATATCATCGAAAAGACGTATGCGCTTCTCTCGCGCCTCACGGCGATCTTGAGAATCAAAAGTCTTTTTCTGATATTAAGTTGTCAAAAAGATTGCCTCCACACTTCAATTTGGGCATTTTAAATTGAACAAATCATGTGAGTGTGAGCATGATATATTGCGGAGGTTCTCCCCTTTGTTTTTCAACGAAGGTTGTGTGAATAACGGGATATGTTAGCTCGCTATTGTTTAACTTAGAGGGCCTGCCTTGTGGGAAAAAGTAATCACCCAAGGGAACGACCCAACTGGGAACACGCTAAAGCCAAGCGACTTCCACCCGGGATATAAGTGTGGATATTGGAACAAAGGTCAATATCACGAGGATTATTCCGACGAGATGGACAGCAATGGACTCTCGCCGATGTTGGATAATCCCCCACGAACGGAATGCCCGAATTAGAACCCCTTGTTTAGAAATTGGCCAAAACCTTATTTATCTTGTTGGTGCAAGAGGTCATGTCCTCTGAAGCCGCCCCACGTAACATGCGGTCTTGTTGTGGAAATGGAAAGTATGCCATGGGAGATTCATGGGTACTAATGCTTGGCTGACCCGAATAAGTGAGTGCCGTGGAGGGGAGCCAGTGTGGTCAAGCATTTAGCCATTCGCACAAGATATGCGCAGCTGGATTTATCCAAGTGGGAACCCAACAAGATATTGCCTCATCATCCTAGGGTTGTAAAAAGTGCTTGGAATCAAAAACACTTTGCTTGGATTCAAAAATTTGGAAAACAAACATACACAAGAGCCTCAAATTTCAAACACCTTGGAAGAAACAAATATCCTTTGACGAACTTGCCCACTCTTGCTTTCCCTAGGGATCACATTCCTAGAGGTTTCTAAGTGTGCAAATTCTACCATCATTTGTTTCCAATAAGGATAAACATAAGGAACTTTTGCCCTATTTTCCTCGATTTCCGCATAAAGGACCTTGTGGAATGAGAAAGAGAATGGGACATCAGACATATAGTTTGAAAACCTAAGCAAGAAAGTTTCTTGGATAAAAAGAACCTCATTTAACCAAGATAAAAAGACAAATTTGATTACACATGTGTTTTCTAACATGATCAAAATCTCAAAACCGAAGTTCAAAAAGCTTAGTCTGAAAGATAGTGAGGAGCGTCTTGAGATCCTGAATTGTCTGAAAGGTTTACTTTCCTCTCATAGGAAATATAGCATGTCCTTCAACACCAAGGTCTTGTAAGCAGAAGTGTCATCTAGGTCAAGTCTAGGATCAAATTCAATCACTTTCATCCATCTTTCAACCATCAAAATCAGTCAAATTTCCATCTCACCAACAACTCTTGGAATCTTTGTCATCTTTTATGCTAAACTTCTAGGCGAAATCAAATCACTTTGTTTGACTTAACACATCTAGTCAAACCATCATCCTATACACAAGTTCTCTCTTGGATAAAACAACTCCCTAGGGTTTACGAGTTCATCTTGTTTGACTTAACACATCTAGTCAAACCATCAATCCAATCACGATCAATCAAGTTCTAAAAGTTTAGCATTCCCTTCAAAGTTTCTTTAAGAGTTCCATTCATCCATATCACTCATTTTTCGTTATCTCATCCTCATCATCGCTTTGATCCTTCAATTATCCTAGTTCTTCACTTCTTTGAACCTAAGGTTTAGACCGATCTAAAGGATTAGAGGTTCATCTCTTACATTCTTGAAAATTGATCTTCATTTTATGGTTCAACCTCGATCTCAACACAAGAGGGACATGGAAAATAATTTTGATCCATCCATCATGAGCAATTCGATTCAACCAAACTATCCAAGCCTTGCAATACCATTTGATTTTCAAAGCTTGTACAATGCATACATGGGAGCATTATCTCATACAAACATCAATGGTACAACAAATATGAACATACCCAATCTGAAGTTTGGAACACCTTTCCCAATGATAGATTTAAATCCAAGTCCAAATCTGCAAATCTATCAACCAAACGCTCAATGCATGAGTTTTCCAAACAACATTATCCCACCAAATCCATTCATGCCAAGTGCAACTTTACCAAACATGACCATTTCAAATCCACACTTGGTAAACTTTGGGGTCGACATGTTTACAAATCCCCCTAATGTTTTTCAAAATCCTAGCAATATGTTGATGACTCTAGGTATTGATCCAAGTCAAGGTGATGCCATGCAAAATCAAAGCAATATGATTCCCAACCACAACAATGTTCAATTACAATCTATCATGCCAAATCAAAACATCATACCAAATCATCCCATTTTTCCATTGATATCGCAAAAACAGATGGAAACCATCCAAGCAACCCCAACAATCAACACCATTCCACCACCGCCGCCACCACCGCCAAAGCACAGCACGACCAATTCATTCTCCATCTTGTTGCAAGCTGCACAAGAAGCTTCCCACAAAAAGGCACTACAAGCCCAACAAGTTACACAAACTCAAGCACAAGCGGCTCAAGTAGCCCAACAAGCGCAAGCGCAAGCAGAATTCTACGCACTATTGCAAACAATCCAAGAAGAAGTAGCACAACAAAGAGCCCAACAAAAAGCTTTGTTGGCACAAAAACAACATGATGAACAACAAGCGTTGTTGGCTCAGCAGCAAACGTAGGCCTTACTCGCTCAACAAAGCTTGCAACAGATTCCCACCGCAATTGTTGAAAACGAAAATCAAGATCAATCTATCAATTTTGAAGATGTTTTGACCTTGACCAATGATCAAATCAACATACACCAAGAGCTACTTTTCAATTATGATCAAAACTCACTCACGATACCCAACAATGATCAAATTCAAGAAATACCAACATCACTTGATCATATGGTTGAGAACATTGACAATCCCTCCACCAAAATTATTGAAAACAATGATCAAAATCTTCCATCAAGGTCTAGCAATGGCCCTTCCAACAACATATTGACATCCTTTGACCTCATGGTTAAAGATATTGAAGGAATCTCTATCTCAACATTTGATCCAAATCCTCTAAAAGTTCAAGAAAATATTGAGCCACTTCCTAATGAAGATACCCAAGAAAGAAGTCCATCCTTTCAAATTGACCCATGTCAAGAACTTGACCCAAAGCATGTTGAAAGCAACTCCAAAATCACTCAAGATCGAGAATTTGTATCTCCAAGCTACTACAACAACATAATGGACACTCTCCTATCTATACAAGATGTTGCAAATGATGATCATATCCACATAGGACATACTCCTCCATCTACCAATGAGATGCTTTCTTTGGATGGACACACAGATGATCTTCATTCAAAACAAGAGTCTCATACTCTTGAAATCATTACTGGGAAACAAGAGTCTCCTACTCTTAACATTGGTACACATGATCAAGATATAGGGAAATCCAGAGACATATCAAAAATGGATTATGAAGAAGGCTTGTACATAAGTCATGAATCGGAAACATCCTATGAAGTGAGTCATGAGGAAGACTTTTGTGTAGACAGCGAAGCATCAACACTTCTTGAAGAAGCACTAAAAACTGATATGTCACAAGATCAAGTTGAAGATATCAATCAGGCATTCATCCCACTTATGGAAGATCCTATCACTTATAAACTTAGATCACTCACCTTTGTAAGGTAAAATCATCTTATCAATAAAAGAGCTATGACATTTGAAGATCCGCCACAAAGCAGAGAAGGAGCAACACCTTGTTTCCAAGGGAAATCATATCCTATGGCAAATAAATTTTTTCAGCAGATGAATTATCAAGGCAGAGGATTAGGCCTACATGAACAGGGTATCCTAGAACCAGTGCAGATTTTTTGCAATCCTAAGCATCAAGGCCTTGGTTACTCAACAATCAAGGGATCTCAACATATTGGTAATATTATCACCATACTGGGGGCAACTTCGTCTCGAGCAAACATCAACATAGGGAGCATGAAGAATCCTCATGATGAAACTGATGCCAATACTACAACCCACCATGTCACGAATCTTCATCCACCTATCACCCCATCCACAAATTGGGACCAACGTCAAAAGAAAGATTTGAATCAAAGGATGAAGCATGAAGGACAAATCAAATACAAGTGGATACCAATGATTACAAATAAATATTATCCCTATCAAACTCCATCAGTCAAAGAAAGTATGGGGCAAAATAAAAATGGGGCAAGTATCCATCAAAGATTTCCACAAAGGAAAAAGCAGGCTTCTCAAGCAACGTACAAAGTGTATCAAGCAGTTGGTCCAAATTCCATGCACACTTCCATATCCACCCATTATTGCTCATCTTCCCAAGTTTGGAGAGTCAAAGGTTCCAAACCATCGACCAATCCATCTATTACTCCTAAACACACTCCATCCATGCCTCCACGCATGATATCCAATTCTCACATTGACCATGTATTGGCGGTGACCCTTCATCATAAGGATTCAGAAGGCACCCTATCACGATGGGCACACAAAGACAGAGTTAACTCCAGTATCAGTAAAGCAGAACAAATCTCTCAAAAGTTGCATTCAAGTGCACGTATCTTGGCAAGACAACTTCTACAAGCAGGATACCGATGGCACGTTATGACAGAAGCATTAACATCAGCACCACCAAGTGGTTCAGCATCAGCTTAAAATCTCTTAGAAAATACAAAAACAATCAAGAAAAGTCCTGAAAAAATGGTCACCTTGATGAAAACCTGGCAAACAGGTGTCTTGATGACAACAAAAAAATAAAAAAATACAAAAATCCAAAAAAATCAGAAAAAGGATTGAAAACAATAAAGAAAAAAAATCGTCCTCCAGCGAAAACCATTTCAATGGCGCTTTGGACAAGTACCATGATGAAAACCTGGCAAACAGGCATCATGTGTAGAATCGAGCATCTACGTGTGCCAATTCAGAAGAAAGCATCTTATCGCATCCATAATGAAGCCAACATTCCATCCATATCATCCGTTCATCCATGAACCATTTATCCAATCCATTTTCCATCTACATCCATACTCCAAGTTATCTTGATCTTGGAAAATTTTGGAGCACACTTTACACTTGTTTATGGTAAACATCTTGACATGGGTCATTTTCATTGATCCCATCATATCCAACATTATCTGAGCCTTGAAGCATTATCCGAATGAGCGTTCCTCTATTCGAACACCTTATCTTATCGTAAGATGATCCATATCCATTCATATCCAAGAATCTACCCATGGTCGTTCAAACATTGCTAGACACTGGGGGCAGATATTTGCATCTTGCTTCGAGAATAAATCTTGATGTATATCATCCAACTTATGAAGTGATCCGAACATTGGCAAATATGAAATAAAATTAGTCGAAGTACTTGTGATCCAAAATCCAAGTCACTAGCCCATGGCATATTTTGACAAGAAGACATTCCTTATCTTCCATCGAACATCAATCCAAGCAATCCATATCAGTCGCATCTAGTGCGCACATCAGCGTCACATCAAATCATCAAAGCAATTTTGTTCTAACTCAAGCTTCATCGATCTTGATCAATCGAATCCAATCAATCATCACCTTGTTTGACTTAACACACTTAGTCAAACTATCATCTTGTTTACTCTAGGATAATACAACTTCCTTGGGTTTACAAGTTCATTATCATCACTCTGTTTGGCTTAACACACAGCCAAATTATCAAATCATCACCTTGTTTGGCTTAACACACCTAGCCAAATTGTCCTTTTTGTACGAGTTTACTCTGGGATAACACAACTTCCTGGAACTTACGAATGCATTATCACTTTTGTTGACTTAACACACTTAGTCAAACTATCAATCCATCAATCTGATTGATCAACATCAAGCTTGATTTTCATCAAAATCCCAAAACAGAGCACTGATATCATCACATGTCCATATCCGAATCGTCAAAATCCATCAAAAATTTCAAAAACATCTAGAAAATCCATCAAAAATTTCAAAAACATTCAGAAAACCCATTCAAAAAACCAAAAAACATCCAAAATCATCAAAAATCCAAAAACATGTCAAAATATCAGAAAATCTTCAAAAATTTCATCATTTAGTCTTGTCAGTTTTTTCTACCTTGTCGAACTACGTCGTCTCTGAGCTTGAACGTTGGCAAGGTTGATCTTTGATCATCCCCCGAGACGGTTGGGTCAGTCCTTTAGGCGTCCGTCGCATTGGCAATCTGTTTGCCCATCTAGTCTGCATCTTAAGTCAGTCCTTTAGGCAATAAAATGGCAATCCATTTGTCCATATTATCATCAAGTCAGTCCACCACCAGTCGAACTACGTGGTCTCTACGTATATAACGTAGGCAAGGCTAATCTATGGATCAGCTCCCGAGACCCCTAGGATAGCTCTTTAAGTTAGTCTGTTCGTTGTAAAATCTTGAAAATACCAAAAACATTGGAAAATCTTGAAAATACCAAAAACATTTGTAAAACATCTCAAAATTGCAAAAAACAGCCTCAAAACATTTGAAAAAACCAAAATGGTACATCCATTTCATCTCGCTTTCACTCATGATTGTCATCACTCATAATAAATCATCATCATTTTCACCCTTTGGTGAGTTAGTCAGAAGCAAGTTTAGCAGGTTCTAAAGTGAACACCTAATCGTCAGAGTCTCAAGTCTAGATCCGTAAGCAAGCAAGTTGGTCAACTCGGAGTATCAATAGCTTATCATCCAATCAGTCCTACCAAAACCCTGATCACTACATGTCCTAGGATGAAGCTTTCCCACGATGGACATAAGCATCAGGTACCCCATAGTAGTTTAGTCTTGGCTAGCGATACGAAGAACATCAGCTTGTTTGTTTACTTTATTTTAGTCTTTTAGACTTATCTTATTTTGTGCTCATTCCAAGGACCTCTCGATGATGCCTAAACAAAACAGGTTTAGAGAGAAAGGAATGGGGCAATGATCATTATCTTTTTATCTGCTGTGCTTGTTGGATGTTCTTGTAAAATAACTTGGCGAATACTTGCTTTGTTGGGTCCGTCCTAGCAAGGTTTCCGTATGTCAAGTGTGAACAAGATCACTCCTATCTGATTGCCGAGTCAGAGTCCATCACACTAGGCGCAACGCCATCCTGGTTCTTAATACCTTGATGCATCGCACCTATGTGTGTTATCAAACATAAAGAAAGTTACGCTCTTTATCTCCCATTCCTGGATAAGCAATACATCATCATCTTTCATCATCATCTCTAATAAAGTTGGCTTGTTGAACTTCTGCATCTTCTTGGATTCAAGGGTTGATCCCTCCCATTCTTCTATCCTATCTCATTCTTCTATCCACTTTCATGCTAACAATGCATCCATCTTGCATCTATCTTGCATCCATCCTGCATCCATCCCGCATCTTGCATAATCATGTCATACCATCATATCAGGACAACGTCATACCATCTCATCCATCTCACATGCATCGCATAATCATTTAACATGCTTAAAATAATATAGATTTGTTATTCTAAGCATCTTCCGAACATCTCATTTACATCATCATTACCATCCATACATCCATTTTGAACCTCTTTGTCGCGAGATCCACCTCAAATTGTATCTTTTCGCTTGATCTCTCGAGGGGGCAATGTACTAACGTACTCATTTCCACTGGGGCATCTGAAAAACCAAAGAATTTTTTAATTTCGATGCCGACAACATCATTCTTTGAACCAATGCAACAAGTACATTGCTTCAAAGAGGGGCAAAATGTAGACATGCAAAATTGACATCATACATCTCGCTCTAACATCATGCATTGAATTCTCCTATTAATCAATTAAGACAATTTATTGATTAATTTCCTAAGGTTCATTAAATAAATTAAATTATTTAATCTAATCCTTATGTTCTTCTCATTTGATTTATCAAATGTCAAAATCCCTAAAAACCCCTAAGTTAATTAATCTAAATTAATTAACTTCTAAGCATGATTAGCATTCTCTAGCTTTTGACTCAACTAGAGTCAAATCTAAACTCTTAACTAACCCACCCACTTGCACCAATAAATCATTTATTTGATTTATAATTTCTCTAATTACATTCAAAATGGCATCAAAATGGAATATTCTTCCATTTTGAATCTTCCCCCCAAAAGGGACTTGTCCCTTCCAACAAGGTTTTTAATGCTATTTGCACAAGTCAACATAACATTTATTGCACCTTTCATCCCCCCAAAAAACATGTCAAGTCTTTCAAATTCAAATTTGAAAGTGGCACATTGGCCAAGACTTGCACATTCCTCACCCTCTCATAGCTTGACAAGTGTCATCTTGTCATTTGCTTATGAATGATCCCACATTCATCAAACTCTCTAAATCTCTCAACCTTGAATCTATAAATGCAAAGCATTTTAACACAAATGAACAACACACAACACATTCTCACTTGCAAGGTTACTCTCTTCATAAGAGAACTAATCTTGTTCCTCATCACACCATTTGCTTAGCAATTTCATCTTGAGGCAAGGTTGCTCTCTTCATTTGAGAGTCAATCTTGCTCTTCACCATCTATCATTTGGCATCTTGCTTATCATGGATTGGGAAAGGGCATCCTTTCTACATCACAAGGAGCACCAATCCAATATGGGATAGATATATTTCATGTTTCATATGCTGTTGAGTCATTTGTTTGCATTGTGAATCATGGATTATTATCTCATAAGGATATGCATTTCTGTTATGTTGTTTTGTCAAGATTACTAACATTTGCAGATTTTCACGTCCTACAAGAATATAGACTTAATTTTCTTATGGGGTGTTTGCCTCGGTCAAAACCCTAGTTTGGTAATTAAATCTTGATTGAAATAAAAGAACTTGAATGTAAATGTGAACATAAACCCTAGCCTTAAGTGTGTCTAAGACTAGGAAAATTGAAACACAATGCAACCCTATTCTAATGTGCAAGAATTTGATGCATGAATGGAAGCATGAAGATGAATGAATCACTTTGAGAGACCTCTAATCACCCAAATGAGCCCTAATGGTGCTTGTACCTTCCTTAGGTTCAATGTAGAGTGATAATAGAGGATGGAATCACTTAGGAAACAAGTCCTTAGGCTTGGCTTGATGGCTAGTTGCATCTCCCCAACCTAGAATCCATCATAATTCACCATAGACAACCATGATCAACCCTTGAAAATGCTATATCTTGAATGAAAGTGATCTTAAAGACCTACAAAAAACTGTAATTTTGCTTCAAGGCTTCAACTTTGCTTGCTTTTGAAACTTGAATGCTCTTGTGAGAAAATGGTTGACGATTTTTTATGCTTGTATCTTGAATTTTCTCTTGAAAATGTTTTCTTAGATTTCTCATATGAAACAATGACTTATAAACTCACTTATATAGGCATCAACACCTAATTTTCCATTATTTGGATCAGAAAGGCCGACAACAACCAAACTTTTGAATTAAAAGGTGATTTTCTCACTCAAAACTTGAAAAAGACCCAAATGGGACTCATTCACCCAAGGTGGTGAATGGGTCCCACCAAGGGGGACTCATTCTCCAAAGGTGGTGAATGGGTCCCACCAAGGGGGACTCATTTTCCAAAGGTGGTGAATGAGTCCCACCCTAGATTTTTGAGGTGGGTTTTTCAAGATTTTTGACATGTTTTAAATGATTTTGTTGGTTTTTTAGCTGGAATAAGCCTCGAGTTCCGAAATAATAGGTCTTAGGGGCCTATTAATGGTGATTTAAAGGATTATTTAATGCAAGGGTAGTAAAATAGGTCTAGATTAAATGAGAAATTTCCCTATCTCCAAGAAGGGGGTCAATTTCCATCATTACAAACAAAAATCCCATGTTCTCTCTTTCTAGGTGTTAGATGGGATATCCTCTCTTGAAATAATATCATAATTAAACAAAGACAAAATGCTACAAATTTGTTGAGATAATAAAGGACCATATTCTCTCCACCATTCATTATTTTATAATTTAATATATTCTCCGGGGATGGTTTAGAGATCTTGGACTCTACGTTATTAGAATATACAATGCAATTAGAGAAGGATGAGATATAGATTTGAAAACTACATTGATAAGACCAAGATAAAGGTAGGTAGGTAAATCTATGAGAAATAATAAGGAGATTACTAATAAAAGAATAAATTGAGGGCAAGGACATAATTCAAATAATGAGGTTGACATATAAAAACTGTTGATTCTCTAGGGGTAGTTCCACTCAGGGATTTTTTAAGAGAACATGATATTGGGTAGAATGTTAGGAAACCCCCTACTTCACCAACTATACTAGATGTGGGATATTGGTTTCCTAGAAACAATTGTATAGGAGGGTGTTTTTTTACCACTAGTTGACTATAAAATTACAAAGGAATGATGAAAACATCCATTAAGAGAAAATTATAAGGTAGTCTATTTCCTTAGCTAGGAAAAAAATATCACTAAAATTGATTTGGAGAGAACAATGTGAAATTAGAGGAAAGAGAAAAATAGTGCAAGATGTTTGAAAATTAGACTATGAAAATTCCTCTTAGATGATGAATTCATCAAGTCCAATAAAATTAGAATGATCTAAGATATTGTGAGGAAAAATTATAACATCTAAAGAAAGAAGAAAGAGGATCAATAAGAAGGTGGTGGTAATGAGGATGCTACTCAGAGTATCCAAAAGTAAGTTAAATATGACCTTAAAAGCATGATCCAAAAATAAGTTTTTATATGAAATAAATGTTTTGTACTTCTTTGGTATAAAATTCATTGTCCCAAGCCTAGAGAGAAAAGGTGGATTAGGCCTAAAGGTAGAGAGTTTTGCTACATGGCCACTATCCACATCAAGTGTATAATAAATCTATTATCCACCATAGGAGGGTTAATGATGCTTTATCCATGTGGATAGTAATATTTGTGGAGGGAGATATGGATAAAATATTATTAGACACTACAAAATTTAAGATTAGCTAGAAAGTGAGATGTTTTATCTAGCTCCCTAAGATTTTCTATATTAGGTTGGAATGATTCACAAACATATCATTGAAACTAATATTGTATCCAACTAATAAGATCATCTTTCTTAAACTATCTTATTATTTTGTTTAGATTCATACACATTTGGAGTCTAAGCATACAAATAGAGTGTAATTACTAACAGTACTTGATAATTATTCTTATGTAGAATTAGCATATGCCAAAGCCTTTAAAAAGTTACAATTTGTAATATTTAGCTTTATGATGCATGACTTGATAGGGAATGCTTGGTTGATTCTATTCAATGTAATGCCAACATGATAATAATAGATACAATATAAAGGAGAGTTACAGGTAACTGCCATAGATGCAAATGCAACCATGTAACTACCACACATGCAAACACCTTAAGTAATTTGTTAGCAATGAAATATTTCAAACATTTCCCCCTTATTACATTATTCCTATAAATGTATCTCCCAAAATCTCTTATTCACTTTGCCAACAGACCCCCCTTAAGGATTACATAACAAAACATGTTGATTACAAAATATATACATCTTTGTGAAGATCTTCGTTCAAGAAACAAATCCTAAATCATGTGGAGCTCCATCAAGATATCCTGTAACCCTCAAAAAGGTGTATCCCCTAGCTGAATTCTTGATTTCCTCCTCCCATGAACTCCTAAATCATAGATTCCTGAATTATTCGACAACGATCCATGTTGAGCTCTAAAAACACATGGCCCTATCAAGTTGTTTGATTACCCTCATAAGGGTATAATTCTTGATCACAACCTTGAGTGCTCATTGGAAAACCATCCATAGTGAGCTCTACACCAAAACCCTTACCTGTCTCCGAAAACCAAACTTCACAATATATGTATTCTTCAACTTTTTTAGAAACACCAAAGAAAAGAAAGAAAATAAAGCCAAAAATGATTCTCATAAAAAGCATCATCTCAGAGTGAGAAGCTAAATTGAGATATTGGAAGTTCCTCCATCCTCTAGTGCCACTAGCCTCTAATCACATATTACTCTTTATCCATTTGTTTCCTTGGATGATTATTGGAGGCCTCATCAGGTGTAGCAAAGATAACCTTGAAATTCTCATCATAACTCCTTGAAGATCCATTGGTATCATTGATAAAGTCATCTACTAGATAGTCAATAATTTTTATAATATGCTGGAAAGGAACCGGTAGTAAGAAGACATATTACTTGACTTGTACATATCAAGGAAGATATATAAACCCCTTGACATCTTACATCATCTTCTCTTCCAAATCAACTTAACTCCAAGTTACCACTAATAAGATAGGAATTCAAATGACTATGTGACCATTTAAGAATCTCATTTATTGGAAATTAATGTTTGAAAAACTAACAAAACATCCTTTGTGATATATCTCAATTTCCTTGAAGTTTGTTCTATACATTTCACATCTTACAAACACAATATCTCTTTTTTCCACTCGATGATAATCTTTCAACAAATAGGGCTTTAGATAGACATCAAAAAATTTCCTATGATAGTCTTGATGGTATTAGAAATAGGGAGAACATGAATACTCTTCCTATATGAAACATTAGGGCATTTGTGAACAATAATCACATCTCCTATAAAAATCATCATGTTTGAATACACATATTTGTTTATTCTTGTCTCATTTTAAAAAATAATATAGATCACATCCTCAATAAGTTAAGACATCAATATCCACGTATAGCACCAAATTGAAGGGCTGGAACACTTTCTTTCAATCAACAAACTTATTTCAATATCTAGCCCAACATGAAACATAAAACAAAATAACCTAATTTTATTAATGTTATCCAACACCAATGTTGATATGCTCCTCCCGAAGTCATACCGTCCAACTTCGAAGACCCATTAATACTCAATACCACACTCAAAATTTTGGATCCCGAATCTCATATATGTTGATGCTTCTTCACTCAATCGATTCCACATTCAAAGTATCTTCAATCAATCAATTCAAATGTATCATCAGATTCTTCAAAGGCCAAAATTACATGCATGGGTTTCTACTATGCTAAGCACAACATTAACAAGCAACAACTTAGAGTAACTTCAAAACCAACATATGAATAGATAAGCACCCCAATAATCTATAGAAATATTCACACGCAACAACTTAGATTAACTTCAAAAGAAATCTCCCTAGGACTACTGCTTCAATCTACAAAGATTCCAAGGCCTATAACGAGGCTTTAGGAGGGTGAGATAATGGAGAAAATTCAAATGAATTCATTTAACAAATGCACCAAAATATTTTAGCTTCTTCTTTTAGTGTGGCCTTCTACACACAACCATAATATTCTAAGAATGAGTCAAAATATTTTGTTATCAATCGAGTGCTTACTCATTGATTCACATACCTCACCATTCTCTTTCTAATCCCACTAGCAGGAAGGAGGAAAACAAGGTGTAATGTTGAGATAATGGAGCAAAAATAACAACAAAAAGACATTAAATAGAACAACAATAAAAAATGCAAATAAAGACAAATAATAAGACACTAGTTTTGACATGGTTCACCATCAAAATGGCTACATCCACCAAGGAAAGCAAGGAAAACTATTTTATTAATCAATCTGAATACATTAGTCTTCATTTACACCAAAAAGAGAATAAGAAGGGAAATGTATCAACTCTCCAGGTAAGTGAAGAGACATGGGAAGAGTAAGACAAAAGGGCAATGATGGTTGGGCTTCATTTCCAACAATCTCCCACGTGAATTCCAAACCACACTGCTATCCCCACTTTCCTTAAAACTCAATGTTACTTAACTACAGTATCAAGTAACCAGTCCATAGGTCAACCAATCCCGATGAGAATTCCAACTAGCTCAACCAAACTGACACCTCGTTCACCTTTAATCCTTTGTCTATCACTAAAAATTAATCCTTTTTTTCTGCAATAAGGACCAAGAGGGTCTATTGTAGTGTTAGGACCATCACAAGCAGATAAATCCCCACCTTGTAGCATAACATCTGCTAGAACATATTCATCCCATTTTTTAGAAATTTCTCCTCCATTTGCCTCATAGGAATATTTTCTTTGATCACGAAAATCCACAACTTTAAAAGTCTTTTTAGATACTTCTGCACCTCTCTTAGTATCATTTTGTTTTTGATAGAGGAAAAAATGGGTTTTACAGGGACTTGAAACCATAGAGTTTACAAGCCATATTAAAATAAACCATCAAAGTACCTAAAGGCAGGAAGGCTATGAAACAACACAAAGGAAAAAAGGATAGCGCCCACCAACCAAAAGCTAGCGAAAAGACAGCAAGAAGCCAGCAACAAAAAACACAACCTAAACTAACCAATAGACTTTAAAGTCTTAGCAACTTCAGGTTCCAAGTTGCACATTCCTAGGTCACCTTCTTCAGATCCTGAGCCTCCAGAGGCTAAGAATCTTCTTTTCTCCTCAGGTTGGCTCTTATTCTCTTCAAAGGGCCAGAATCCTCCTACATACTTTTATTCTTATCAACTTTTATTCTCTTCGAAGGGCCAGAATCCTCCTACATACTTTTAACAACTCTGTGGTTATGGTCAATGATGGTTTTCATAGTATCCCTAATCTTACCAATTTCCTTTTCCAAGTACTTGACCTTGTTCTTGTTGTCCTTCTTCAAATTGTCTATGAATTCAATGACTCTTTGAAAGCATTCATCCATTGCCATCTTATTTTCCACAATCCATAAGACCTCAATAGAGTTTTGAGAAGCCACTTTAGCTTCCAACACCTCCATCTTGCTAGTGAGTGCCCTATTTTTTAAATTGATGTCTGTTATCTCATGGAAAGCCCATTTCAAAATTCTGAAATAGTCAACAACACCATTTCTGGCCATTGCCAGAATATCTTCAAGAAATTCCCTGTCCGGCTTGAAATAATGGTCATCAAAATTAAGGTCACCAAGGGAATTGGGTCTTTTCTTTTTGTTAGTGGTATGAAAAGAGGCTAAGGAGTCCTCATTGTCTTTGGCATTAGCAAAGTTCTCATCCGGAGAATCCCCCAAATAGGAAACCAACTTTTTAACAGGGGGCTCCTTAGTCATGACCTTCTCCACCTGAGAAGTACCAAGAGGGGTATTCATAGGGCTATCTTTTTTATTCAAGGGTTTAGCTAGAGGGGTATTCTTCTTTTTTTTACTGGGAGGGGAAGTGTCTTTCTCAGCCCACTCCGGGTCTGAGTCCTCTTTGCCCTCAAACGAGGTAGACTTGGTATCATATCCTTTCAAGGCCGAGGCCGAAAGAGGGTTAGACAAGGCCGGAATATTTTTAAAGTGCCCACGGATAAGCCACATAAGGCCAACATGCAGGACCAGATTCGTCTTAGTATCATTTTGTTGCACAACATCAAGAAAATGCGATATCTTACCCTCTAGGTTGAAGTATTCATGTTGTAAAAACAAATTTTCAGGCTTTAGATCTACAACCATATCAACCAAGGGCTTCTCATTATCTGCCATACATGGCTCTTCTTCACTTTCTAGAACAACTGTAAATGATTTGTCAATTTGATTTGTAGTAGAAGTTCTTTGAATATTTGCAGAAATATCAACAGTGGCAGCATTCTCAGTCTGCTTACTTGACTTCTTGTAAAGTTTTAATGTTCGCTGCGTATGATTCTCAGGAAACATAGAGAAAACTGCTCGCCATAAATCAAAATCAGAAATGAGATTATCTGCATCTGTATTGACCTCTAACTGGTGATCTTCAGAGGGCATATATGTAGTCAAATGAGCTTTGCAAGAATTAACATTATGTTCTCTGCCAAGTATGGTGATGCACTCATTGTAAAGATCTGGACCTACCAATTCTTGTGATATGTCCAATCTCGATAAATAAAAATTTATTCCATCACATGCATACTTATCTTCTTCGTTTCAGATGACATAGATGGTCCTTTTGTAATTACCTTTGTGGAGATCTCATCAGATCTTTTTATCTGATTATTTTTAGGAGACCTTTCTCTTTTGAATTTCTTCTGCCACTCTTGAGAATCTTGAATCCTACCCCAGCATTCTTCTGCAATATAATTACCATGAAATTCAAATTATTTATGGGTGAAATCTATGTTTGTGTCATTTCTATGTACTTTCCCAATGCCTATTGACCTATACCAGAAACGGTTGCCCTTTCCTTGTCCGTATTGATACACTGATTCCTCTATTGAGGTAGATGGCTCACGTTGGCGCTTATGTTTCCTGCGATCCTCATCTTCTCCTTTTAATCGTTTGAAAGGGCGGCTGTCTAGGTTGCTTTTACCATCTCCAAGCCTCTTGTTCAGAGTGTGGCTATCATCGGGCGTGTGCTTGATCATCCTGTCCGCTTTAAAAAGCTTCTTATCTCTGTGAGCTTGATCTTCCTGCCGTCTGTCATTCCTTGAAGAAGAATTCCGCTTCATATGGTGCAGTTTCTTGCAATGGCTTATCTCTTCATGTCGTTTCTTGAGTATTATGCAGCAGCTCCTCGTCTTCCTTATCTTCGGCAGGAGCAGGCTTCGAGCTACTGAAGACCAGAGAATCCACTGCAAAAAACTGCGTGGTCTCTCCATACTCAGCTTATGTGATACAACCTCCTCTATGCTCGGAGTATCTATGTCGTAATAGCAAGACCCGAGGATGGGCGGGCTCACAATCCTCCTGTGCACGAGGGATCACAGCTTGTCTATGTTGACAAAGGGACAAAAGTATCGGTTCTTAAGCTTGTGGAAGTGGTGCATACCAACCTTACTGAAATGCTTTCCGTGCTTGCCAATACGCCCGTGCCTTGCACTCAAATTTCCTCTCTTCTTCACGTTCTTCTTCAATCGAGTCGTCATCATGGCTCCTCTTCTTGAGATTGAATTACCACTTTCCTCCTTAACATGAGGCTGCAGAACAAGAAGTGCGATGGTGACATCAATGTCTAACTTGTAGACATTAGAGTGGGTCATGGGCGTGACCTCTGCATCAAAGGGAGGAATACCAAGATCCTCAAAAAGGCGTTCATGATTTCCTTGTCTTTATGCCTTATAAAATCATCATCCCATACTGTACTCTCTTTTTAGATTTTGTATTTTTTGTAGAGTCCCTAGCACTTTCTTGCACAAATATTTGATCAAATTCCAATAGGTTAAGAAATTCATTAATGAATGAATCAACTACATCATTTAATATATCGATTTCACATGAAGCAAGACTCTCTACTACATACAGGATGCCTACTTTGCTACCTACTTTGCTACCCTGAGCAATTACAAAGGCCCCTTTTGTGACTTTCCATCCTTGTGAAAACAACTATCCAACTGAAATCAAAATTTGTTTGAGCTGAGGGACATATCTACCATCTTGCAACAACCAACTATTTCCATTTTTTTAATTTTAAGAAAACATCCCTTTTGCTAAGAACATCACAAGATTCATTATTTCCAAGAAGAACCTTACCAAAGTCACTACTTTGCAAATTTTTGAAGTACTTCTTGCACAGAGGCATGAAACGATGCTTCCGAATCAAGCACCAAAACATTTTGTGTTGTTGCTTCTGAAGCTGAAACAAGAACACCAATTATTGCACTGACATCCTCTTCACCTACTAGATATGCTTCATCTCATTTTAGTCGATTTTCAACCTTCTTCAAAAACCAAGAATTCTTCTTGATGTGGCCTTGCTTGCCACAATACTAGCAACCAACATCTCTCCCACTAGATTTTCACCTCCCTTGTGATTTCTTACCACTTCCTTCATCAGGTGGCATTGCTCCCACTCAAACTCAAACCTCTCATGCCAAATGATCGAGCACCATGGCTCTGATATCAATTGTTCTGATAATGGAGAAACAACAACAGTATAAAAACATAAAATAGAACAATAATGATTGTACATAACGAAAAATAATAAGACACCATTTTTAACTTGGTTCACCATCAAAATGGCTACATCCACCAAGGAAAGTAGGGAAAACTATTTTATTAATCAACCTGAATACATCAATCTTCATCTACACCAAAAAGAGAATAAGGGAAATGTTTCAACTCTTTAGACAAGTGAAGGGGCATGGTAAGAGGAAGATGAAAGGGAAGTGATGGTTGGGCTTCATTTCCAACTCGTAACATCTCTCCAACACCCATGCTCTTTCGATGTCATCTATGGAACATAGCTTCATCATGTCTCAAACAATCTTCATACTGCCAAGCATAAGAGAGATTTAGGCTCTAATACCATATGATAGTGAATGCTTGGTTGATTGTATTCAATGCAATGCTAACATGAGAGGAACAAATACAATATAAAGGAGAGTTACGAGTAACTGCCATAGATATAGATGCAACCATGTAACTAAAATAAACACAACCACCTTTAGTAATTTGTGGCCAATGTAATATTGCCAACATGGCCCAATCTTGATCTTCTTGATAGAATAGAGAAGTGAATGTCATCAAAATTAAAATATCAAATATTTTAATTATGAGGAAATTAACCTCATTGAGGAAGTAATAGATCTAATGGTTTCACCATATGAGGTGGACAATATCAATGAATTCCTATTTAATTTTAGAGAGCTTTCAATGAGTATATTGGATCAACAAGAAATGGATTTTAACATTGTATCCATTGAATAAATGATGAATATTAGGAAATTAATAAAGGATTAGAAAAGAGTAAATATGAAACAATGTTATCATTAGATTATGTGACCATTTCGATCCAAGTTCTTTCAATTGAAGTTCATGTAGGAGTAGGTTCAAGATGGCATGGTCAAAGCTCTAATTACATAAGGTGATTACCATAGGATAGAAGATACAGGGTGATCCCACAAAACTGGTTTACAATTTTTGGCCAAACTGGACACTGAAATCATTTTTTCTAACTAAATCTTCACTTTCGGGCACTTATAGCGGCTAAACCGTGAGGAATATGAAGATGATGCAAAGTAATGATTTGTGACATTTTGTCTATAGATTCTAAATATATTTTTTCAATTTTTTTGGAATTAGATTGCACTTCTTTTTCCATCTCCTTCGAAAACTAGATTTTTTTAGCAAACAACATTTTTTAAGGAATGATGCTCACCGTGTATAACATAAAAAAAAATTCATGAAGGATAAAATTCTAATTCTTTTGAATTCAAATTTTTAACTATGATATCTAGTGCTTCCAATTGGTCTCATAGTTTTTTATTGAATATTTTTTCCTTAATCAAGTTTTGAAGTCAAACCAATAACAATTCAAACATAGGTAGACCGTATACAACATAACTTTTTTTTTATGTATCGAAATTGATTTTTTTTTGTTGGATTAAGGACTTCAATATCTAGTGCACTCATATTTCTAAATTTTATTTTTGATAATCTGCTAGGTAAAAGTACAAAGTTGTGTCACACTTTATAAAAGAAACAGCCAATGCTAATCCAACTTTTAAACTTGAATCACTAAAATGTAGCATATATGTTTTGGATTTTTAAATGATGTAAACTAGTAAAACGTGTATTTTTTAGTATATTTTATGTTTGTATTTTTTTTATAATAAATTAAAAAATTATTTTAAACTAGTTTTTCATAAATTAACACTATAATTTAGTTTTTGATAAAATGCTGAAAAATGAAGTTACACGGGACGTCAAACTTTTTATAGTAAATTTTATTTTATTTTCTTTCAAATTGTTTGTGTGTATTTATAACTTGAAACTTTAGTGCATGGATATGTTTTTTTCCAATTTTGATAAATATATATTTTTATATAAATATTAAAATGTGCGTGAATAAAAAACAATTGTTTCCATCATATGTCAACATTCATATTAAATATCTATCTAAAATGCAAAAAAAATCATACCATTTTGAAATAGATTCTTTTATCTAGTGCATCATAGTTTTTTCAAATTTTTTTAATAAGTTTTAGTATTTTTCCTTGGCATGGTAATGAACCTAATATTTTTTGCTCATAACCTACTTTTAGTATAAATGAAAATAATAATATAAATAATAATTAAACTATTTAAATAAAGATATTTTTGAAAACTACACTTATGGATCTACAAAAGGGTATTTTTACATTTTTAAAAAAAATGTTATTTACATGAGGAGGAGTTATTAAAACTTCAAGTTTTTAATTTTTTTTTTTTTTCGGTAAATTGGACTCAAAGTGGTGCTTCATATATTTTTAGCCAACAATTTTAGCTGAATAAATTGTGGAAGTATCTAACTTAGCTAGAATGAATCTTACTAGGTCATATGTTTGACCAAAATTGATCTTTAGTTAGAACTACTTAAATTCAGTTGTACTGATATGTTGGTTGAAAGTGTGACACAACTTTGTGCTTCAGCACTTTTAAAATATTTTTCCACATGTGCAGAATAAAGAGTTTGATTTTCAGTGAAACACCTATGTTTATTAAAACTGAAAAAACAAATACATGATAAAACCAAAACATATTAAAATTATATTCGTTGGATAGCTCGTTTTGAGGACTACCATCATCCAGTTGGGTTTATGAATTATCCTCCATTTTCATCCTCAACCCGAGCTTCAAAGCGCAAAATTTTGGACTTTTTTGGTGCCTGAGGGGGAGAAGGGGCGAAAAGGGGGTTTGAGCGAACCCCCTTTCCTTTTGAATTTTCTTTTCTTTTTTTGAATGAGAAATGTGGGGCCAACATTTAATGGGTTCACTCAAACCCAAGTTCTAGCAAACCCTATTTTTGTTCGCTCAAACCAAATAGTTCATTTGAACCCCTAAAATAATTTTTTTTTGCATGGGGTCATTTTCTTTAACTTTCCCTTCCTCACTCGAATTGTAAACCAATTTTGTGGGTTTAACCTACAAAGGATGAATTTTGGACCAAAATAGCTGAATAATAAGTCTAGATCGATAGTCTTGTGTCAAGAAAATATTATTATCCAATTGCACATTCTTCTGAATAAAAGATAATATTATTTGATTGCAAATTATTTCCATTCATTCATATATCTAATTTAAACCCTTTATTTATAACTAATTTTGACACTTTTTTTCTATAAAAGAGCCATTTATTTTCTATTTTTAATTATGAGAGAATTTGTTGATGGCTATAGAACCAAAAATAAAAAAAGTTACTATTTCTTTATTTTCATGTAGATAATTTTTGTGTCAAACTATTATAAATCTATGATTGTATATCAATTTTCATATGAATATCAATACACCTTGAAGATTCCCTCATTTGGGGAAATATTATGTAATTGTGTCATATTTCAAGGAATTTCATAGTCATTTTCATACTTTATAATTTATTTTTAAGCTTGCATCATCCATATGTAATTATGACTTTTTCTAATGAAATATGGAATAATTTTCTAGTATGTAATTGAAAATTTATGCTTAAATTTAACAATCATCATACTTAAGTTAAACTAAAGGTTTTCTTCTAAAATTAGAAATTTTGAAAGCCTATGATCGTGTTGAATGGGACTTCTTACTCAGAATCATGAGAGCGTTTGGTTTAAGCAATAGAGTCCTTCAGATGTTTATTCAACTCATTTCTTCTGCTTCTATTTCAATATTAGTGAATGTGTCTCCTTCACATTTCGTTAAGAATTCTAGAGGTTTAAGGCGGGGAGATCCCATCTCTCCTATTCTTTTTACTATTATGGCGGAATGCCTTGGGAGGAACTAAAAAAAATTGATTGATGAGGGATCCTTAGTGGGATTAAGGCCTTCCTCTAGTAATTTGATTTGCTCCCACCAACATTTTGTGGATGATACCATCTTGATTGGGAGATCAACCGTGGCTGAAGCTAGGAATCTTCAAAAAGTCTTGGATGATTATGAGGGAGCGTCAGGTCAGATGGTTAATAGACATAAAAGCTCTTCATTCTTCTTCAACACTCCAGAGCCAAGGTAGAATAAGATTGCTAGAATTTTTGGATGCAGAGTGGATTCTTTACCGTCTATTTATCTTGGGCTGCCTTTGGGTTTGAAGCCTCCAGAGTCTTTTTGGAACTCTTTGGTTGATAGATTTAGCAAAAATATTTTTGGATGGAAAGGAGCTCTTCTCAGTCCAATTGGTAAGATTCAGCTAGTCAAAGCTACTATTCAGAACCTTCCTATCTATGCCTTTATTATTTTTAAGATCCCTTCTAAATATGCATAGGCTACTGAGAAAATTCAAAAACATTTTCTATGGTCGAGGGTTGAAGAAAGAAAAATAATGCCTCTTATTGACTAGGATTCTATTTGTAGACCTAAAAATATGGGAGGACTGGGTCTTAGAAAGATTAGAAAGATGAATAGAGCCCTCCTTGCTAAGAACATCTGGAGAGTTTTCTCATCAAATGGAGAATGAAACAACATCTTAAAGAGAAAATATATGACAAATATTGATTCTCTCAAGCTTTGCTCAACTCTCCTTTCATGCCCCATGGTTTGGTTCTTTGGAATGATATGATTAGAGGGAGAAACATTTTTGATTTGGAAGTCGGATGGAGCATTAGAAATGGGAATCTTGCTAGTTTTTGGGAAGATAGATGGGTAATGAAGGAGCCCTTAATCTCATACGATAGTTTCAAAGGGTGGGCTGATACCTGCATGGAAAATTATGGGATCTATGTTAAAGAATACTGGAGAAAAGGGGGATGGGTGAATCTGTGCTAGATTAATTTGGACCTTTCCCTGATCCAATCCTCTCTGATGGCTATTAGAATGGGATCAAATCAATAGGAGGATCTTTTAGTTTGGATGGCCAACCCTTCGAGTAGCTACTTGGTGTCCTCAACTGTCTCTTTGTTGTCCTTTTAACCCGTCCGTCCTCCCTTTTGGGCTAAAGCTTGGATTAATCACTTGACCCCTAAGGTCAATATTTTCTTTTGGATTCTTCTTCAAAATAAGGTGCTTATGGTGGATAACCTCTGTAAGTGTGGCATCTAGATCCCAAATCAATGCTACCTGTGTAAGGGAGAAGAAAAACTTTCTAATCACCTGTTCCTCCATTGTCTGTATGTGACTTCTATTTGGGGAAGGTTTCTCTCTCTCTGGAACCTTTCGTGGGTGTCTCCTAGCTCTATCAAAGACCAATTTATTTAGTGGAATGCTCCTTCCTTGAATCCTTCTATTTGCAGATTATGGTCACTCACTTTGCCCTATATAGGTTGGGGTGTGTGGAAGGAGAGAAATAATAGAATCTTTAGGGACAAGGGAGATCTAGAGAATATTGTGTGAGAAAATTCATAGGCTAATTGTGGAAAACTTCAAAAATTTCCCTTATCAAGAGAATAAGATGGAGGTTGTGGTATGCTCTAACTACGACCTCAAGATGGCTAAATATTGGGAAATCAAAAGAGATGTGTCCAAGGCCTCAAGATGAGCTAAAAATAACCATGAAGGTGTCATTTGGTATCACCCTCCTAGGGGTTGGATAAAAGACAATTTTGATGGGGTGGCAAAGGGAAATCCAAGGACGATAGGGAGTGGGGGTGTGACAAGGGATCATAATGGCATGTTCATTGTGGTGGTGTCTATCTTTTTGGGCATACAGAATAATCACTTAGTTGAATCCATTGGAGCTTCCCAGGTTATTGATGTGGTTAATAGAATGAACTTGAAAAATATATGGATTGAGGGTGACTCCAAAAACATCATTGACTGTTTCCTTGGCAAGTTCCCGCCTTCATGGACCACTAAATGTTGGATAGATGAAGCTAGGGCTATTTTATCCAAATTCAACAAAGTTAGAATATCCCATGCCTATAGGGAAGCTAATAGTGTGGCCGACTATTTTTCTAATGAGGAAATTAAACAAAATGGGCAAGTGACATGGCATAATTTTAGTGAGTTAGGAGCTGACATCAGAGCCTTAATAGACTATTATATCACTCATGGGAAAATTGTTGCATTTAATGATGATTAGAAACAATAAATTCAGGTACTATGACATCATTCGTTGCAATGGTGATGTTGTAATTAGTATGAAAGATGGTAAGGGATGGCATGTTTTGTGGGTGCTTTGGGTCTGCTACGGGCTATCTAGTATGTTCTTTAATTGTGCTAGCTACCATAACAAGTGTATTGCGGAAATGAGAGGAAGCAAAAAAAGGATGGAGCCGACTGGCTGTAGGAAGCATAAGAATAACTTGAACGTCTGGAAGCATATTGAGTGGGGTGGGCTGCAACCATTTATTGACAAGCTCCATGGTCCTGACCCTAAAATACTTGAGTGTTTTGCTAAACACTGGAATAATGGTGAAATTATTCTCTCAAGGAGGAAGGCTAAGGTGGACAAGATTCTTATTGGGGAAATTATGGGTCTCTTGACTAAGGGGGTGAATTTCTATCATGATAGAAATTTTTCAAATGAAGTTGTTATCAATTTTCCCAAAACTAATGAGGAAAAAATGGAGCTAGTCAAAATCTCAAATAGTTATTTTGAGGCTGGGACGATCAAGAAGATTTGGAGGGAGGTGCTTAGAATTATTATGGAGTACATTACGTTGGATGAAAAATTTACGAGAGTCTATGGTTACCATTTCATCCTCCTCAATCATTTTTGACATAAGGTAAGAGTCTCCTTTCCTCATTACTTTCTTTATTCCTGGACTAATAGTATAGAGGAATATAGAAAAAACCCTAAGAAGAATCTGGTCCTACATTCTGGCCTAATTCAGCTTATCCATGAGCATTATAAAAATATGTTGGCCTTGTCTAACCCTTTATCGACCTCGACCTCAGAAGGATATGACACCGAGTCTAGTATATTTGAGGGAAAAGATCACTCTAACAACGAATGGGTTGAGAAAGACACTTCCCCCCCCCCCCACAATAATAAAAATAAGAAAACCCCTCAGGGAAAGCCCTTAAGAAAAAAAGAATGCCCTGTGAATACCCCCATTGGTACTTCTTAGGTGGAGAATGCCAAGATTAAGGAGCCCCCTGTGAACAAGTTAGTTTCTTATTCTGGGGATTCTCTGGATGTGAACTCTGCTACTACCAAATCCACTAAGGACTCTTTTACCTCTTACCCTACTATTGACAGAGAGAACAAACCCAAATTCCCTTGTGACCTCAATCTTGATGACCACTACTTCAATCCAGACCAAGAATTTCTTGATGATATTCTGGCTATTGCTAGAAATGGTATTGTTGACTATTTCAGAATCATGAAGTGGGTCTTTCATTAGATAAAGAATCTAAATTTAAAAAATATGATGGTCACTAGCAAGCTAGATGTGATGGAAGCTAAAGTGGCTTCCCAAAATTTTGCTAAGGTTTTATGGACTGTAGGAGAGAAGATGGCATTGGATGAATGCTTTCATAGATCAGTTGAGCTTACAAACATGATTAAGAAGGAAAATGAGAACAAGGTTAAGCACCTACAAAAGGAAATTGGCAAGATTAGGGATACTATGGAAACCATCATGAAGCACAACCAAAGAGTTGTGAAACATAATGCAACAATCCTGTGGGCTATGGTGGATAAAATGGAAAATACCCAACAGGGGTTGTTGATCATGGATCTGGAAGCTGATAAGAATAAAATTTAAGCAGGAGGATTTTGGCCCCTCGAAGAGGACAAGAGCCAACTTGAAGAGAAAATCGAATTCTTTGCCTCTGGAGATTAGGACCTAAAAAAGGTGACCCAGGAAATGTGCAACCTCAAAGCTAAGGTTGCTGAGACTTTAAAGTCTCTTGGTTAGCTTTGGTTGTGCTTGTTGTTGGCTTGTTGTTTGCTTTTTACTGGATCTTGGTTGGTGGCTGCTGTCCTTTTTTGCTTTCTTCTATTTTGTAGCCTTCCTTTCTTTGGTACTATGATGGTTTATTTTTATCTTGCTTGTAAACTCTATGGTTTCGAGTCCCTGTAAAACCCATTTTTTCTGCTATAAAAAATAATCATCATACTTAGGATTTTTAACCCACTCTTACTCCCATTTCTTTTTCAATTTTTTTAAGCATTAATAAAAGAAAAATTTGATAATCAAACCAAAATTTGAACACATTGTATAATTTAGCCACACTACCATTTGACTCCTTAACTATAAAGGAACCTCTTTAAATTGTATCCACAATGAAGTTCTCTTTTTTCTTATACATCATGACTTGACAATCAAAGAATTGTGATAATTAGATTTTGTCTATTTTTATTTCAAGAGAAATAAGGATTGTCACAAAATCTATCTCTATTTCTTGTGACCAACATGCACATCAATAAGTCTTCCTTTGCTACTGTTTAAACAATCTATCAAGATATTCTATAAATAAGTTTTAAAATCCACTCTCTCTTCTTCTCTTTGCAAGAACATAGTTCTAGAGGATTTTGGAATGGAACTACTTGTTATCCAATTAATTTCAAATTTAGTTCCATCTTGTTTTTGTGTTTTTATGTGTTATTAATTTTCCAAAGAAGTGGTAGTGGGTGTATTAATCTAGATATATATCCCTATTCTCTATCATTTATTTATTCTCTATTGGATTACTAATAACTCTTTGGTCATTATGTCTTGCCTCATCTAGCGGTGTAGTTAGCTATTCTAAAGAAACTCTAATCTCTCATTTTTTAACACAAACCTTTCATTTATTTGCATAAAACATAGGCTAGTATGATTTTAAATTTGATAGTAGTATAATATTATTATCAAATTTAAATATTGAAAATTTACCAATTTTTTATCACCAAGATCTTGGTAAGGCAAGGTAAGATCATAATGTGTATACAGATTATTACTCACTGCTATTTGATAACCTAGATCACATGAGGGAAAGGTGAGGGCATATGATTGATGAATAATTATTTTCACCACCATTAAACTATGTGCTTTGTGAAACCTGCATTGAGAGCCAATTATCAAAAATTTATATATTATAGAAGTTTTTCTAACTTACTATTGGATTAACAATATTGGATGGAATGTCACATGCTTGGAAGTATGCTCTAATTTATGTTTTAAATATTGAAGTATATATTTTTATTAGAATATATTTTTATTTTGAGGCTAACACTTCTAGACCTCCCTAACATACAACTTTGGTACTCATTTTTAAGCTTATACTATAATATATATCAAATTAAAATGTTATGTCATAATTAATATTACACGTTCTATCTCTAACAAAATCTAAGCTATTGATATAAAAAATTAAACACCATTTAAATTTTCTAATAATATACCCTTCAATTTTTAATATTTGAATAATATAAATAATAATAGTTTAAAAAAATTTACGTAAAGAAAATTTGTTTAATTGATACATTTTTCATTTTACAATGTATAATTTAGAGTAGTAATTTTTTCATATGGTAAAATGTTGTTCTAGTGATTACAAAATATATTCTTCCTCAATATGCTAAATTTTTAGAAAAACAAATCTTTTCATTGATAGAAAAATATATACTAAAGTCTAAACATAGTGTTGAAGTAGAAATACAACCTATGTGTGAGATTTCCTTTAGGAATTAAAAATATTTTCAATCTCCAATCACTTAAAAACCAAAGAGGTTTTGTCCTCTAATCTCGATGATTCCAAAATTTTATTTCTCAATTTTTATAGCAATACACAAGACTCAAACTATGATATAAAATCTTGAATAGATTATTAATTGTTTGAAAGGCCAACAAACTCATCAATATAACATCAATTGAGACCATTTTCCCTTTGAAAAATAACAATTAAAATATTTATGATATCCTTTCCTAAAAATACTAACACTTTGTCTTGAAAATCCTTATTAATTTCTATACATAAAAAATGTCAAATATTCTAGAACTTACAACAACTCTTTATGAAAACATCCACATAAAAACCTCCACCCCATATTATTTGTTCTAATTTTATGTGTTACTACCAAACTATAACCCCTTTATTAAAATATTTAAGTATCTTCATTATCCCCAACATAAACTAATTAACTAAAAAGAAACATTAAAAATTAAAACTTATAATCAATAACGTGCAAGCCATCTTCACATACCATTAAACCATAACCTTTTCCATTATAATGGCTGAGAATTTTCAGTTAAAAGAAAAGTCCAGAACGACCAATTAGGAAAAGAGCCATAAGGCAATACAACTGTTCGATAATAAATTTACATAACTCCAGTCATCTGTTTCACTAGTCCAGACTCAAAAGAGTTTTGAATATTATCCCCAAAAGTAGCAGTTTGGTTTCATCGATACCCTAAATTATTGCGTGACACCACTATTGTACACGGTTCAAAGTGTGTTTTGAACCCAGAAGATATAGTGCATGAGAATAAATCCAATATCAAACGTCTCAGTAAACTTTCTACAACACATAATCTTCACATGCTTTAAACTCAGACACCCATGCAAGAACTCTTAATTTCAGGTTCTCCAAGGGACGCTGGTTTCGCAATGAAAGTGGGGTTCACATCCCCTGCCATTATCACAATTACTCGCTCCTCGATATCATCACAGCTATATCTTTCATTCATTCCATCATGCTCACTTTCAGTTTGATTCCCTCTGCTAGTTAATGCAGTAGATCTCTCACTGTTGCAGCATAATAAGAGAAGAAAAGCTAGGGCCACGATAACTAGCATAATAAATAATCCCCCCAACAGTGTGGGAACATTTAAGGATTGGTTGCTGTTATAAGCCTCCCTCATATTTCTCATTCTCTTCCTTCAATGCTATCCCACCCATCTTTATTGCGATAGACAATCTCTGTGTCTTGGGGTCTACAAATATAATTTGAGGGAGGTCTAGTGGTTAAGCAACTCATCTCATCAAGTGGGTGAACGGTCATGGACTTTATGGCCATAAGTTATAGTGTATGCTCCACGTAAACGTTTCCGGGTTCTTCTCTGAGAGCAAGATTTCGATGTCACCATTAGATTAGACATCTGAAAAAACTTACAGAAATGAATAGTCACGTATGATGAAAACTAATTGGAGGGGAGAGATCCACCGTAGCTTCGCTGTCGCCAAAGATCAAAAATATCATGATTGATTTTCTTCCATAGACTTCGGTTGACTTTGGTCTTTGGTGCATAGCATTCTAATTTTAACATGTACAAAATTTAGGTTTTATAGCTGTAGTGAGAAAATGACGTAGATTAACCATTTTTAATGTTCTTTTCGGGGTGTTTCGTTTATGTATAATCCTAACATTTATTTTGACTTTTTAAACTATTTTTGTTTTATCTAATTTTGAATTGTGTTCAATTATTTGTTTTATAATTTTGTTACTCAGTTTTGGTTTCTATAGATTAGATCATGATTATGGCTTTTGTCTAGAACAAGATTGTAGTTGTGTTGTAGTCACCTTAATTCAAAATTCAATCCTCTCCTAAAAAAAATCATAATATAATTTGGACGAAATTCCATGTGATCTAATTCTACCATACAAAAAACATAAGATTTAATTGTCACATGTCTCTTATAGTAAACTTAATTTAACATTTCATTCTCTACATTTGTGTCTCATCTTTTTGGTAAATTTCTTCATCATTATTGATTTATCATTTTGCTCTCCAAATATTGATAAACATTATGTATAAGCTAATGATGGTGAGCATATGTGTTGCGTACATGTAGGTTGAGAATAGAAAAATTATTTCCACTCGTGGTAAAAGAAAGTGGAGTATGGTAGTATGTGGAGTGCTAGCTTCTTCATGTGGAAGAAGTTCCTTTAAGTGGTAATGGTATTTTTTTGAAGGGTTATTGTAGTGGTTGTGGTAGTTTCAATATTATGATGGTTATTGATTTCTATTTTCATGGTGTTAAGTTCTTAGTACACTTTTTGGAAGATGATATTGAGATAGAGAGTTTATATCTCAACTATGACTACTCAACCATTTTAATTATGAACTTCATTTTAGATTTGGTTGTACTCTTCTATCCCAACAACAATAGGAATTTAGGGAATTTATTTGAGTTCCCTTAGAGCATTTTCAACCTAGTCCTTGTGCACACCTAAACAAATACGATTGAAATGCTACTAGTGACAAAGGAAAGTAATAATGGGAAAAACATAAGTCAATGACTATGATTTTCTATGTCAATCTTGTTCTAAATTGTAGCATTTATTTTATTGATATGATTTCTTTCCTACTGAGAGTTTAGTCTCTTTTAGGAAAATGCAATAGTTATTTATTGGCTAAGTTTGAGAGTGCTTGGTTGAAATGCTAAGGACCTAGTTATTGTTTATTTTATTTTGTTGGAATTTGATGTTATTTTTTCTACTTGTTAGTAAAGATCTTGCAATAAATTAAATGTTGATGTAAATGATGCTAGACAAATAATGAAACTAATTTAATTGAAACATAGAAAAAAAATTGGTTTGGAGGAGAAGCGATTCACAATGCAAGAAAGGAATCCCTAATCCTTGATTTTTCCTTTATAGGGGAATAGTTCATTCAAGGAAACCTAGGATCCCAAATTGGATTGGCTATCAACACAAAGGTGAGTCAATTCTCAACAGGGAAGACCTAGGAAGATTCCTTAGGCTTTGAAGGGTTCACCACAAAGAAAAAGCTTGGAATTTAGACAACTTAATATTCAACTAACAAAACCTAATGATGCAAGCCAAATAATGAGTGCAAATGAAAAAAAAAAGTAACAACAAGTTAGGGTGTATGTACCTAGGAAGTCTGGAAATGGGATAAGGATTTTAGAAATGAAAAAATGTTGTCAAAATATGTCAGGGAGGATAAAGACTCCCTTACTATTGTCTTAATCCTGCTACTATTTTTTAGGGAAGATGCAAAATTTTCAGATGTTAGAATATAATCTAAAAGAATCTCTGCAGAATACCACTTCGAGGACTAAGAAGCCCTTATTGTCGACTTAGTCCCGATCTAGATTTCTTCAACTTCTAAATATGATCTTGAGGTTCATTGTCTCCTCTTTCATCTTCTCAAATCTTAGGTCCTAAAACTTCCAAATCTAATCTGTAGGTGACTTTCTATGAAGATGAAAACTTTGCAATGCAACTTTGTAACTTTATAATTTTGCACTTCAAATGATCTTCAACTCAAATCTACAAACATAAACACATGAGAGAAGAAAAACTTGTTGATTGTTAGCAAATGGGGGTTTTCCTTGGTCAAAGCCCTTGTTGGTAATTAAACCTTGGAATGAAATGATGAATGAATAAAGTGTTATGTTGCAACTCACCAAATGTTATGAAATCTACAAACTTTTGTGAACTGGCTAGCTTGAATGTAGATCTTGAATTGAAGGAATGCTTAATAGATATGGACTTTAATTTCTTGTTTAAATCAAAACCTTACATCACAAATGTTAGCTCAAAAACACACATGATTCAGGAATATCTTTGATATGATGCTTGAATCTTGATGATGGCTCCAAATGCTTGATGAATTTCTCTTGAATTCTCTTGATCTCATAAACTTTCCTTAGGAATGCTCTCATCAACTTGCTAGGTGAAAAATGAGTGAAAGAACCTTGTATTTATACTTATCCATGCTTAATATCCCAAAATTACACCACAACAAGATGACATATGAAATCATTAATTAAAGGAGGCTAAATCTTGCCAGATTTGAAATTAAATCCCAAAAATAACTTGAGGGGGACTAAGGTTCCCTAGGTAGCATCTTAGTCCCGAGGGTTGAAACTTGGGGCATAGACTCCAAAAAGGGGGCCCTCTAAGGTGCTTTTGAAATCAAGGTCCCAAGACCTTTGGGGTAAAAATACACTCTAGGTGTCTTATTATTCCTAGTCAAAAAAACAAGGACACGCATCCAAAATCATTAAATTATCATTTATCCTTTGATGTTTCGAGATTAGCCATAAAAAGATATATTTCATTAGGATTGTAAACGAAAAATAGGACCAATTAAGACATAAATAAGGATAAACAAAGCAAGGTGGGCCTAAAAAAGTGTGAAAATGCAAGGGTATGCATTTTCCTACACTACATTACTTATTTTTACATTTTATATATTCTTGATAATGAAACTAAGAGGGTCTACCTAATGTAATTTTGTAAAATAAAATAGCAAGGAAAACAATGTTTTTGCCTTTTTTTATTTTCAAATAACTTGCATGCATGAATTAAAATCAACAAAGAATCATTTTTCTTCTTCTTCTTTTTTGATTCGTAAGTTGTGTGAAGGGCCCACTCCCTTTTATTAAAAAATAAAGAATCTCTAAGTTACATCAAAGCTGATGCATAGGAATCAAAGGACCATAAGGGAAGAGAGGAAACATAGAAGGGATTATGAATCTAAAAGGAGACTATAGAATGTCAGAAAAAGATCTACAAGAGCAAGAAGAGTCTGCCACAAGGAACAGATAGCAAGTTCATAAAAATTCCAAAGAAAAAAAGGCTATCCATGTTTGAAGTTACAAGAAAGGAGGGAATCCATGGTCCATTGAGAACTCTCCTCAACAACTTCCATGCCTTCAATACAAATATTTTTAGCATCAATCTTCCTGCCTTTCTTCCTTTTTAGACCATAATCCAATATAGTTTTTCTACTCACCTTCTAAGAGAGCTTGAGTTTGTGAGGAGGAGCGAAAACCATGTCAAGCCCTAAAACCTCAATGCAAAAACCATGTAGCTCATCCATGAATGGGAAGGTTCCATCAGACTTTGAATCATCCACATTTGGCTTGAAAGGGATATTTGAAAAATTTATCCAAAACAAGATAGACAAGCAAAGGAGAGGAAGCCTCAGGAAAAGTAGAATCTAGCTCTGGAGCTGAGTGGGATTCAAAGAATATGCCACGGTTTGGCCATAAGAAGTCCACATTTGGACTACCCACCTTCTTAACCCATCTTTTATGGCTAACATACCTAGAACCATCCTTTCGATGGATAGAGAAAGCCTCATTTTTATGTCCCACCATATCACAACGGAAGTAGCAGAAAGGTAAGCCTTCAAAATTCAAATATTGTATCCAAAATCCAATAGCAGATTGGATTTGAATGGATTGAAAGAGAGATTTGGAGATGTCAACAATCGCACAGGCCTGTAAGAACCTCCAATTAGAAGTTGTCCCAACTTTTTCAAGCTTCACAAAGGATCCAAATAGATTAATTAGGTCACTAATAAGATCCACATTTTGAATGACTAGGGACAAGATATAAAGTCGAATCTAGAGAGGAACAAAGGTGATTTTGGTAGAGGTAGGGTCAAAGAAGGGGGACCAAGGAGTAATGAAAATATCGGAATGCTCAAAAAACAAGGCTCTTTTTCGACCATGAAATCACAGTATACAACAAAGTGGAAAGAAAGCAGAAAAAAACCAAAGTCCAAGGATGCAATCTCCAGAAAGGGAAAGTTTCTCCATGTTGATTTGACCCAATCTTAAAGTGAAGGTAGAGACGGGGATTTATGCAAGCATCTTAGAATTAAGGAGCGTTTTCCACATCTTCAACAATCACATCGATGTAGCCTTTAGAAATGCAAACATACAAAGGCTCTTCAACAAGAACCACCTCAACATCATCAATGAAAATAGTAGAGCCTCCTAGAGGAGAACAAAAACCCCTACTAGGCGAAGAAGGTGGGGCAAGCACAAGCATGGGAGGAGGCAGCATGGAATGTTGAATCTGCTCCAAGAAGGTCGAATACTCATGATAAGGGTTAGCTTTATTTTTGCAGGTCGTAAAGACCTTCGAAGCCAGATCTGGAGGCATACACTCAACGTTAGGTCACTTCCCAGGCATGGACAACCCCAAAGGATCAAACCCTAGGGCCTGCGGAGGGGCGGAGCATTGTCCATCAGAGCCAAATCAAAGCGAAGGGAATATCTCTTGTGTCCCTCCCCATTCACAGTGTAGCTCCCACCCTTCATGGAGCTTGCCAGATGTTTGCTTGATCTCATGACATTTGCTCCCAATTGCAACTTTCGCCCTCCCGCATCTGACGCCAAGCCACCATCGTCGCGAACGTCCTGCGTTCCCGGACTCCGAACGCACATTTTCGCTCAATATATATGTGGGTTTCGTTTTTCTTATTTTTATGTTAATTATAATTTAGAAATAATATTTTGAAATTAAATAAATGATTAATGATTACATTCCCTCCTTTTATCAGCTTTCAACAGAATATTACTTTCCCAAAGTAGAATTAAAAAATAAGCGTTTGCTAATTTTTGTTATGATTTTGGTAAAGAATGATAATGTTATTGTTTGTTTCCTATTGAATAGTCTTTTCGGATTGGTTATTATTTTCATGGAAAAGGGTCAATTGATTAATAATTTTGTGTGTTTTATTTTATGAATCCTTGAGGATAGAATGTTGTTCTAATAACTAAAATCTCAAAGAAACAAACTAATATAATTTTATCAATATAACATTAATTCAAGTAACGAGTGACCTTAAGGAAATCTTTGGAACTATGAACAAATTATCTTAGGATAGGAAAAGGTATAGGAGAATGGAACTAGCTTAGGAAATGGATAAGACAATTAAGGATAATGCTACAAAAGGAAATGACCCTTGGAGTGTTGAGTTGTACCTACTAAAGATGGAGTGGGACCTCATTAATAGTCCTACGAATTAGCTTGGTTTTTCTATTTCCTTGTTTTGGGGCTTGCATGCCTATTTTTAAATATGGCCTACATGCCCCCATGTTTATTATGGTTCTCTTTTATTTGTTGTTTTCTATAGATGGTTTCATGGTTCCTTTTTGATGTTTGGTTGGATGCCCTAGTGATCTAATGTTGTTTTGTTCTTTGTGTTAGTTCATTGATTTTTTTGTGCCTACTTTGGTGGAACTCGTCTAATAGTTGTGAGGCCAATTTGTTGGTATTTTACTATATGGGATCAGGGTGCTAACCCCTACTTTTTTAATCAAAAAAATAATTTAAATATAAGCCACAAATAAACGTTGCAAACTAAGAGAAACAAAAACTACCATAACAAGTATTCTCTCATATAATCTATTGTAATAAGAAACGTATTTCAAGGTAAGAAAAAGATATTACACACCTAGTAAATGAGATTATCTAGGATGAGAAATTATTTTTTTGTTGACAAGATCATATTCAAGGACCAAAATTTGTAACTATCTTCCCCTCTCCTACATTTAGACATTCCTTATGATATAAAGATGGTATGGAAGCTAAAAAATGTTTGAAGGATCATAAAACCAAAATAAACAATCATCATTTTGATTATTTATATTGGTTTCAAGATAAAAAATGGCGAGTTCTATAATCTAGAAACTAATGAGACTTATACCTTAGGAAAACCAATAAATATCAATTGATTTTAGTTATAGTTCTCTCAAATGGATGCTAGAAATTATTGGTGTATGTGCATGGAGAAGCAAGAGTAGAAAATATTAAAGAGAAGAATTCAAAAGACTAATACAATTATTTTGTTGTAATCAGTTATAATATTAAATATATATTTTGTAAGGGTAATTATGAGTTACCTATGTTGGGTGCAACAAAAGATGGATTGGATAAGATTTTCCAATGAAATATTAGTGCAAAAATAGGTATTTTCAAAAAGATTGGGAGAAAAAAATTGGACTTCCTTCAAGTCCTATGATAGGCTAAATTTAGACTTCCTTCAAAAAGTGATCCAAAAACTAGGCTTCTCCCATAAAAGGTGTCATTAAGTTCATTCTTTAATATCACAAACCAACTTTTTGTCTTGATAAATGGTAATCAAGATGGTTTCTTTAACTCTTCACAAGGAGTTAGACAAGAGGATCCACTCTTTACCTTTGTTTTCATTCCATTGGAAGAATCATTGAGTTGGGAAATATCGGGGGCACATGCTCAGGGTATATGGCAAGGTGTAGATATCACAAACTCAAACATTAACATGACTTATTATTTAGAGATGACACATGTCTATTTTCCAAATCTATTTTCCAAGAAGGAAGAGGCATTAAAGAAGTCTAAGAGGATAATTATAGAGTATCAGGTCAAAAAATGAATGATAAAAAATCAAGCATAATCTTCAAAAAAACCTCCCCAATAGTGTCTTCTCCCATTCTAGTAGTTGTTAATTTCAAACAAGATGATTTGCTAAGCCAATATCTAGGAATCTCATTCTTTTTTGGATTAAATAAGCCTACATTGTGGAACAAAATTTTGTCTCAAATACAAAACATAATAGATTCATGGAAAGGAAGATGGTTAACAATGGATGACAAACTCACATTAACCAAAGTATTCCTTTCAGTTATTCCCAATTATGTCATGGCAATCCTCAAGCTGCCAAAATGAGTGCAAATGCACATAGAGAAATATGTTATAAAGGCCCTCTAGCATGGAAACCTTTCTAGCAAGAAAAAGAGTAAAATTTTGCTAGTTTCATGGAATAAAATATGTGATGAAAAAACATGGAGGATCTATTTTACGTAACCAAGAGGCAAGAAATATGGATTTGGGATCCAAAGGTCTGTGCAGGATCATGATGGGCCAAAAAGTGGCAATATGTAAGTGATATAATGGCCTATGTGGTTTACGACTTTTTTTTACCAAAAAATCATGAAATGATTTAAAGGGTTTTAAAGGAGATTCTCGGCTTTCCACTAATATAAATTATGCTTTAATTTTAATTTAATAAATAATTATTATTCATTCTCTATTTGAATTATGACTAAAGTCTTAATTGATAGACTAATTGAAAAAACTCTATAGCTTTCAAACGGTATCATTTTTTTTGAATCTGAAACATGTGTCACATTATATGCTTCACATACTATAGGATTTAAAAAAAAAAAGAATTTCATAAAGTTTTGACCAAGTTAAGGTGGTCAGACATACGAGTTTTTATATTTTTTAAAAGGTGTCATAAAAAAATTCATAACTAATTATTTACTCGGAAAGAAATTACAAAAAAATATACATCACATAGGGACATGAATTCTCTACTTATATCTAAAATATTATAAAAAAATATTATCATTTTATTGTGGTTAGAGTGGTCAGAAAAACACATACTTATTTTTTCCCTGAAATTTAAGTACAACTCTATTGAAATTTCAAATTTTCACCAAATAGATTTATTTTTAAATAGACCTAGTAGTTTAGAAACTATATTCAATTTTATACATATTCTATTCTTACATATTTTTGAAATAATATAGATAACTTATTCAAATTTTTACATCAAGTTGCCTAACTTTGATTTTATGAATTTTCATCGCCACTTAAGGGCCTATTTTTTCCATGATGATCCTGTACATACCCCCAAATTAGTGTTGAATGCCTATACAAAACCATATTTTGAATGGGCCAAAATCATTCAAAGTGAATACATGAACTCTTCAATTCCCGAATGCATTTTCATAATGTCAAATCCTCTAGAGGTCTCCAAAATGTGGAACTTTATGATAAGTTACAGAGAAGTCATTATTCCACATCTAACTTCATCTATAAGAAATGGAGAAAAAACACTATTCTAGGAGGACTCTTGGAATGGATTTCCACCTGTTAGTGTCTTAACGTTTTACTGAGGCATTTAATCATTCAGGTGGTTTTTTCCCATGTTGGGTAGTTTTACACCTTTCACCTATTTTCTTGCCTTTAAAAGGCTATACAATATGTAATTTATCACATCTCATTTTTCAATCTCTCTTCTGGTGAAATAGCCTATGTGCTTCTCTATTTTTTTGTGAAAATTTATTTTGTAGATGATTTTCCTAGGTTATTTTCTCTAACATGGTTTCAGAGCCACCCAATCTGCAACTCCTTCCTTGAGAGTTTTCATCAGAGAGTTTTGAGATCATTTGTTTTAGCATTTAAAATCTATTAAATTACAAAACTGCCTAATTTTTGTTTTCTTGCTATTTGGAGATTGGTTAGGCTAATTCTATGTTGTGTGGCAGATATTTTCCTCATTTAGTGATCATCTATTTTTTGGCTATGATTAAAGGTTGCGGGATAGTTGGCGTTGATTTTATCTAGAAGAATCGATTTGAATTTGGAGGCATGATTTTGTGTTGAATAGCTGATTTATGCAAGAGAGGGGCATTATTTAAATTGGAGTCATATTTGTTTCAAAACTTTTTTTTTTTTACTAGGTAGTGATTCTTTTTTTCTGCGATCTGCAAGGAAAGAGGCATGCAAAAGGAAGAGGTCACGACTATCATCATTTGAAGGCTATGAAGGAGACCCTTAGGCACATATTTCTCCTTTTTTGATTGGAGGCGTTTGAAAGAGGAGGTTGATTCAATTTACATCTTTGTTGTTGTGAAGTTATGATCTGCAAGTTATGCATGTTCTTGGCTTTGTAGGAATGATTCAAAGAGGTTTCTTTTTTTGTTGAGCATCACAAACTTTATATTCTATAAAGTTTCAAATGAAATATTTATTTATGGATTCATTGATGAGCAGCCGAGAAGAAGTGGGCCCAAGGCTTTGAATTTTTTTTGGGGAACTATTATCCCACATTAATTGTGTGGGGAGTTTTCTAGCTATTTAAATAACCCTTGTCTCACGTTGTTTTTGTGAGCTAAACCACCGAAAATATGCAATATAGGGAAAGAGGATTCCCCAATAGGCTCTTAGGGTTTTTCACCTAGAAGCTTGGTTGAGGAATGACTTTCTTTCACACTAAAGTATTCTTGGTGAGTTCATTCAAGGGTTAGGGGTTTAAAGTGATGTGTGTGGAATACCCTAAGTGTTGGAAATGGATGAAGGAAGCTAAATAGTAATGCAAGAACTAGGAAATGAATATGGTCATGTGTAGGATCATCATGGAAAAAATAGGCCCTTAAGTGGCAATAAAATTCAAAAAAATCAGAGTTAGGCAGCTCAAAGTAAAAATTTTAATAAGTTAACAATACTATTTTAAAAATATGTAAGAATAGAATTAGTTGCAAATTGAATGTAGTTTCTAAACTACTAGGTTTATTTTTACTTTTAAAAAATCTATTTGGTGAAAATTTGAAATTTCAATTGCACAATAGTACTTAAATTTTTGGGAAAAAATAAGAAGTAGGTGTCTATCTGACCACCCTAACCACAATAAAATGATAAAAAAAAAATTTATAATATTTCAGATCTAAGTAGAAGACTCATGTCCCGATGTGATGCATATTTTTTTGTACATTTTTTCCAAGTAAATAATTAATTATGAAATTTTTATTAAAATTTTTAAATAATATAAAAACTCGTATGTCTGACCACCTTAACATGGTCAAAACTTCATGAAATTCAATTCTTTTTTAATCCTATAGTATGTAAATCATAGAATGTGACACATGTTTCAAATTCAAAAAATGTGATACCCTTTGAAAGCTATAGATGTTTTTCAATCAGCATATGAATCAAGACTTTAGTCATAATACAAATACAAAATTAATAATAATTATTTATTAAATTCAAAGTAAAACATAATTTATATTGGTGGAAAGCTAAGAATCTTCTTTAAAAACCCTTTTTGTGTCATAAATTGTCGGTAAAAAAAGGTTGTTAGCCACATGTGCCATCATATCACCTAAATATCGCCACTTTTTGGCCCATCATGATCTTGCACATACCCATATATGTTTGAAAACACATAATGATATAAAAACATATACAAAATGACATAGAAATGTAAACAAAACTAAAAAAATCTATGAGATAGAATGTGTGCACTTGGAACCTGAAGAGGGATGAGATGCAGGTATAGAATGTTGTTGAAATTTTTGCAAAAGCTAACTAGGAAACTTGTGTTAATCTGGGTGACTTGGTCACAAATCTAGAAAAATTGGTCTGGAGCCTGTTTCTGCCAAATGGGTGTTTGAATATACAAAAAGCACTGAAAGGTAGGTTCAGTGGGACTAGGTCACCATTTTTGGTGACTTAGACCACTTCTGAATTTTTGGAAATCTGAAAGGGGGAATGGAAGCCCTCAGTCTGCACTTCGGTTCTTCACATGTGTTTGCTTCTGAAACTCTAATTTCTAGGCCTGGGACTAAATTTTGGTGGATGTTTTGACTTTTCAAGCAAGGAGACATCTTCAACAAATCTTCAAATCCTTCAATGATCTTCAATGTACCTAAATTTTCAAACACATCAAGAGATAAAAATAGAAATGTTGATTGCTAGGGCATGGGAGTTTGCCTTGGTCAAGCCCCTTTTAGATAATTCAATAAAATGAAGAGATAACGAAATAAAGCATGAAACAATGTTGTTAGTTACCTTTCCCTTATGATAGATCTTGAGTTGTTGTAGAAATCAGCCCTTGAATTCTTCAAAAATATGTCTTGTTGACTTAAAATGCTCAAGCCCTAGCTTGTTTGAGAAGAAGGAGAGATGAGTGATTGAGAAGAATTAGAGATTGGGGTTTAGAAATGAATCAAATTAGGGTGAAAAATATGAGAAAAACCCTTATTTATACTTGTGATGCCCTAATTTTCTCTAAAATACAACCTCACAGACTGACCTTAGGGTTTTGGAGGAAAAATCCCGCTAGGAAATTGATTTAATTTTGAATTTTAAGTCAAAAGGGACTAGGTTGCCCAATTTCCACTTGGAAAAATTCAAGTGGTAGTAGGGAATAAAAAGGTGTTAAATGATGTTTGTCGGGATTGTCTCAAAAAACACACTAAAGTTAGACCTATAAGAGAATTAAGGGGTCATTATGCCATAAGAAAGGGTTAATTTGGTGATGACAAGCCTAGGAAAGTGTGAAAATGTCTTACAACACCTTATAAAACTTTGGCACAAGGCTTGGAAAGGGGTAAAAGGAGGTCCAAAAATCTATAGGAAAGACCCAAATGAGTGAAAAGTCTCAAGGCTACACTTTTTGGCAACACATTTATCCCCCACTTTAGTGAGAGGATGAACTTGGTTCAAAATCACACTAAAATAGCCTAATGAAGATGATGAAGAAGAAGGTGGTCAAGCCCACAATATTCAAGATTCTATGTCAAATTGATAACAATGCAAGAAGACAAATTCAAGGGTGAAAAATATGCAGCAAAATGTGATACATGATAATGCAATAATAAGAACTAGAGGGAAGAGAGGAATGAAAGTGAAATGAGTGGATCAAGCTTCGACCGCTTGTCAAACTAGTTGTGGATTAGATCTAGGTTGTGTTTCCAAGAAGAAGATGATATATGCTCACTCTAGGGTGATGGAATTCTTGGCTATATATCGAGTGAGAAGGTCCAAATGGTGAGAAACATACACATGACTGGTATGTACTCACACACACAAAGGTGGCTATGGGGAAATTCATGTCGCTGGTTAGGCTTCTCACTTAAACCATACCAAAGTTATACCTCTTGATAACTTTGATAAGGTGCCAAAAAAGAGAATGACGTTTGGTGGTGTAAGGTTTCTTCAAAGGGATTTTTATTTTTTTAATGCGATGTCTCATTTTAAAGAACATCATGTGTAATTTTTCCAAGAGAGGAAAAGTGAAAATGTCTCATTTTGAGGAACATTGTACCTAATGTTTTAAACAAAGGGAATCACAAGAAAAAAATCGCACAGTGAAATGTGAGTGTGGATATATGCCCCCACTTTAAAGGAATTTCTAACACCATTACTATCATAAATTTCTTTAGAGTAGAAGAAGAGGAAGACATGAGAGCTTGTTCGGAAATCCCTATGCCAAGTCATATGTTTTTGATAAGTTGCATCATGAAAAGGAGAGTATTTCACACATGAGTCAACTTAAAACATCCCGTCCATATCCTAGGATTTCTCTTATATGTTCATGAAAGGTTAACGACTAGTCAAAAGAGACAACGAAAAGTGAAATACGAGGAAAAGGCTACCTAACACCTTGCCCTCACTTAGTGTAGGACAAGAGTGAGCCAAAAGGATTGATGAGATGTAAGGTAGAGTGAAAAATTAGTATCAATTAGAGGAATGATGTACCCCCTCTAGAGGGAGAACAACAAAATCCTTAAGATGCTGGATTTTTCTAATCAACTCTTTACATTAATTTGTAGAATGGCCTTGGACTTTGTGATAGGTACAAAATTAATTCTTGCAATAGAATTTCTTTCACGTATAAGGTAGAAGATAAATCAAGTGATCTTGGAGGAGTCTCAACAAGATTCTCGCTTTATCAAGGGTAGATAGAGCTCCTTTATTGTGTGACAAAGAAGTGTATTGCTTAGTACAAGATTTCATTCTTACACAAGAAACTTTAGATTATGATATTGAGTATGCTCATGTAGAGGAGTGTGTAAAATCTAAATTAGTAGTGTGCTGCAAGATGACAGACATTAGGAAAAGATTTATTTGTTTGTTACAATGGATCATGTGGGAGACCACTAGTGTCCATCAGTTTAGGATTCACTACTAGTGTTAAGGTTTGTTTAGAAGGGTGATTTGGGATGGTATTTATGTGAGATGAAGGCTTGGTGATTTCCATTAAATGAAAATAACCACGGCCATGATTTTTTGTTTGTGTATGAGGCTCGATAGGATTGTGGATACCTTGTTTGCTAGCACCACATCCTTTTCCACTGTAGCCAATTTGTTTCATAAGATCATAACCTTTTCCATAAATCTTTTTAGTGATTTTGGATTGGGTGTGTGTTTGTTGTTTTCTTCTTTGTCTCGAGGTGGACTCTTTCAAAGGATCGGCTAAGTCTTGTGTGGACAAGACTATGTTTCCCTTTTCAAAGTATTTTTTTATGATCTTGGATTCTCCTAGTAAAGGACATGTGAAGTCTAAGGAACCCCAATCATCGTCTAAGAGTGTTGGTTGTATGGGTTCCACTTGTGTGGTTTGTGTTAAGGTGTTGAAATGATTCTCTCTTTTTTTTTCTCATTGTTCAAGCAATTGTTTGGTTGAGGGTCAACATCAAGTGTGTGCACATTATTGTTGTAGATGTATGGGTAAGTGCACCAAGATGGTTCCCAAAAAGGGGACTTAAGTGGCCACTTTTTTTCTAAAATCAAGAAATATTGACTTCGGACGTGAAAGTGAGGATAGTTACACTCAAAAAAATTAGATGGAACATAAACACGGATAGAAGTTCTCTGAGTCTACTTTCTAAACCACTAATTTATTTTTAAAATGGTTAAGATTAAGGTGTTCAAAATAGGGGTGTACACAAATTGGTGATGTTTTTTTCAGAAAAACATAACATAACAACTCTTATACGATTTTTTTGGTAATTTTTTAATGAATATTTGATTTTTTACTAATTTTTGAAGTGGACACTTCCTCAAAAAATAGAATTTTGGCCATGCTACCCCTACAAATTTTGGAAACTAATTGAATTGTATTACTTTATTTTTTAAATTTGTACAATGGAGTGTAGTTTCTAAAAATGCAATTTATTTGAAAATTCAATGAACGGTTAATTTATAACGAAAAAAAAACCAAACACTCCTTTTTCCACAAAAAAAAGACATACAAACAAAATAAATTATGGATGAAAGGCTACACATTGTAATAAAGTGAAAAAAATTACATTGTTGGATAGTTAAGAGAGAACCCAACATCACCCATGTGTTTGATTTTTTCAATGTTGAGCCACATGCAATCCTGATGGTGAGCACGAACTCGATTATGTGAAATATGGTAGATTTTGTAAAAAAACGTCTCTGGTCATTGGGAATTCCCTCCAAGCCTTTGGGTTGGTATTCCAAGTCAAATACCAATCCTAACACTAAGAGATTCCCAAAGAAATATATAACGCGAGCGTGCTATAACACGCTCACGTTATATCTCAGTTTTGACATGGTTTTTTGTTTTTGTCGAAAACATGTCAACTAAGGCATAACACAAGCACATTATAACGTTCTCACATTATGTCCTCCTTTATGTTAAATGCCAATCTATTGAATGTATGTTGATATATTTTTATGTTTATATGTACATGTATGTATGTATGTCATGTATGTATGCATGTATGTATGCATGTATGCGTGTATGTATGCCTATATGTATCAATAGATGTATATTGTATGTATGCCTATATGTATGTATGTATGATTGTATGGATGTAGGATTGTATATACATATGTATTATGCTTGTATGTATGTGAGTATGTATGTATTTACGTATGTCTTTAGAGGGAGGGAGAATTTAGAGAGAGAGAGAGTCTGGAGAGAGGGACAGTGGGTGGAAGTGAGAGTTTAAGAGAGAGGGAGTGGGAGAGGAGTTGGAGTGAGAGGTGTTAGGAATAAGGTGTCTCAACCTTGGATAATTCCTATTCTTATTATTTGTTTTGTAAAATGTATTTCTTGCAAATAATGTAATTAAGTGTGAGTGGACATGTCTAGTTTGCATGTTGATGTGTCACTCCACTTAATGTGTCGGCATCTTGAATTGTGTGTAAGGAGATCATGGCTGAAACGGTTATGACGGATTCCTATGACACGTAAGAGCTATGTCTGGAAGATTCAATGAAAGGTGAAGACATGTGAGTGTATTGTTGGAACGTTTTGATGCTGCCACATTTTGTCTTCAAGTGTTGGAAATCTCCTAAAAGAACTTGCATTGCAAGTGTGTTGTAACCGTTGTGTTGAAGATAATACATTGTGCAGGTTTTGGAGTGCTGGGGTTTTTTACCGAAAGGTTTTCCCCAGGGTAAATCATTGTGTCATTCTTCATTTTCTGTATGTATGGTATATTGCTGCAATATCTTTGTTAAGTAGATTAACGAATCTGAAATTGTAAGGGTTTAAAACGAATTTGCACCAAACTTTCCTTAAGAGATTAGTGTAGGAAGCTGTTTCCGCACCTGAGTTTCCTTACAAGAGGGACTTAACTATGTAGGGTGGGAGGGGGAGAGAGAGAGAGAGGGGGGTGGGAGAGAGAGAACCAAGAGAGAGAGATATAGAGAGAGGGAGAGAGAAAGAGGGAGTTATGTAGGTAGGGTTTCAAAGGGAGAGATTTGAGAGATAGGTAGTGAGAGGGAATGGGAGAGAGAGGGAGTGTGAGTGAGAGACATGAGAGAGGGAGAGGGTGTGGGAGGGAGTGACCAAATAAAGGTAGAGAAAGAAGGGGGTGGAGTGAGAGGGACATATCTAGGTAGGGTAGGAGGGATAGATACAGAGAGGAGAGAGAGACAAAGAGAGAGTTACCTAGGTAGGTTGCTAGAGGGAGATACTTGAGAAAGAGAGGGAGTGGGAGGGAGAAACATGAGAGAGAGTGAGAGAGAGGGAGTGGGAGATAGTGGGAGAGAGTTTGAGGGACATAGAGAGAGATGGATAGAGGGAGCGAGAGAGGGTGGTAGGGATTGATTGAATGAGAGGTACACAGAAAGAGGGAGAGGGTAGATAGAGACAATTAGAGAGGGTAGGAGGGACAAAGGGACAAAGAGAAGATATGTATAGATAGAGATAAAGTGATAGGGGTTGAGGGTATAGGGATGATGGTTTCTAGGGTATTAGGGTTTAAGGATTGAGGGTTGAGGGATCAAGAGGGTATAGGGGTTGACGGATTAGGGTTAAAGGGTTGACGGTTGAGTGTTGAGGGATTAAGAAGGAATAGGGGTTGTGGGATTCAAGTTTAAGGGTTGATGGATTAAGAGGGTATAGGGGTTGAGGGATTAGGGATTAAGGGTTAAGGGTTAAGGGTTGAGGGTTGAGGGTTAAGGGTTAAGGGTTGAGGGTTGAGGGTTGAGGGATTAAGAGGGTATAGGGGTTAAGGGGTTAGGATTTAAAGTTTCAGGGTTTAAGGCTTGATGGATTAAGAAGGTATAGGGGTTGAGGGATTAGGGCTTAAGTGTTGAGGGTTAAGGGTTGAGGGATTAAGAGGGTATAGGAGTTGAGGGATTAGGGTTTAATGGTTGAGGGTTGAGGGATTAAGTGGGTAAATGGGTTGAAGGATTAGGGTTTAAGGGTTGAGGGTTGTAGGTTGAAGGATTAAGAGGGTATAGGGGTTGATGGATTACAATTTAAGGGTTGAGAGTTGAGGAAATAAGAGGGTTGAGGGATTAGGAAGGTATAGGGGTTGAGTGATTAGGGTTTAAGGGTTGAGGGACTAAGAGGGTATAGGGGCTGAAGGATTAGGGATTAAGGGTTGAGGGGTGAGCATTGAGGGATTAAGAGGGTATAGGGGTTGAGAGACTAGGTTTTAATGGTTGAGGATTTAAGGGTTGAGGGATTAAGAGGGTATACGGGTTGAGGGATTAATTAAGTATAGGGTTTGAGGGATTAGGGTTTAAGGGTTGAGGGCTGAAGGATTTAGAGGGTAGAGGGGTTGAGGGATTATGGTTTAAGGGTTGAAAATTGAGGGATTAAGAGGGTATAGGATTTGAGGGATTAGGATTTAAGAGATGAGGGGTGGGGTTAAGGGATTAAGAAGGTATAGGGTTTAAGGGATTAGGGTTTAAGGGTTGAGGTATTAAGAGGGTACAAGAGTTGAGGGATTAGGGTTTAAGGGTTTAGGGTTGAGGGTTGAGGAATTGAGAGGGTATAGGAGTTGAGGGATTAGGGTTTAAGGGTTGAGGGTTGAGGGATTAAGAGGGTATAGGGGTTGAGGGATTAGGGTTTAAGGGTTGAGGGATTAAAAGGGTATAGGGGTTGAGGTATTAGGGTTTGAGGATAAAGGGTTGAAGGTTGATGAATTCAAAGGGTATAGGGATTAAGGGATTATGATTTAAGGGTTGAGGGATTAAGAGGGTATACGTGTTGAGGGATTAGGGTTTAAGAGTTGAAGGTTTAAGGGTTGAGGAATTAAGAGAATATAGGGGTTGAGGAATTAGAGTTTAAGGGTTTAAGGGTTGAGGGTTGAGGGTTGAGGGATTGGGGTTTAATGGTTGAGGGATTAAGAGAGTATACGGGTTGAGGGATTAAGATGGTATATGGGTTGAGGGATTAGGAGCATATAGGGGTTGAGGGATTAGGGTTTAATGTGTTAGGGTTGAGGGTTAAGGGATTAAGAGAATATAGGGGTTGAGGGATTATGGTTTTAAGGGTTGAGGGTTGAGAGATTAAGAGTGTATAGGGGTTGAGGGGTAGGGTTTAAGGTTTCAAGGTTGAGGGTATAGGGGTTGGTGGATAAGGGTTTAAGGTTTGGGGGTTGAGGTTTTAGGGATTAAGAGGGTATCGAGGTTGAGGGATTAAGACGATATAGGCATTGAGGGATTATGGTTAAAGGGTTGAGGGTTGATGGTTTAGGGATTAAGAGGTTATAGGGGTTGAGAGATTAGGGTTTAAGGGTTGAGGGTTTCATGATTAAGAAGGTATAGGGTTTGATGGATTAGGGTTTAAGGTTTGACGGCTGAGGGTTCAAGGTTTAGAAGGGTATAGGGGTTGAGGGATTAGGGTTTACAAGTTGAGGGTTGATGGTTGAGGGATTAAGAGGGTAAAGGGGTTGAGGGATTAGGGTTTAAGGGTTGAGGGTTGAGGAATTAAGAGGGTATAGGGGTTGAGGGATTAGGGTTTAAGGGTTGAGGGATTAAGAGGGTATAGGAGTTGAGCGATTACTGTTTAAGGGCTCATGGATTAAAAGGGTATATGGGTTGAGGGATTAAGGTTTAAGGGTTGAGGGTTGAGGGTTGAGGGATTAAGAGGGTATAGGTGTTGAGGGATTAGGGTTTAACGTTTGATGGTTGAGGGTTGAGGGATTAAGAGGATACAGGGGTTGAGGGTTGAGGGATTAAGAGGGTAAAGGGGTTGAGGGATTAGGGTTTAAGGGTTGAGGGTTGAGGGTTGAAGGATTTAGAGGGTATATGGGTTGAGGGATTACGGTTTAAGGGTTGAGAATTGAGGGATTAAGAGGGTATATGAGTTGAGGGATTAGGGTTTGAAACATGAGGGGGTGGGGTTGAGGGATTAAGAAGGTATAGGGTTTAAGGGTTGAGGGATTAAGAGGGTATAGGAGTTGAGGGATTAGGGTTTAAGGGTTGAGGGTTGAGGGTTGAGGGATTAAGAGGGTATAGAGGTTGAGGGATTAGGGTTTAAGGGTTGAGAGTTGAGCGATTAAGAGGGTATAGGGGTTGAGGGAGTAGTGTTGAAGGGTTGAGAGTTGAGGGATTAAGAGGGTATAGGGGTTGAGGGTTGAGGGTTGAGAGATTAAAAGGGTATAAGGGTTGAGTGATTAGGGTTTGAGGATAAAGGATTGAAGGTTGAGGAATTCAGAGGGTATAGGAATTGAGGGATTAGGGTTTAAGGGTTGAGGGATTAAGAAGGTATACATGTTGAGGGATTAGGGTTTAAGGGTTGAAGGTTTAAGGGTTGAGGGATTAAGAGGATATAGGGGTTGAGGAATTAGGGTTTAAGGGTTGAGGGTTGAGGGTTGAGGGATTAGGGTTTAAGGGTTGAGGGTTAAGGGTTGAGGGATTAAGAGGGTATAGGGGTTCAGGGATTAGGGTTTAATGGTTGAGGGATTAAGAGAGTATATGGTTTGAGGGATTAAGATGGTATATGGGTTGAGGGATTAGGGTTTAAGGGTTGAGGGTGAACGGATTAGGAGCATATAGGGGTTGAGGGATTAGGGTTTAAGGTTGTAGGGTTGAGGGTTAAGGGATTAAGAGGTTATAGGGGTTGAGGGATTAGGGTTTTAAGGGTTGAGGGTTGATGAATTAAGAGGGTATATGGGTTGAGGGATTAGGGTTTAAGGGTTGAGGGTTGAGGGTTGAGGTATTAAGAGGGTATAGGTATTGAGGGATTAGGGTTTAAGGTTTGATGATTGAGGGTTGAGGGATTAAGAGGGTATAGGGGTTGAGGGATTAGGGTTTAGGGGATGAGGATTGAGGTATTAAGAGGGTGTAGGGGTTTAGGGATTAGGGTTTAAGGGTTGAGGGATTAAGAGGATACATGGGTTGAGGGATTAGGGTTTAAGGGTTGAGGGTTGAGAGATTAAGAGGGTATAAGGGTTGAGGGATTAGGGTTTAATGGTTGAGGGTTGATGGTTGAGGGATTAAGTGGGAATAGGGGTTGAGGGATTATGGTTTAAGGGTTGAGGGTTGAGGGATTAAGAGGGTATAGGGGTTGAGATATTAGGGTTTAAGGGTTGAGGGTTAAAGGTTGAGGGTTGTGGGTTGAGGGATTAAGAAGGTATAGGGGTTGATGGATTAGGGTTTAAGGGTTAATGGTTTAAGGTTTGATGGATTATGAGGGTATAAGGGTTGAGGGATAAAAAGGGTATAGGGGTTGAGGGATTAGGGTTTAAGGGTTGAGGGTTGATGTTTGGGGGATTAATAAGGTATAAGGGTCAGGGGATTAGGGTTTAAGGGTTGTGGGTATAGGGGTTGAAGGATTATGGTTTAAGGGTTGAGGGTGGAGGGTTGATGGATTAAAATGGTATAGGGGTTGAGGGATTAGGGTTTAAGATTTAAGGGTTGAAGGTTGAGAAATTAAGAGGGTATAGGGATTGAGGGATTAGGGTTGAAGGGTTGAGGGATTAAGAGGGTATACGTGTTGAGGGATTAGGGTTTAAGGGTTGAGGTATTGATAGGATGTAGGGGTTGAGGATTTAAGTTTTAAGTTTTGGGAATGTGCAGGATCATCATGGAAAAAATAGGCCCTTAACTGGCAATAAAATTAGGAAAATCAGAGTTAGGCAACTTGACGTAAAAAAATTAATAAGTTATCTATATTATTTCAAAAATATATAATAATATAATCTATAGATAATTGAATGTAATTTCTAAACTAGTAGGATTATTTTAAAAAACAAATCGATTCAGTGAAAATTTGAAATTTCAATGCAGTAGTACTTAAATTTCTGGGAAAAAATAAGAAGTAGGTGTTTGTTTGACCACCCTAACCTCAATAAAATGATAATATTTTTTTATAATATTTTAGATATAAGTAGGGGACTCATGTCCTGATGTGATGCATATTTTTTTGTAATTTTTTTCCAAGTAAATAAGTAATTATGATTTTTTTATTACAACTTTTAAAAAATATAGAAACTCCTATGTCTAACCACCTTAAGAGGGTTGAGAATTGAGGGATTAAGAGGGTATAGGGGTTGAGGGATTAGGGTTGAGGGTGATGGGGCTTTTAAATTTCAAAGGAAGGAGGCTAGGGTTTTAGGGTTTCAAAATTACCCATGCTGATATGAAATATAAAAATTTGAAACCCTCATGTTATGTTTAAACGGTGACTTTCTACTAAAGGTAACCACTCACTTATGTGGTCTGGTTGAGCCCTGTCCTCCATGTTCTTACCGACCCCTTTCACCTAGCCTATCGAATTTTTGTTTCCACCATTGGGGATTAAAATTTTATACCACCGAGGATTGTACCAGTCGTTCCCACTTGAATATTCTTCGTGTTTGTACATGTTGTTTGGCTAACCGTCCGATCACGGGTTTTGATCTGGATTGTTTCTCGCAAACCTCATAGGTTTTCTTGTTGATGTCACAAAGTAGGGAAAGGTTTGTGAGATGTCACTGGTGTAAAAAGGGGAGTGGATGGAACAATCACAATTCCATGCTCCGGGTCTCACCTCAATAATTCCCTTTGGTGGCTCTCTCCACCAACTCAACCTATAGGTCCTAACTCAAATGTAATTACCCCTAGTTCTACTGGCCATCCCCTCTTCCATCCATGTCCCACAACACAACCAAAACTCAGTGCTTTGCCTCTACTTCACCCTTGACCCTTAATCAACCCTATAGGCCAAATACACACAAAGCTCAACTAGATACTTGCAATGGTTTAAAGGTGTATTTTCATGCTTCCAAGAATACCATTAGGTCTCTTGAATAACCACTAGACTCCATCTCATCATCTTTTCTTCCAAACCCTCACCTAGGTTTTCAAGGCAACAAGCCCAGAGTCTCTTTTTAACCGTCCTAACCCGAGAAAAGAGGATGTTGCTCAAAACTTCTCCAAAGAATCTCAAATATTTTTCATGGATTCTTGGTCCTTATACCAACCTCTTAAATATTTACAAACCCTTAGGCCTTGCCTTGTCGTACACAGGTCTGTCCTTAAACTTTGCAAAATGTAGGGTTTTTAGCCAATTCCTGACCACCCGATTGGACTATCAAAGAGTTTTCTTAGAAAATGGACTGTTGGAACCTCCTCCTTGGTACCATACCATTGGGAGACCTCCTTCTACACTTCTACCACACGGTTTGTCTTGGAGAAGTCATCCCTGCAAGTTATGTTCTTTTTAGCACTGTCCTTTCTAGTTGGGAAAATTCCTGACCACCCGGTTGGAGTGTCAAAGAGTTTGCCCAGTAAACGGACTATAGGAACCTCCTCCTTAGTAATAGACCACTATGATACCTCCTTCCACTCTTCTACCATGGGGTTTGTCCTGGAGAAGTTGTCCCTGCAAGTTATGTGCTTTTTAGCACTGTCCTTCCTAGCCGGGCATTGCCAAGCTCGCCTAGGAAGAGACTTTCCTCATGATTGCTTGCCTCCTAATGACTCCTAACCCTACTAAAAATATAGGCATGGAGCCTAGCCACTTATTCCAAGATCCCATACACTAGGTATAGGGGAAAGGTGGTCTAGGACTCCATTTGTTGCAGCTTGCCAGTCAGAATTTCCAAAAAAAAACAAGAACCTAGTTAACTAAAATTAAAAGATTTAACCAATGAAACAACTTCTTACAGACCCAAACAAAGCTTGGAAATCAATTAGATCACATTCCCCATGTATCAAGATTCTTGGTTAATCCATTAACACACTACCAAGAACACAATATAGAAAATTCAATTATTTCCTACTGTCTTCGTTTAGCATTCATGAAAATTATCAAATTATAAACTTTTTAAACATTCACAAAGCCTTCGAACCTTTTACACAGGTCGATGCAAACCTTATAAAGTTTCAAAAGGTGGTTATACTTCCCCTTGGTAGGACATAACCACCACCTTTGGCCAAAATTTCTTAAAGCAACATTTTTGGGCTTTATTTCCATTTACTAGAACTTACCCACCATGAGTGTCTAAACTCATAACTCTTCCACACCTAATAGCTCCTGACCACTACTTATTCCTAACCTTCAAACATAATGCAATGGTCAACATGACCTTATATAAATGCATAAAAACAAACATACTTCCTATTTCCTAGTATTTTCCTAGGTGCTTCCTATGTGCTCGTGCACCATTCTCCCCCTCCCTACATAAACACTAAGGAGTAGAAGGAGAGATCAATGAAAAATCAATGCCAAGTTTCTTGAACCGATCCTCTTGTACCCATGTAGCTTCTGATTCATGCTTATTCTTCCACTTGATAAGGTGTTCCATGTACACCTTGTGTCTTGTAGACTTTTGTACCCTTGATTCTAAGATCCTTTCAAATTGTTGCTTGTCTTGAGAAGGTAGGGGTATGTTGCTAATGTCCTTGAAGATTTCTTGACTATTCTGATCCATTCCTTTGACTGATCCCTTATATTTGATCAAGTCAGCAATATTGAAAACTAGTGAGATTCCTAAGTCAGTAGGTAGTTCAACCTTATATGCATTTTTCCCATACTTGGACAATATCTTGCATGGTCTGACTCTCTTCATATGTAGCTTGGTTGACACTCCCTTCTACAACCTAGATTTGTTGAGGTGTACCATGACATACTCACCCACTGCAAATTGTACATCCTTCCTTGTCAAATCTACCTTCTCCTTCAGCTTTTGTGTAGCTTCGGTGACTATCTTCTTCACCTGCTCCTAAATCTCTTTCATGGTTTGACTGAAGTCTTCAGCATGTCCACTCCTACTCTCCATGGTTCCTAGATCTCTAAGCTCACAAATGCCTCTTGGGTGCATCCCATACACAACCTCAAAAGGACTCTTCCCTATAGTTCGGTTCACACTGTCATTACAAGCATACTCAGCTTGTGAGATCACCATGTCCGATGTCTATCCATATTCCTTTGTTAGACACCTCAATAGGTTACCTAGCACCCTATTGACCACCTCTGTTTGGCCATCGGTCTAAGGATGGTAGGCTGATCCAAAAGACAGGTTGGTACCCAACCTACTCCATAGAGTCTTCCAAAAGTGACTCATGAATTTAACATCCCTGTCTGGAATAATGCTCAAAGGTAAGCCATGAATCCTTACAACCTCCTTGAAGAAAAGATGAGCTATGTAGCTAGCATCATGAGTGTTTTTTCAAGGAATAAAGTGGCTCATTTTGCTAAATCTGTCCACTACTACATACACACTGTCAAAACGAGTCTTGGTCTTAGGGAGTCCTACCACAAAATCCATGCTCACACACTCCCAAGGTCTGTTAGGAATGGGTGGGGATTGATAAAGACCAGCATTACTAGCTCCTCCCTTAGCTCTCATACATACAACACATTGTTCCACATACTTTCTAACATCTCTTGCCAGCTTAGGCCAATAGATTCTAGAGAATTCCACTTAGCCTATAAATACCCCTTCAATTCCTTCATTTTGGCGGATCAAGTCTTTTGCAAATAAACTCTTGCAAAATTTCCATTCAAGCTCTCACCCATTTTAGCATCCATATTGCATCAATTCATCTTGCATCCACTTCATTTTCATTGCCATCCAAGGAGCACACAAGACTTCAACATCAAGGGCCAACCAAGGAAGCAACAACATGAAGGTATAACAGCAATTTATTTGTCTATCTTGCTTTCATATTGTTCATTTTCTTAGGCTAATCATTGAGGTGCCCTATTATCTTGTTGTTTCTCTTTATTGCACTATTAGTTTTATCTAACATCTCACATATTAGGAAGCAGCATTTTATAAGGATCACATATACAACTACAAATACTCTTGTGAAATCCTTGAGCACTTCATTCATGAGCCTCATGAATGTGCTAGGTGCATTGGAAAGGCCAAATGGCATAACTCTCCACTCATATAATCCATCTGTTGTCTTGAATGTTGTCTTCCATTCATCACCATCCTTGATTCTGATCTGATGGTATCCACTCTTGAGATCCAATTTGGTGTAGTATTGAGCTCCTCCAAGACAATCCATTAAGTCTTCAATCCTAGGAATAGGGAACCTATACCTAATGGTGATTCTATTTATTGCTCTAGAAGCAGTACATAACCTCCATTTTCCTCCCTTCTTGGTTGCCAAAACTACTGGTACTGCACATGGGCTGATGCTCTTTTGAATCAATCCTTGATCAAACAACTCTTGCACTTGTCTGGCCACTTCCAAATTTTGATCCGGTGTAAGCTTGTATGCTGCTTTGTTAGGTAATGATGCTCTAGGTATGAAGTCAATTTGATGACTAATAGCTCTTTTAGGAGGTAAAGTTTCAGGTGTGCCATCACTTACAATGTCTTTGTACTTCACGAATAATTTCTGGACTGCTTTGGGTATGACTAGTTTTTCAGTCTCGTCTTCCTCCTTGGACTGCAATAGAACTACATATCCTTCTCCACCTTCATGCAGGGTGTTCAGGAACTATTTTCCACTACTTAGTAGCACACTTGGTGTCTTTGACTGTCCTTCATCCTCTTCTGACAGTGACTGCAATTTAAAAGTCTTTCCATCCTTCTTAAATGAAATTGTATTCTCCTTTCCTTCATACATGGCACTCCTATCATATTTCCATGGTTTTCCCAATAGTAGATGACATGCATCCATGGGTAAAACATCACAAACTAACTTATCCTTGTAACCTCCAATGGAAAACTCCACCGTTACTTGTTCATTCACCAAAAAACTTTGCCCTTTGTTAAGCCATGTGACCTTGTAGGGATTGGTGTGGGGTACCTTCTTCAATTTCAGTTTCATTACTACCTCCTTTGAGATAATATTGCATGTTGAACTTGAGTCTACTATGACCTTGCATACTTTACCAAGTATCTTGCATCTTACTCTAAATAGAGCTCTTCTTTGTTTTGGTTCTTCTTTGACCGGTTGTCTTATCAATACTCTTCTAAACATCAGACTCTCTCCATTCTTAGATTCAATATGACTGACCTTAGTTGCCTTAGGACTCATGGTGTCCTCTTGTGCATAAGACACTCTCTTCTCATTGCTTGATGAAGATGCTTTCTCCGGGCATCTATAGGCTGGGTGTCCAAACTTGACCACAATGATAGCATTTCATGGTTGCAAAATAGGAATTACTCCTACCTGCTTCTCTTCCTCTATTGGATCCTCCTTGAGAACCTCTACCTCTATTATACCCTCCTCTAGAAGTTGTATCATTGCCATGATCTATGGTTTTGAACTCTCCTTGGTTTCTTTGGTCATTACCTCTACCTTGGTAGCCTCCTCGCTGTCCTCTTTGATCTCTATGATCTTTGCCTTTACCTATGCCTTTAGAAACCTGATCTTGCTTCCTCTTGCTTCTCTCCTCAATCTTGATAGCTAATTGATAGCATTGATGTACTATATTTGGACTTAAAAGAGCCATCTCCTCTTGAATGTTCCATTTCAATCCATTAAGATATCTAGCCACCTTGAGGCTTTCATCTTCTGAAACATTAGACCTCATACAAAGTTTTTGGAAATACTCTATGTAGGTATTCACATCTAGGTCTTTCTACCTTAGGCTTTGTCTCTTCTTGTGTAGCTGAATCTCATAGTCATTAGGCATGTAGGCTTCTCTCACCTTTGCAACCATACCTTTCCAAGTTGAGATGGGTTTATTTCCTTCCTTCTCCCTCTCCATTTGGATGAATTTCCACCATGTCAAGGCTGATCCTCTCAATCTTGATTTAGCCACCTTCACCTTATGTGCCTCTCTGACCCCATCACACTCAAAATGATTCTCCATACCTTCTATCCAATCCATGAATAGATCGGCTTCCATCTTCCCACTGAACATTGGTATGCCTTCAAGTGCCTTCCCACTCAAAGATTTCAATGCCTTCAAGAAAGGCACCTCTTGTAGAACAGAGTCAAGTTCAGGGATCTTGTCTTCCTCTACAACGTCTTCTTTCTTTGGTACCCTATTACTGTCCTCACCATCCCTGTTTAGTACAGTACTCAATGTCTCCTCCAACTGTGCTAGTCTTTCCCTCAGTCTTCTATTATCTTCTTCTTGGTCTTCAACCTTCTTTTCCAACTCAGAATTTGTCACCATGATTGTGGAACCACTTGATTCCAGGTCTGACGTACAAGTCACTATCCCAAACCTTTACCTTGCTCTGATACCAATCTGGTGTAAAAAGGGGAATGGATGGAACAATCACAATTCGATGCTCCGGGTCTCACCTCAGCAATTCCCTTTGGTGGCTCTCTCCACCAACTCAACCTATAGGTCCTGACTCAAATGCAGCTACCCCTGGTTCTACTGGCCATCCCCTCTTCCATCCATGTCACACAACACAACCAAAAACTCACTCCTTTGCCTCTGCTTCACCCTTGACCCTTAATCAACCCTAAAGGCCAAATACACACAAATCTCAACTAGATACTTGAAGGGGTTTAAAGGTGTATTTTCATTCTTTCAAGCATACCATTAGGTCTCTTGAATAACCACTAGACTCCATCTCATCATCTTTTCTTCCAAACCCTCACTTAGGTTTTCAAGGCAACAAGCCCAGAGTCTCTTTTTAGGCCTCCTAACCCGAGAAAAGAGGATGTTGCTCAAAACTTATCCAAATAATCTCAAATATTTTTCATGGATTCTTGGTCCTTATACCAACCTCTTCAATATTTCCAAACCCTTAGGCCTTGCCTTTTCGTACACAGGTCTGTCCTTAAACTTCGCAAAATGTAGGGTTTTTAGCCAATTCCTGACCACCCGGTTAGACAGTCAAAGAGTTTGCCTAGCAAACGGACTGTTGGAACCTCCTCCTTGGTACCAAACCACTAGGAGACCTACTTGAACACTTCTACCATGGGGTTTGTCCTGGAGAAGTTGTTCCTGCAAGTTATGTGCTTTTTAGCACTGTCCTTCCTAGCCGAGCAAATTCTTGACCACACGGTTGCACTGTCAAAGAGTTTTCCTAGAAAACGGACTATTGGAACCTCCTCCTTGGTATGAGACCACTGTGAGACCTCCTTCCACACTTCTACCATGGGGTTTGTCTTGGAGAAGTTTTCCCTGCAAGTTATGTGCTTTTTAGCACTATCCTTCCTAGCCGGGCATTGCCAAGCTCGCCTAGGAAGAGACTTTCCTCATGATTGCTTGCCTCCTAATGACCCCTAACCCTACTAAAAATATAGGCATGGATCCTAGCCACTTCTTCCAAGATCCCATACACTAGGTACAGGGGAAAGGTGGTCTAGGACTCCATTTGTTGCAGCTTGCCAGTCAAAATTTCCAAAAAAAAAACAAGAACCTAGTTAACTGAAATTAAAAGATTTAACCAATGAAACAACTTCCTATAGACCCAACCAAAGCTTGGAAATCAATTAGATCACATTCCCCATGTATCAAGATTCCTGGTTAAACCATTAATACACTACCAAGAACACAATACAGAAAATGCAGTTATTTCCCACTGTCTTCGTTTAGCATTCATGAAAATTGTCAAATTACAAACTTTTAAAACATTCACAAAGCCTTCGAACCTTTTAGATAGGTTGATGCACACCTTATAAACATTTAAAAGGTGGTTATCCTTCCCCTTGGTTGGACATAACCACCACCTTAGGCCAAAATATTTCTTAAAGCAACATTTTTGGGCTTTATTTCCAATTACTAGAACTTACCCACCATGAGTGTCTAAACTCACAACTCTTCCACACCTAATAGCTCCTGACCACTACTTATTCCTAACCTTCAAACATAATGAAATGGTCAACATGACCTTATATAAATGCATAAAAACATACTTCCTATTTCCTAGGGTTTGCCTAGGTGCTTCCTATGTGCTCCTGCACCAGCTGCCATCTGGCATATACAAAAGGGTGGGGTCTTTTCCCATGGTGCCAATGATGAGAAGTGGACGCCTTTTCACCGATGGAGAGATTTAATTATGGGGTTAATAAAAATTCTCCCTCACAGACCTCACACACTAAATGTCTCAAAAGTATTGCGAGGTCTGCGAATAGGCGACACGTGGCATGTTTCTTGAAGCAACAGGGCTAAGAGGGACCCATTGTTCAATTGTGACCTCCTTTTTTCTTGTGTAATGATTGGTTGTGTTTTTTCAAGGCAGTGATGTGGATTTTCAATGATTGTTTTACACAACCTGAGTCATCCAAATTTCCAGGTCCATTCTACATCAATGGTGCAGTTCCAGAGAAATTACAAATCATCTGTGTAATGAGATTTCATACTCTGAAACATATTTTATGAATCGCTCGAGCTTTTCAGAGGATCTTCTCCTGATTTTATCTAGCCTATGAATGATTCCCTCCTAATAGATGCAATTATGGTGGCTATGTCAGCCACTTATGGCTCAAATGCTTGTTTTGCATTCAAGCAATTAATATCCCTCACACCAATTCACTCTATAAATGCTTGCTTAAGTGACCTAGTGTTATCATTATTTTTTTTGAGTTGTTTTGTTTGCAGGTGGTGGTTATTCTTCTATATTTTGTGAATCTATGGATAAATCTATAGGGTGTTGGAGTGACAGAGTAGGAGCCACGAAGTCGTTAGTTGAGAAGGAGAAACCTGCTCCTAGAACACTCAAAGTTGCTACTAAAAGTGCTGGCAAAAGGCCATAGCGTTTCACTTCTCCTGTTCTAATTTCATCAGATTCTGATGGTACTGGGTTTGAAACTGATTCAAATTACTGGTGTTACCTTGCAGCCTTGACTGATCTCATGGGAGTGAATGAGCCTGAGGTCCTTGTAGTCGAACCAATAACTACAGTGGTACTAGGCCAAGTTGCTGGATATGGTGCCAATATGGCTGGAGGAATGAAGGAAGTTCCATTTTTAACTGAGGCAAGAAATCAGAGTGATCACTTGTATCGTGGTTGTGTGTCTACTTAGTGGTTGCTAGTGTTGGGTCTTTTGGGCGGTGTTTTTTCTAGTGTTTCATCTTGTTGATATGGACGTGCGCGTGTTTGGCACATTTTTTTTTTCTCCAACTGGATACTGTGTAACCGTTTTTTATTCCTCGCATCATACACTATGTTATCCAATGATGAGGAATGTGAATTCAAATTTCATTCTAAATGAAATTTAATTTTGAAATTAACAATGTAGCCTAAAGCTTTGTTGCTCTCCTGTCCTACAAAGGAGATTTCATGGATCATTGTTATGGTTGAGATTTTGGATCCATAAGGTTATGAGTATGTATAGTTAGTTTTACCGTAGGGTTTTGAAGGTATTATTTAGGAAATCATTCTGGGTTTGGAATAGTATGAAATAAGTATGCTATAATATTGTAATTACTGATATTGAAACAAATCTAAGAGAATTAAAACAATTTTCTCTCTTGTGTATGTGTCATGGATTATGAATGGATTTATCAAGGGTTTGTTCATTTAGTTTCAATGGTGTATTTGAAAGTGTAACTTTCTATCTTGCTTTAACTTAACGAGTTAATCAAATTCTTGAAAACAAATTGCATGTTTATGGTCATTTGTTCAGGATTCACTAAGGAGTATTGTTTTAACATACTAAAAGATCTCATAGTAGCAAAGAATTATAACGATAAGTTCATAGTAACTGAACTATATTTTATATGACTCCCGCCCAATGGATGAGGCACTGGATAGTGTTTGTAAATTTTTTTTAGGTGTAGGACTGTGGCTCTGAGCATGGTGATTCAATATCTGAACATTTTAACAAATATCAAACACTATCTCTTTTGAGATATAAATCTTATGATAATTTTCAATCTCTTTTCTTTGAGACATCTGCTATTATCCTTGGGTTTTTGCCATGACCAAGCTATTTTTTTTTTGATTGTGTGTGTGGAGACTGCATTTGTAAGAAGAAGTGTTCTTATTAGTCATAGAAAAATCTTATGAACACATGAAGTTTTACCCACCTTGGTCTCACAGAGCCAAAAGTGTAGGAGATGTTAGTCTTTGACTAGATCTCATTACTTGGCCACTAGCCTTTTTAGTTCTTTATAGTAGAGTTTGGCTACCTCTTAGAGAAATGCAAATCCTATTTGGAAAAAACACCAATAGAATGGTGACTCTACTGGGGAGTTTTGACTCACTAGTTGCAGATGGTTATAAAGTCATATCAAAGATTTGTTGTTCTAAATTTACATAGTGAATGTTTTCAACCTTAGAAGGAAGAGTTTTTTGAGATGAAATCGAAAATCCTATGATTTATGGTATCCTATTGGCAAAGGATTCAGGAGTTCTGGAGTCATTAAAGTTGAATGATGGTTTTATTGGGGAGAACTTTTGAGAAATTTAAAAGAAAAGAGAAAAGAGGAACCATAGGGGTTGAAGATTTCTATCCAGAATTATTTGTTGAGTAAAGTTGGATGGTAAATTTGGATGGTAATGGACTATGGCTTTGAAAGAGATTGGTAGTGGTGTGGTGTGACTCTGTTGTAGGTAAAAACCCATAATCTAACAAGATTTGAAAAGGAATTTCATATTTATTTTAATACCATCATATGTTGAAGAGGTGGCGACTCTATTTGAAAAACCAATTGATGAATGAAGGAACAATCCCAGATTTGTGATATTTATAGTCACGAAGAAGAATTTAATACATGTTGCCATAAATTACCAGGCATTTCTTCAAAACTAAATAATTCACTATTTCTAATTGTGATGGGTGTTTATAATTAGGGATACAGATGGTTCCAAAATAGATGTCTAGCATCAAGAAAGGAACAATGATTATTTTTTCCATACTTCTAATGATGCAATATACAAAAGGCCTTATTAAATAATTTTTATGTTGCATCATATCTCTAAAAGCAAGGAATACTATTTTTAGTCACTAATGGAATCATGGTTGCGATGGTAGATGATATGTCTGATAAGTAAATACTATTGACGAAATTTTAAATGGTACAAGTGATTTCCCATATGTAAAGACAGACATAAATATGCAAATAGAACAAGTTGCATTGAGCTCTTCGAGGTGTTTTGTAACTAAAAGGTATATGCCTTTTATTATCAGTAATATCAATGGTTACCCTAATCCAATTCCTAAGAAGATTAGGAAGTATTTACCTAAATATACAGGGCAAAGTGCAGAATCAACCTCTAAGAATTTACAACATTTTGTAGATGTAATGGGGGATTATGAAATCAATCACAAGGATATTTTTATGAAGCTTTTTGTGCAATCCTTGAAGGGTTATGCCAAGGATTGGTTTTCCTATTTACCTGCCTATTTTGTTAACTCATGGAATCAGTTAGTGATAGTTTTTATGGAAAAATTTGGTGAACAAGTCAAACCCAACATATTAAGAAAAGGTTTTATGGGAATTCACATAAAAGAAGAGGAGTTAATCCCTTATTTTAGTCTCAGGTTTTCAAAAGCTTTAAGAGAAACCCCTAAAGAAATAAGACCAAGTGAGGTTGAATGCTTAGTTGTATATCTTGGTGCTTTTGACAAAAGGATGGGTTACTTACTAAGAGATAAATAACCTACAAGTTTGCACCAAGCATATCAAATGGCTATGGAAATTGAAAACAATATGAAATACTCAATGATGAAGGGGTATCTGGCTGCAAGTATTGATTACCCTAGCCTAACTAGTACTAGTAAAATGCCAGAGTTGATTGCTCAGAGCACTGATTATAATAAGGGTATTTTTAAAACCATTATTTCTTCATCATTGCAATGTGATGATAATGAGATCCAAGTTGAAATCTAGTCTAGTTTGAATGATGTTGATCAAACTTATTTTGTACCAAAATTGTACGAAATGAAGAGGCAAGAGAAAGAATCGCCATATGAGTTTTTTTAAAGATTTTTAGGTTCTTTAATACAAATTCCTAGAAGCCATAGACCTAATGACTATGAATGCATTGATTTATTTTGTGAAATTTATGAACCAGGGTTAAGTTTTTTTCCAGATGAATTAAAACCTACTAATTTGGCCCAGGTCATTAAGTGGATAGAAATTGCAGAATCAGCCAAGAATGTGTCTACACAAAATGAAGACAATGCTTGCCCTTTTGAAGAAAGTTGGATAAATACAGAGGAATTTGAGGGGAAAAATGATGCAATATTGTGTGAGACACCCATTGTGTTTCATAATCTTGATTGTAATGCTCATATCACTGATATTTTGTTACATGCTAGTGATTATGATTTTAGAGGTAGTGATTGCAGTACTGGGGATGGAACTAACATTTTTCTTTTTACCAGAGTTGTATAGGAATGTAGAACCTCATGTTCTTACTTGTTTCCAAATGAAGGAAAAAATTTCAAATGATAAACATCTAGAGTATACTCCAGGTATATTGGCAATGGAACAAACCTATTGTATAAATGTTGAGGAATTTGAGGACAATGAAGTATGTGATCAAAAGAATAGTACTAAAGACAACCAACATATTGATGAAAATATTAGTAATATTGTTTTTCCTGACTGCTTGTGTGAATTTGAGATGGATATGTTGTTACCTTCCGACATTGATATTTCTAGTGAAAAATTTTCAGCTTGTGCCAAAATTTTCACTTATAAATTAACACATACAACAGGTAATGTTGCATACAAAGAGGCTAGTGCATATTTCTCTTTCTCTTTTGACCAATTTGAAATTGATGTATTTGACTCTGTCTTTGAGGGTTTTCATTTGAGAACAAATGAAGAAATATAGGAGGAGGTGTATATTGAGGGGCCTGAAATGAATGTGTTTACACACTCCCTTGAGAATGATATAACTAATACTGTAGACATTTGTAATGCTAGGATATATTCCAAATTGACAGATTTCAAGTGTTGGAAACCAAACTTATGTGGGAAATTCTAGGGTGGGGATTCCCTGAGCTGTGTATCATCAGTGTTGAGCAATAGAAGTATGGATAATATGCACATAGTTTTATATGAAAATTTTCAGTTTGATGTGCAAATTAATGATGGTGCCCGAATGTGTAATGTTGTAGATCAAATAATTATGAATGTTTCCACTTCTTAGCTAAATTAGGCCAACATCCTATGAGTTATGACCAAGGCAGAGTAAGGTGAAATTTTATCATGGTCATATGTTTCTTTTAAAGTTTTGGAATAGGACATTGACTGAATTGGTGCAAGGGAGTATAAATAAACATTATGATATTTACAGCAATATTGATTATCCTATTATTTTTGAAGCATCAAAGTGTATATGTTGCAGACCTTGTTTACTCGGGAAAATTTTGATTTCTCTTGTCAGGTGGCCTGGCATGACCAAGTTGGTAGTGCACAAGTCTAATTGACAAAGCATTGTGAAATATTTGTCAAGGCACTTGTGTAATTCAGTAATTTGGTATGTGAAACCAAAGATTCTGGATTGTTGTTATGCTCGCAAGGGGCATACATCACCAGTCAGAGCCACTGACGGGGCTTTTAAATTTCAAAGGAAGGAGGCTAGGGTTTTAGGGTTTTAAAATTACCCATGGTGATAAGAATTATAAATTTTTTAAACCCTCATCTTATGTTTAAATGGTGACTTCCTATTGAAGGTAACCATTCACTTAAGTGGTTCAGTTGAACCCTTTCCTCCATGCTCTTATTGGCCCCTTTCACCTGGCCTATCGGTTTTTTCTTTCTGGCACTAGGGGTTACAATTTTATACCATCGGGAGTTGTACCGACCAGTCCCACTTGAATATTCTACATGTTTGTATATGTTATTTGGCTAACCGTCCGATCACAGGTTTTGATCTGGACCATTTCTCACAAACCTCACAGGTTTTCTTGCTGATGTCACAAAGTAATGCAAGGTCTGTCAAATGCCGCCATCTGGCATATACGCAAGGGCAAGGTCTTTTCCCGAGGTGCCAGCGATGATAAGTGGTCATCTTTTCAGTAGCAGAGGGATTTAATTCTGAGGTTAATAATAATTCTTCATCTCAGACCTCGCACGAGCACACTAAATGTCTCAAAACTACCGCGAGGTCTATGAATGGGCGACATGTGGCCTGCTTCTTGAAGAAATGGGGCTAAGAGGGACCCACTATCCAGTTCTGACCTCCTTTTTTCTTGGGTAATGATTGGCTATGTTTTTTCGAGGCATTGATGTGGATTTTCAGTGCTTGTTTGACTCAACATGAGTTATCCAAATTTCCAGGTCTGTTCTACATCAACGACACAGTTTTAGAGAAGTTATAGATCATCTGGGTGACGAGCATTCATACTCTAAAAATTATTTTATTAATCACTCGAGATTTTTAGAAGATCTTTTGATTTTCTCTAGCGTGCAAACGATTCCCTCCTAATAGAAGCAATTATGGTGGCTATGTCAACCACTTATGGCTCAAATCCTTGTTTTGCATTCAATAAATTAATATCCCTCACACCAATTCACTCTATAAAGGCTTGCTAAAGTGACCCAGTGTTATCAATATATTTTTTGAGTTGTTTTTTTTGTAGGTGGTGATTATTATCCTATATTCTATGAAGCTATGGATAAATCTATAGGGCGTAGAAGTGCTAGAGTAGGAGCCATGAAGTTGTTAGTTGAGAAGGAGCAACCTACTCCCAGAACACCCAAAGTTGCTACTAAAAGTGTTGGAAAAAGGCCAGAGCGTTGCACTTCCTCTATTCTAATTTCATCAGATTTTGATGGTAACGGGTTCGAAACTGATTTGAATTACCGATCTTACCTTGCAGCCTTGATTGAGCTCATGGGAGTGAACAAGGAGGTCCTTGCGGTCGAACCAATAACTGCAGTGGTACCTAGCCAAGTTATTGGATGTGGTGCTGATGTGGCTAGAGGAATGAAGGCAGTTGCATTTTTAACTGAGGCGAGAACTCAAAGAGGTCGCTTGTACTAGGGTCGTGTGTCTACTTAGTGGTTGCTATTATTGGGTCTGCTAGGAGGTGTTTTTTCTGGTGTTTCATGTTTTTCATGTGGACATGCATGTGCCTTTTTTTTCTTTGACTGATTACTCTGTAACCATTTTTTGATTCCTCAGATCATGCAATATGTTATCCAATGATGAGGAATGGAATTCAAATTTCATTCTAAATGAAATTCAATATTGAAATTAACAATGTAGCCTAATGCTTTGTTGCTCTCTTGTCCTATAAAGGAGATTTCACAGCTCATTCTTATGGTCAAGATTTTTGATCCATAAGTTTCTGAGTATGTACAATTAGTTTTATTGCAAGTTTTTGAAGGTATTATTTAGGAAATCATTCTGGGTTGGGAATAGTATGAAATAATTATGCTATACTTTTGTAATTACTCATATTGAAAAAAATCTAAACTATTTAAGACAATTTTCTCTCTTGTGTATGTGTCATGGATTATGCATGGATTTATCAAGGGTTTGTTCATTCAATTTCAATTGTGTATTTGAAAGTGTTAATTGCTCTCTTGCTTTAACTTAATGAGTTAATCAAATTCTTGAAAACAAATTGCACATTTATGGTCATGTGCTCAGGATTCACTAAGGAGTATTGTTTTAATATACTAAAAGATCTCATAGTAGCAAAGCATTATGATGATAAGTTCATAGTATCTGAACTATGTTTTATATGACTCTCACCCAATGGATGAGGCACTGGATAGTGTTTGTAAAATTCTTTCAGGTGTAGGACTATGGCTTTGAGCATGGTGATTTAATATCTAAACATTTTAACAAATATCAAATGCTATCTCATTTGAGATATAGATCTTATGATAATTTTTAGTCTCTTTGCTTTGAGATATTTGCTATCATCCTTGAGTTTTTTCCATGACCAAGGTAATTGTTATTTGATTGTGTGTGTGGAGACTACATTGATAAGAAGAAGTGTTCTTATTAGTCATAGAACAACCTTATGAACACATGAAGGTCTACCCACCTTGGTCTCACAGAGCCAAAAGTGTAGGAGATGTTAGTCTTCGCCTAGATCTCGTTAGTTGGCCACTAGCCTTTGTAGTTCTTTATAATAGATGTTGGCTACCTCTTAGAGAACTGCAAATCCTATGAGGAAAAAACAACAAAAGAGGGATTAAGAGGGTATAGGTGTTGAGGGATTACGGTTTAAGGGTTGAGGGTTAATGGATTAAGAGGGTATAGGGTTTGAGGGATTAGGGTTTAAGGGTGGAGGGTTGAGGGTTGATGGATTAAGAAGGTATAGGGTTTAAGGATTGAGGGTTTAAGGGTTGATGGATTAAGAGGGTATAGGGGTTGAGGGATTAGATTTAAAGGGTTGAGGGTTGAGGGTTGAGGGATTAAAAGGGTATAGGGGTTGAGGGATTAGGGTTTAAGAGTTGAGGGTTGAGGGATTAAGAAGGTATAGGGGTTGAGAGATTATGGTTTAAAGGTTGAGGATTGAGGGATTAAGAGTGTATAGGGGTTGAGGGATTATAATTTAATGGTTGAGGGTTAACGGATTAAGAGGGTATAGGGGTTGAGGGATTACGTAGTTATAGGGGCTAAGAGATTAGGGTTTAAAGGTTGAGGGTTGATGGATTAAGAGTGTATAGGGGTTGAGGGATTATAATTTAATGGTTGAGGGTTGAAGAATTAAGAGGTTATAGGCATTGAGGGATTAGGGTTTAAGGGTTCAGGGTTTAGGGTTTAGGGTTTAGGGTTGAGGGTTTAGGGATTGAAAGGGTATAGGGGTTGAGGGATTAAGAGGGTATAGGGGTTGAGGTATTATGCTCTAAGTGTTGACGTATTAATAGGGTATAGGTTTTGAGGGATTAGGATTTAAGGGTTGAGGGTTTAAGTGTTGAGGGATTAAGAGGGTATAGGGGTTAAGGGACTAGGGTTTAAGGGTTGAGGGTTGAGGGTGGAGGATTTAAGAGGGTATAGGTGTTAAGTGATTAGGGTTTAAGGGTTGAGGGTTGAGGGATTAGGAGGGTATAGGTGTTGATGGATTATGGTTTAAGGGTTTAGGGTTGAGGGTTGAGGGATTAGGGTTTAAGTGTTGAGGTTTGAGGTTTGAGGGATTAAGAGGGTATAGTGGTTTATGGATTAGGGTTTAAGGGTTTAGGGTTGAAGGATTAAGAGGGTATAGGGGTTGAGGGATTTGGGTTTAATGGTTGAGGGCTGAGGGATTAAGAGGGTATAGGGGTTGAGATTTTAGGATTTAATGGTTGGGGGATTAAGTGGGTATAAGGGTTGAGGGATTAGGGTTTAAGGGTTGAGGGTTGAGAGTTGACGGATGAAGAAGGTATAGGGGTTGAGGTATTAGGGTGTAAGGGTTGAGGTTTAAGGGATTAAGAGGGTATGGGGGTTGAGGGATTAATAAGGTATAGTGGTTGAGTGATTAGGGTTTAAGGGTTGAAGGATTAAGAGGGTATTGGGGTTGAGGGTTGAGGGATTAAGAGGGTATAGGGGTTGATGTATTAGGGTTTAAGGGTTGAGGTTTGAGGGATTAAGAGGGTATATGAGTTTTGGGATTAGGGTTTAAGTTTTGAGGGTTGAAGGTTGAGGGATTAAGAGGGTATAGGGGTTGAGGGATTAGGGTTTAAGTGTTGAGGGTTGAGGGTTGAGGGATTAAGAGAGTATAGCAGTTGAGGGATTAGGGTTTAATATTTCAGGGTTCTGGTTTGAGGGATTAAGAGGGTATAGGGGTTAAGGGATTAGGGTTTAAGGGTTGAGGGTTGAGGGATTAAGAGGGTATAGGGGTTGATGGATTAGGGTTTTATGGTTTGAGGGTTGAGGTTTGAAGGTTTGTGGATGAAGAAGGTATAGGGTTTAAGGGATTAGGGTTTAAGGGTTGAGGGTTGGGGGTTGAGGGTTCAGGGATTAGGGTTTAAACCCTTAACCCTTTAAACCATTAACTCATAACCCTCTATCCTCTATCTGTGTCCTAGTCCATCTCTCCCTACCTCTCTATCTCCATCTCTCCCACTATCTCATTCTCCCCCTCTCCCTCTCACTCCCTCTCTCCCCCTCTCTCTTTCTCCCTCTCTCACCCTTTCCTACTCTCTCCCACTATCTCTTTCTACCCCTCTCTTTGTCTCCCTCCCTCTCTCCCTCTTTCTCTTTCTCCCCCTCTTTCTCTTTCTCCCCCTCTTCCTATCTCTCTCCCACTCTCTCTTTCTCCTCTCCCACTCTCTCTTTCTCCCACTCTCTTTCTTTCAACCATACACCCTATACCTTTAACCCTGAGCCCTTAAACCCTAAAACAATTATACCATCAACCCTACATCCCTCTCTACTATATATTTTTCCTCTTTTTCTACTTCTTTGTCTCTCTCCAACACTCAACTCTATCTCCTCTACTATAAGGGTACAAGGGAGAGATATACAATTAGCATAGAGGGTATAGAAAAGAGGGAGAAAATAAATCTATTTAAAAAACCACATCTTATATAACACTAGCGCATTTTGAATAAATAGAGATGTTACCATTTTAGCAAGAAATAATGCACTCATGTTATAACACGGGCACATTTTAGCTTCCACTAAAAATGGTAAAAAAACTAAATATACCAATGATGTAAAGGCTCACATTCTGCATATTCTCCTAGTTCTACACGTGCTCTGACAAAAAGTAGCTTTTTGATGATGTTGTGAAGTGTGCAAGCATGTTATTCACATTCCACCAACTTTTCCATGATCTTTCTACCACCTTTGAATTAAATAGAAGAGTTTTCACATTGAAATACATATTCAAGTTTGGATTCCATTCAGGGCTGATATACAATTGAAGTTTGGAGGGGAACATGCTTTTGAAAAAGTCAAATTGTTTTTAAGTTTGAAGAAAGGAGAAGCTAAGGCTACATAATTGGGTTGAACTCCTCCATTTGAAAGTCTGGTTTTTTAGGTATGTGAATTCATTACACATTCTCTTTCATTCTACTATGGGGGTATGTGTAGGATCATGATGGGCCAAAAAGTGGCGATATGTAAGTGATATGATGGCCCATATCACTAACGACTTTTTTTTTACCCAAAATTGATGAAACGAAAAGGGTTTTTAAAAGAGATTCTCAAATTTCCACCAATATAAATTATGCTTTGATTTGAATTTAATAATTAATTATTATTCATTTTCTATTTGGATTATGACTAAAATCTTGATTGATAGGCTAATTGAAAAATATCCATAATTTTCAAACAGTATCACATTTTTTGAATCCAAAACATGCGTCACATTCAATGCTTCATATAATATACGATTAAAAAAAAAAAAATCATGAAGTTTTGACCGAGTTAAGGTGGTCAGACATACGAGTTTTTATATATTTTAAAAGTTGTAATAAAAAAATAATAATTAATTATTTAATTGGAAACAAAATACAAAAAAATATGCATCACACCGGGACATGAGTCCTCTACTTATATCTTAAATATTATAAAAAAATATTATCATTTTATTGTGGTTAGGGTGGTCAGAAAAACACCTACTTCTTTTTTTTTCCCTAAAACTTAAGTACTACTACATTGAAATTTCAATTTTTCACCAAATAGATTTTTTTAATTTTTAAATAAACCTAGTAGTTTAGAAACTACATTCAATTTCCTATAGATTATATTCTTACATATTTTTGAAATAATATAGATAACTTATTCAAATTTTTACGTCACGTTTCCTAACTTTGATTTGTTTTAATTTTATTGCCACTTAAGGGCATGTTTTTTCCATGATGATCCTACACATACCCATGGATTACTTTCATTTTGGTTATTTTGCATATTCCATGTTGATAATTTTTTTTTTGTCATTATAACCTTAGGTTGTCAATACACATTTTAAATTACACAATTATATACACTTTCCAATTACCATTTTAAACCTGATGCATAACATCTACCAGGATCCACAAATCATCAAAGATACTTCTGAGCCTAACTTAAGTTGAAGAAGATCAACCAAAAAACTCAGTCATCTTTTCATCAAAATCCTTCAATTTCACTTGATTTCATATTTCCACAAAAAATTAGAACTTGGCTTCAACTCTTTGTTAGACTCAAAAATAGATTAACCATCATAAAATTGATTGTAACATAGAATAAACCTGATTAGAAACTTAGAACCATTCATTTTGTTTATGACTCACTAATTGAAGAACTCAATTCTGCAACTTACATGGTAAAATAACAACAAATCGTGGAATTTAACTACCAAACTTTATCTAGACATCCAAGACACTATAATCAACATGTTATTTATTGAAATAAACCAAATACACATTTCAAATATCTCACCAAAATTCATCCTTTCAGCATGCTTCCCCTAGCAGTATTCCAAACCCGTGGTGCAGGAGCACCTACAACCATATTTCAAAATCTACTTTGGTGAAATTTGTTTTTAAGGTCTTTGGGTGAGTTCAAGATTTTTTAGATGCTTTGTCATAGATTTTATTGATAATAAGGTCTAAATAGACCAACCTTTCATGTATTTAGGGATTTCGTGAGTTTGGTGATCAAATGTGCAAGTATGCACTCTTGCTTCAGAAAATTGTCAATTTTTCCATATAATATTTGAAGGAAAATTATTCAAATTGTAAATGGAAGTTCAATACAAGAGTCTAGAAGTTGTATTAGGGATGCAATAAAGGTGTTTGAGTGGTCTTAGGTGTCTTGGACAACAAAGTTGCATAATGTTGCCTATTTAGAAAAAGTTGTCAATGTTAGCAATTTTTAAGACAAATGAAGGTCTTGGTGTGAAATTGATATTATTCCATAAATGAATGTTCCTACTTTCATTTGGCTCCCTTTGAAAAGGTTTTCATTGAACTTTGTGCTTGGAATTCATAAATTTCTAGAAACTAGGTTCTTGGACAGTCAAGGGTTGGAGGGAAATTTAATGTATTAGATAGCATCCCACATATTATGCTCCCTGTGACTCAGTGGGGTGACCATGTAGGATGTACTTATGATGTTCTTAGGAGTAGAGAAGAACAATTTTAAACTTTCCTCATGAATGATGTTGGTTTAAGGTGAAATACCCTATTTTCTCATAAAAAATAATGGTGTAGACCTAAGAAAGAGGGGTGTAGCATTTCCAAAGGGAATATGAGGTTTCCTTAAGCTTTTGGGGACCTATATAGATGTTTCTAGGGAGTTGGTTTAAATTGGGAAGTTGTGGAAGGTAGATTTTCAGTAAGGAGGCCTAAAAACCATTATTTCTTGGGTTCTAAAAAGGGTTTTGAATCTTGTTCATGGAATGAGTACTTGGGGTCCTCTATCCTTGATAATTGTTAGTTTTGAAACATAAGACAAGAATTTTTTTAGTCATGGAGACTTGGTGGTGGGTTCTTGAGGGGGTCCCTTTGTAAAATTGGCTAATTTGGGCCCTAAAATAGTGAAATTTGTCATTTTGAAGAAAGTGTCTTAAAAGAGTAATGTGTGGATTTTTTATATGTCTCATACCACTGAAATGGATATCTATATCAATCATTTTTTGACAGGTTTTTTGGTAGGTTTTCAAGAAAAATCCCTAAAATTGGTTTGTGAAGCCTACATGCCAATTTTGGGTCAAAAGTGGCTTTTAGAAGAGTTTGTTTAATATTATTTTTGTAGGTGGTTTAATTTCAATATGCTGACATCTTGAAGGTGTTGACACTCTTTCCCTCCATCAAATTTAAATTTTGAGTCATAATGAAGAGTCATGGTTAATAGGTAACCCTGTTTTCTTGTTGAGTCAATTGAAGGTTGATGTCTTGGTTGGCATATTTGAGAGAAGCTCTGTCAATTTGTATCTTGGGTTCCCACTACTCTACATAAACCTGGTTACAGTCACACAATATACTCTCCCAATTTATCTAACTTTTTTTGTAACTTATTAACTAACTTATCTCTTGATAACTCAATTTTTTGCAAATGTCAACCCAAATCTCCCTCGTAAACACCTAGAATGACTCAAAATAACTAAATACATATTAAGAGTGGCCTCATAGAACTTATTTAACATAGATCAAGATCTTAGAATCACAAACAACACGAACCTTTCTTTTACCCATCTTCACATGCACAAAAAACCCTCCTTTTTACCCAAGAAACTAGTGGTTTATTGTAAAACACACATCCAACCCTCACACAATCTTATGAATAATTTAACCATGTCTAAAAAGGTCCTCAAAAAATCAATTAAACAATAAACCATGCTTCCCCAATGCAAAACACACTTTATCATATCAAAACCACTCCAAATCTCATGGAAAACTCAAAATTTCACTCTAGGGCTTCATGCCCAACACCCTTTTAGACCTCCCCTACACACAAACAACATTCCCTCACCTATTTATTGATGATCTTCCTTAAAATATTCATAATCATTATTTTCATCGATGTTTTCCTAAAGCCTAGACAACAATTTCTTGAATTGACAATTTTCATTCAATTGTGCTCCTACACTATGTATGCTTCCACAGTTTGTATACATATATATGACATAGGTTGAATTTTTGTATGCTTTTCCATGCTACAGATAAAATTATCTGCCATGTCGAAGAAAAAGAGAAAGAGGAAATGAATAGACGAAGAGAAGGAAACCTTCAAAGCAAAGGAGAGAGTTCGGATGGCGGCATATCGTGAAAATAAAAAATTGGGGACGATTAACGAAAACAAGCCAATTGAAGAGGAACCTCAATCATCAAAAAGAGAAAAGGAATTGGCAACACAAAAGGCACAAATGAAAAAATATCACAGTAAGACAGATTCGGATACCGTAGTTGGAGACACACTCTCTATGAAAAGTGAATATGAAGGGACACCATTAAGCACAAGCGAATATGGAGGGACAACATCTACCAAAAGTGAATATGGAGGGACACCATCTACCGCAAGTGAATATGGAGGGACACCATCTATCACAAGTGAATATTGTTGGACACCATCCAACACACCTCAAGTTGAGAGTACATCATCAATCACATTTGACGAAGAAGGTATTTCATAATCCCCATGCGAACCTCAAGGTATGTCTTCTTGTCCACCCTCGATCGAAGGTACTCAATCTAGCCCACCTCAATTAAATATTGATGAAATTCCTTATGTTGAGATATATGTACCGAGGAGAACACAACCTATAATTTTGCATAGAAATCCAAATTATTTGATTAATATTGATGAAGATATTTTGTAGCACATAGAAGGTAAGATTCCAGTACACACTTTTAGAAGATATGCTGATAAGATTTGGAAATTATTCTTTGAAAGGCTAAATGAGACTGCAACATGTCAACTATTTGTTGAAATGATGCGGGGTGTAAAGTATAGGAACATCATGAAGACTCTTGGGTTGAGAACATTGAATGCATCGAGTGAAGATGTTATTGTGAAGAATCCAATGGATACTTATGAGAGTTTGTTTAAAACCTCATGCTCAAAGAATAGTAATTTCACCCAACGTGTCATTACATCAACTTTGGTAAGCTTCCAAACAAAGAGAGCTCGTATCATTAGAAAGATGAGTGAACAAATGAGAATTAGTAGAATGTTTTTATCAAGATCCATTCATAGGTGGCAAAGAATTGAGGGAGATGATTCAAATGAATTATGGGAATTCTCGGGAAGACTGTCATGAAAAGATAAAGAAGTTGTTGAAGCCTTGAGAACACTAATTGAAGAGTATTGGAAGAATAACACAAGGCCATATTCGAATTAAAGGGATGTGGTAAGAAGGAGAATCGATTGTCGAAATCATGAGCCACATCCAAAGCATTTTTTGGATATGACTCAAACCCAATTTTTTCATAAATTTGAAAATGATTATCCTCAAATTAGTATTTGTCAAATATTTTTTGAAATTCTTAAACCTTTTTATGCCAAGATAAATCACACACACACACTACTTGTTGTTGTAGACTACATATTGAATTCTCTAACCATTATGATGTTTATCATTCTATATGTTTAGATTTGCATACTAATGATGTTTTCTAGGATTGTGGCATAAAAGTCCCACCAAAATCATCAAGAGAGTTCTTATCAAAAAAATTATGTGAAATAGAGGATGGCCAGATATTCTATAGGACAACATGCTTGGATCGTTCATGTGAGCATTGTAGTGGCTTCTAGTGTATGCCAGTATGTCAACATATGGAAAGCACATATGAGGTGGTACAAAAACTAGTAGAGTTCAGGAAATATAAAATAGTCGCATATGCTACAAAATATGGGTCTCAGGAAAAAAGGTATGATTTGGTTATTGAGAAGATTCCAATGTACTAGTTTATGTCCATGTTTCATGACAATATACTATCTAAGTATGCAATGCATACCCATAGAGCCCAATGGTTGGACACACAATTCAAGCTATGCAAGGACACCTTTATAGTTGGAAGAAAATTATCAGTGGTTGAATTTGCGAAGAACTACACTCTAAAACCACACCGCAAGGTGCAGTCACAGTATTACAACTCCACATAGGTTTCAACATTTGTGCACATAGCATTCATTCATGCATCTGATAGTACAGATGACCAAAGGAAGGTATTGATGGAGTACCACTTTTACATTAGTGATGATCGCACACATTCTCTAGAGTTCATGCAAGGTTGCTTCCAGATGTTCTATAGTGGTTTGTCTCAGAGGGGCATAGCATATGAATGATATATAATATGGTCAAATAACTGTGTAGCATAGTTCAAGAACTCCTGCATTTTCTACTGGTTGTGCAAGATGCATGTCATTATAGGTGTTCAAAATATGTGGATATTTTGTGAGGTCGGGCATGGAAAGGGGGAGCATGATGGTGTGGGAGCATGCATGAAAAGAGCATAAGCATGAGAAGAGTTAAAGTATATAGACAGTGCAAAGTTGATAGATGCAAAATCAATTGTTGAGTGGTATAATGCTTTGATGGTTCCAGGTAATGAAGGTATGTCTTTAGTTCCTATATGTTTTTGGTTGATGGATGATACTAACATTGCACCATAAGAGGACTATTGAACAATAACAGGATTGATTGAGGTACACTCTTTCCTTAGCTCAAATGCAAGTTTATGGAGTACCGATACACAAAATATAGCATTCTTTTGTTCTTCATGTACAATGCAAGCTTGGAATGATTGTGAGTCAGGGGAGTGGGTGACAAATGGTTGACAATTTATCTTAGCCCACTTCACACATATCGCCCTCCAACGACATTGGAACTAACACATATGGAATCATTAGTCGACTTTGACCACACATCAGATCTAGTTCAACTAGGTGATATATCTACTTGCTTAGTTTTCGAGATTCCATATCGCTATCTTACTTTATAGTGTATTTGTAATGTTGACTAATTTGAAGAGATTTGTCACACATATCAATGCAGGGTATTGTTATGCAGTTATTGCATATGAAGACAATGAAGAGGGAACATGATATTACTTGTGTCATTGTGTTGAGGTGAAAAATAAATTGGAGGGCCTATTTATAGATGGAGAAAACATCGAATACCCTACAGACTAATTCGTGGTTACTAGAACGTAGCTTAGAAGGTACCCACATTCAAGTGTTAAACATTGGCTATTTCAGGACTTTGAAATGCATCGTAAGATTCTTCATTACTCGAACCTTGTCATGGAATCTAATGTTCGTTTGACGAAATATGGGGGTAGACCTTTGAACAAGACTTTGTGGAAGGCCTGTGAGTCTGACCATGAGGCAATACTTGACACAATAAAGAGTAGAGAAGACCTAGATGGTTCATTGGATTAATTTGTAAGTATATGCGGATTGGCTCTTATTAATTTATAGTTGTATGCACATTGATTTTTTTGATGCCAATGCTATCATATTATTTTGCTTTACCTATTTGTAAGTAACCTACTAAACAATGATTGGTGTCCCCTTGCAAAAAATGTAGATCTATGAGCCATCCAAGAGAATGTCAGCCATAAAAGCAATGCAACATCCTTATTTTGATGATCTTGACAAATCTTAATCATGATTTTAAGCCATTAGAAAAGTGTGTACAAAGCTTGGTCGGGGAATTTCAAGTTATTAATTTGAAGTTAACTTTATAATGCGAAGCTATGATGTAGAAATTATCAGAGCATCTCAAATTTGAACTTCCTCTATTCATGAGAGGTGTTGTGTGCAATAGGTATCTTGGAACTCCCAGTGAAGATGTATGACCAGGAGTGACTAAGTTGTGATACTTGCATGCCTATTTGTAAGTTCTTTCCATCTATTTCATTTCATTTTCAGTTTGGATGCTCTTTATTTTTCTCTTTTAGTTTGCGTAGTTGTAAGTAAACTACTAAAAATTTATTGATCTCTCATTATAAAAAATTCTGATTTATGAGCCATCAAAGAGAATCTCATCCAAAAAGAAATGCAACATCATTATTTTGATGATCTTGACAAATCTCAATTATGATTTCAAGCCATTATAAAAGAGTATGTGAAGCTTAGCGAGGGAATCTCAAGTTACTCAATTGAAATTAACCTCATAATGAGCACATATGATGTAGACATTTAAAGAGAATCTTGAATGTATAGTTGAAATTTTAAAATATTTGTGAAACAAATTACCTAAGGCATTGTAATGATATTTACTCAAATACTGTAATTTTGGAGCTCATGTTTGGTGTAGTAGCACCTTGTTCTCTAAATGACTTCAATAGAAAAATTTGCAAAATTTGAATTTGGAAATATAAAAAGTGTGAAAAAGGTCATGTGAAGGTCATTTGTAATGTATTCAACGTCTCAAAGAGGTCAATAGGTGATTAGAGAAGTGATATAAAGCATGTACGGTCGAGAAAAATTAAGATCTTTTGTAATCTTGAATATTTGCAATCAATAAAGTCCCTATTTTAGTGATTTTATGAGTTTAGATCAGTGGAGTAAGTTAGTATTAGGAATTTCTAGGTGTGTGTGTGTTTATATGTGGAGGGGAATTCAAGAAACAAAGGTGGAGTTGCTTCTACAGGATTTTATGATGAATTTCAAAGCGAAAAGTGTGGCTCCAAGTGGGTTTTTGAGGAAAACTTCTCAAATGAATTCACAAACAAATAACTAATCTAGATAGCTATTATTGAGTTACAACACATACTTCAAAATCAATAGTGAATATCTTGGAACATGTGCATAAAAATTGACTTTATTTTTTGTCCTCATTAGGCTAACTAGGCCTAATTTACAAAATAACATAGCTTTAAACATTCAAAAACCCCCAGAAATTGTTGGGGAAGCAATTATCATGTATCCAAACCTTTTGATCCGTAATTTTTCTCAGGAGAAACTCAGTCCACCATGCCAAACCAAAACCCTTATTTTATGCTAGTATAAAGAGGGTTTATTGAAAAGAATGGATCCACACCTTACCAGAACATTCCACAACCTCAAACCTTCTTAAAATCACCCACACAAACTCAAAAGACAAACACAAAACCTCTACATATAATATTATATCAAACCCTAGGGTGAAACCTCATTTTTCATCCCCTTTTCCATCAAAATCTATAGGGGAAGCAACACAAACCCCACAAAACTTATTCCCTTTCACTTAAAAACTTCTCGTATGATCCTACAGGATTGCGTTGGGTCACTCTACAAAAACCTCTCTCGGTTTTGGCTATCTCAGAGTGGTTTTCCCACAACGATGGATTTTCACTTGATGGAAAAAGCATCAAATGCAAGTAGTGCAAAGTTGCAAAGTGGTGCAAATTTTTTTTTGAAACTTATGTGACCAATAAAACTATTCCCACACATTTGTATAGGTATTTTTATGCTAGACATGGTCCTCTTTTGCACCCAAACACACAAAATCGCTTCGAGCTACGTTCAACTAGATCGATCCCTTAAGTGTCCAAAGTGCTAAATGGTTGCAAAATTCAACATGTTGTTACTAAGATAAAGTGATTCTTAGAAACTTATCATCTGATTCTATAGGGTCATATTGGGACCCTCTACAAAAACCTCTCTCAGTTTTGGCTATCTCAGAGTGGTCTTCCCATGGCGACGGATTTTTACTTGGTGGAAAAGTGTCAAATTCAAGTTGTGTAAAGTTGCAAAGTGGTGCAAATTTCTCTTTGCAACTTGTGTTACCAAGTGGATTATTCCAAAACATATGAATAGGTATGTTTATGCTAGGCATGGTCCTCTTTCACACCCAAACATGTGAAATCACTCTGAGGTACATTCAACCAAATCAATCCCTTAAGGGTCCAAAGTACAAAATAGCTACAAATATCAGCATACTATTACTCAGTTATCATGACACTTAGAAACTTCTTGTCTAACCCTACAGGATCACATTAGGATCCTCTACAAAAATCTCACTCAGTTTTGGCTATCTCAGAATGGTTTTCCTGTGACGGTGGATTTTCACTTGCTGGAAAAAGCATCAAATGCAAGCAGTGCAAAGTTGCAAAGTGGTGCAACTTTTTTTCTATAACTCGTGTGGACAAGAGGATTATTCTAGTATGTTTGAATAGGTATTTTTATGATAGGAATAGTTCTCTTTTGCACCCAAACATGCAGAATCGCTCTGAGGTATGTTCCACCGGATCGATCCCTTTAGGGTCCAAAGTGCAAAATGGCTGCAAACTTCAGCATGCTATTACTCAGATATTGTGATGCTTAGAAACTTCTCATCTAATCCTACAGGATCATGTTGGACCCCTCTACAAAAAATTCTCTTGGTTTTGGATATCTCGGAGTGGTTTTCCTGTGGCAAAAGATTTTCACTTGATGGAAAAAGTGTTAGTTCAAGTTATGCAAAGTTGCAAAGTGGTGCAACTTTCGCTCTGCAACTCCTGTGACCAAGCGGACTATTACAACATGTCTAAATTGGTTATTATAAGCTAGGAATGGTCCTCTTTCACACCGAAACACATAATATAACTTTGAGCTACATTCCATCGGATCGATCCCTTAAGGGTCAAAAATGCAAAATGGCTGCAAAATTTAGCACGCTATTACTCATATACTGTGATGATTGGAAAATTCTCGTCTAATCCTAAAATATTGAGTTGGGCCCCTCTAAAAAAACCTCTCTCAATTTTGACTATCATAGAGAGGTTTTCTTGTGGTGGCGGATTTTCACTTGATGGAAAAAGTGTTAAATTCAAGTTGTGCAAAGTTGCAAAGTGGTGCAACTTTCGCTCTACAACTCGTGTGACCAAGTGGATTATTTCAATGTGTCCAAATAGGTATTTTTATGCTAGGCATGGTCCTCTTTAGTACCAAAACATGCAGAATTGCTTCGAGCTATATTCCACTAAATCGATCCCTTAAGGGTCCAAAGTGCAAAATTGCTACAAACTTCAATATGCTATTACTTGGATACTGTGATTCTTAGAAATTTCTCATCTGATCCAACATGATCATGTTTGGCCCTTCTACAAAATATTCTCTCGGTTTTGCCTATCTTGTAGTGGTTTTCCCATGACAACGAATTTTCATTTGATGGAAAAAGTGTCAAATGCAAGCAAGCAATATTGCAAAGTGGTGCAACTTTCATTCTACAACTCGTGTGACCAAACAAAATATTCCAACATATCCGAATAGGTATTTTTATGCTAGGCATGGTCCTCTTTCACACCCAAACATGTTGAATTTCTCCGAGTTGTGTTCAATCAGATCGATCCCTTAAGGGTCCAAAGTGAAAAAGGGAAGAAATTTTTGATGAGCTATTACTCATAAACCATGATGCTTACGACCTCTCCATCTAAGCCTATGAGATCGCATTGGGCTCCTTAGAGTAACCTCTCTCAATTTTTAATCTCTCAAAGTCATTTTTCTGGTGTCTAGTTTTCACTTGATGGAAAAAGTGTCAAATTGGAGCAGTGTAAAGTTGCAAAGTGATGCAACTTTCATTTTGTAGTTCGTGTGACCAAATTAACTGCTCCAATGCATCCCGATAGGTAGGTTTACACTAGGCATGGTATTCTTTCACACCCAAACATGCGGAATTGATCCGAGTTTCATTCAACTCACTTGATCCCTTATGATGACATGTAAAACAATGGAAAAGAGAATCACACAAATGATGGTTGAGAAGTGTGAACCCCTAATTCCATAACTGCAAAAATAAGGAAAACAAGCACAATATTAGATCATATGCAAGCAAGAAACAAGGATTCACCATGAAATCCATTTACAATGCTTATAAAATAGGAAAAATGAAGAAATAAATAAGAAATCAATGAAATCCTAATTTAAACAATGCAAACTCTTGATCCCGTGGGGGAGTTGGTGCCAATTGGTATGTCAAAATCAGCCCTTTCCCAAATCTTTTGTAAGTTTTATTGATGGTTTGATGAGTGATCCACCTTGATAAAGATTCAATCAAGCTTCATGATAAAAATCTGCATAACCTAGCTAAGAATGTGAAGAAATGAATGAAACTAGATATGCTTGAGGAAGAAGTTGAGTATAGTAAGTTTACTCAAGTTGTGGATGATGGAATGAGAGGAAGAGTCTCTCATTTATAGATTTAAAATTGGAAGAATGAATGAAATTGAGCAATGTGAGATCATTCAACATCCAATGGCCAAGTGCCACTTGTCAAGATGTGAATGGTTGAGGAATGGGCACATTTTGGTCAATGTGCCAAAGAGGGGGAGATTTGAAATTCGAATTTGAAAGTTGGGGGGAGAGAAGAGTGGAGTTAATGTCACTTGGATCAATGCACAAGTACATGTAAGAGGCCTTCAATGCCTTGTTGGAACTACCCTTCCCACTCATATTTGAATTCAAACTTGAGGGAATATTCCTTCTTTGTTCCATGTTGAGAGAAAATAAGCAATTAAATAAATCAAAGTAATTGATTTATTGTGCAAGTTGCATTCTCCAGAGGATTTTAGTGATAGGGATTGAAGGATTAGATGATTGGACAATTTTGAGTTAAATTGATGAATTGATTTAAATCAGAATTGAGAAGAAATGATTAATTAAATAAATGATTTTGATTTATTTAACTAAAGGGGACAATGTTAGATTAAATTAAATAATGTTTAATTTATTCAATTTAATAAGAAGAATTTATGGATTTAATCAAATAAAATGAATTATCTAATTAAAAGGAGTTTTACAGAATTAATTAAATAAAATTCATTTATTTAATTAACAAAAGATGATGACTTAATTAGATAAAGTTGATTTATTTAATTAAGAGATCAAGAGCGATGAATTTAATCAAATATAGATTATTCGATTAAATGACTAGAAAAGGAGATGATTCATGATGAAATAGTGTTAGTAAATCACAATCCAGTGTGCTAGATGGAAATGGTACATTTTCCATGTTTACAAGAAATTTGATTATTCCACACAAAAAGTGTATGATCAATGTTGCCCAATTGGTGTAGGAGCACCTACACCTCACCCTCAATCTTTTATTATTTGATGGTGAATAGGTTGGTGAATAGGCTAGTCAATAGGCTGCTGTGGGTATTTTTCAGCATGCTTTGTCTTGAATAAGGTCAATTAAGACCATTAGGTATGTTTTAGGGTGAGTTTTGGGTGTAGTGATAAAAAATGTGAAAATTTCAATCTTGCACTAGAAGTTATCTTTGTAGCCTTTGAAGAAAAATTTGTGAATTTGTATATGAATATACAAAAATGGAGTTTTGTTGATGTAATATGGCTATTTCTCATCCATTTATGTGGGTTAAGAGGTCATTAGTTGTAGTCAATAGGTTGGAGTAGTCTAAAGTCGCAAATTTGTAAGTTGCTTAAAGCAACAAATTTGAAATGCAACTGTTACTTATTTTGAAAGCTGGTTTTTAGATAGTTGAGGGCTTCGATTGGTTAGAGAATGGTCTACAAAATTATGTAAAGTGTTGAGTTGGGTTGAGCTGGGCTGGTCATGTTGGGTGGTTTCCAAGTCTGCTCCAAGTTTTGGTCATGTCTGGTTTGATAGATTCCATGCTTGGGTAGTTGAGTTACCCTGTTGAGTCAAGTGAATGTTGGAGTCTTAGTGGGCATATTTGAGAGAATTTGTGTCAAATCACAACTTGGTTGAGCCACTATGCATCACCAATGGTGCTTTTCAATTGGAAGAGTTATTGAGAGCGTTTTACTTTGTTAATAGACCTATTCGGGGATCTAGGACACTGTTGAGTTCATTTCTTATTTGTATTATAAATTATGACTTACTTTCTCCTGAGTTCATTTTGTATACAAGAAATAATATTGGAAAAATTTGAAATTTAAATTTTTTGACATGTTTATATGGTGATGTATCAAGAACATATTGGAATCTTTTTATGAATCATTTCATGGAATACCATTTGAAAACATTATTTTCCTTTTAGATAATATTTTTTAGCATCAATCAATTAATATTCAAGACAAACCATGAAGGACAACAATGATCAATGCTAGGGCTAGCCAATTAATAATTATACATGTGAATAAGTCAACCATGTACATGTGAATAAGGGAAGCATAGGTACTCAAAAACACGTAATCCTCAAGAAGTATACGCACAAATACATAGTATACATAAATTAATACAAAGTATATGCACGAATACAAGGTATACACATTAAAACACGTAAGCCAAAAATTATACATTGGAACACATGTAAGTCACAAAGTATACACATAAATTGTAAAGTATACACTTGAATACACGTAACTCATATCTATTAAATCAATTTAGAATGAAAATATGGACACGATCGATAAAAGATATTTATATTAACCAAACAACTATTTAGGCATACATCAATATATGTCGATATAATATGAAATATATGTATAAAATAGACACATAGGTTTACGAGAATTTCATATAGGCATATAATGTCAAATATGTCTAATAAAAAATATGTACAAAACTGCCATGTAGGCATACAACAAAGGGCTCTAGAATCAAATGTCATTGCTCTCCATGCTCTGGAAATAAATTCTTGCCGTTTCCTTTTTGATCGGATGGTGATAGGTCTATCACTCATTTTTTCTATGCTCAAGGATTTCTCTTATTGCTCCTCCTAGGGTTTAGTTCATGGTGAATTTTTTACTATTACAACAAGAAGTAAAGACATGAATATATAGAAATTACATTATAAAAGATGATATATTTGACAAAATAATCACTTACCACAATCTCATGATCTCTCTCCATGAGGGAAATATTCCCATGCCCATGCTCAGGTGTGATCAACCCCTGTATAAACCACACAAATAGAGATTAAACTACTTGAATCAATAATGGTTTGATTTTTCACTAACTAACATCTATAACAATGAATGTAAATTGAAATTTGCTAATTTTCCTTATACCTTCCCTGTCAAAGCCATCGAGGATTCTAGAGTAGATGACACACCAATCTCCATTTCCCTCATCACATTCCGAGGTGTTTCATCTTGCAACATCTGAAATATATATATATATTCAACGTAATCAACAATGTGCATATAAACTACACAAATCTATTAAGTACAATTCATTAGTTAAACTATTTATTATATTACCTCTATGTTGGTTTGAGTAAATCCACTACCATTGGGAAGTGTTCCCTCAAAACCTCTGATATTAGCTTGTTCAACATCCAAAATCGCATATTAAAATACCATTCGTAAAACATTGCTATTAACATGTAATAAATTTAAAATTGTTTAATAGTTACATACCTCAGTGATAGGTGTACTACAGAAATAGGTAGGTGGGGGGCCGGTGTATCCAGTCTAAACACTATGACCCTATAATTTTATTAAAATCATAAAACATTTTTAGTTAGTCTTGCATTTAAAAATTAAAATTTTAATAAATTCAATTCAATGAACATGTTAAATTTTACCTGACTATCAATGCAATATGCCTCATGCAGTATGTCAACTGCCCTCTCCATCTCCATAGCTATAGATAGATCCTACATAGCAGCCTCCTGAGTGTCAGTGGAGTTATATGAACAAGTCGCCCCACAAGATTGACACACATGGGTTCAAAGGCCATCACTCGAAGACTCCCTTGGATGGCAATATAGAATAGGGCTAGTATGATGGATGAAATTCTGGGTCAAAGTGTTGATCGCCTGCAATGTCTCTACGTTAGCACTTTCCTTCGCAACAAAATACATAAAAATGTGCTCAGGACGTGGCCTAGTGAGATCTCATCTACCTTGCCACATACGATCCGGCTGTGCACCGGGTCTATCTTGATTTGACCCCCCACCTCTCCCCTGTAAATCCCTCATATCAAAATAATATGCGATTTTGTTCAATATGAACTCACTGTATAGTTTCCTAAGGAAATATTGTGAGACTTCGCAATTGTTGCACAATGGGTAATTGAAGACCATGTACCACCTATCATTTAAACTAGTCCCTAATATGTTGGTGGTGGCACCAATGAATAAGAAGCCTCTTTGCATTAAGGGTAAGATTTTGATTTGTGCGTGGGTCAGTGAATAGTGAGCACAAATCACCTTTTGTAATTTTTAAATCCTTTACATCTTTATATGATAGTTTTTTGCATAATAATGCCTATCCGTCGGCCTCCTATCTTGCCATCTAGTTATTTTTTTTCTAATTGAATCTAAATTTGTTAGCATATATTTCAATGAATTTTTTAGGCTCATTATTTCTATGGTTGAACCATTTGGATCACTCAACCTACTGATTAAATCCTAAATTTGTTTTTTGTTGTTCTCAATTTCACTCATTAAATTTTTCTTGAGTGCCAGGAGGGGGTTGAGTGATTGGTGGAGGAGGTTGTTGTTGTGGTTGATTTTTATCTTGAGGATTTGGTTTCTCTTCATGTTGAGGATCTTGAGGGTTCACAGGTTTATTTGCATCTCCTAAAAATTCAAACAAATCTATATATAATTCAACCTAAAACTAACTAATTCAAAAAAAAAACAATCCTTACCTCTCACACCTCCTCCTCGTCGTGGTGCCATCATTGCAAAGAAATAGAAATTGTTGGTGAATAATCTTTCTGAATTGCTCCTCCTAGAGCGTGAACGCAAAAATGGGGGTTTTCGCAGCGGGGAGAAGAAAAAACAATTGAAATGAAAATGACAGCATTTCACTTTTTTTTCTTTTAACAAGCAATAACGCGAGCACATTATAACACGCTTGAATTACTATCTTATTGTTGTCAAGCCTCACACTCAACACACTAAGCCATAACACGCTCAATTTTGCATTATGAGTTTTCAAATAAAAAAATTGAATGTGGCCACGAAATGGTTGCCCATTTCCATGCACCCACCCATACTTAATGTTATGATGAACAGTGGAATGCATACCATTAATTTCAAGAATCCATGGTCTACCTAAGAGGATATTATATGAAAGCTCATGAGGAATAACATGAATCTTTGTTTCCAATGTGGCCATTCCAACTATGAGAGGCAAAGTGAATAGCTGAGTGATCAATGCCAATCCTATCTAAAAGACTCACAATACACACATTAAGGGAAAATATTGTATCTAAAAGAGTTCTCTTGATCCATTTTGTATTGATTTGAGAGATTATTATGAAAGCTTCATTTTATTTTTTCACATCCAAAGGAGCAAGCTCACTTTGGTGAAAAACAATATCAACATTAATTTTGTGAATAATAGCTACTATTTCATTTGGTTGTGCATTAGAAGGGATAGGAACTTGTTGTAAGACATTTTGCAACATGTTATGATAGTGAGGAGAGGCTTGAATAAGATCCCATAATGATATTTTAGTAGGAACTTATTATTAAGTTGGTCAACATGATCATGCTCCCTAAGGAATGAATTTAATCAAGGGAAGTAGGTAATTCAGGATTAGGTAAAGGTAAAGGTGTTGATTTTGGTTGTTGCGGCTATGGATTCTTTCTTGTGTAATGTGTGTGAGCAATGGTATTATGATTCAGTTGCTACAACACATTATTCTTAGGTGGGTAAAGGATGAATTCGGGTTGGTTTGGAGTTTGAGGTTTGTTTGAAGGAGGCTAGAGGATAAGTTGAGGTTGAATAATATTAACATCCTTGAGCAAGGGATAGGCTAAGGATGTATATTCATTTTCTTCTAAGGATATAATATTATTATTGTCAATGTTAGTTGTATTGGGTATCATGATATCTTCCCTAGGAGGAAGGGTTTTAGGAGAACTACAAACCAACTGCTCTTGAAAATCAAAGGTTGGTTCTTCTAAACTAAATTCATCACTAATAGGGGAAGGATCAATGGTTGAAGTTTTCTGCGGAGGAAGGGTTGTTCTAGGAGAAGGGGGACAGCTAAATTAGTCATGTCCTTCACTAATTGTGTTTTCTCATAGCAAAGTATCTTCTTCATAACAAAGATAAATACTAGGAGGAAAAAAATGTTATTGTCATGATTAGCTATGTTGGTGTTGTCTTGGTTAGGAATGTCTTGTCCACTAAGAGAAGTAAGAGGCGAGAAACAACTAGGATTCTCATAACTCTCATTGATTGGTTCTTCTAACGCCAAAATATCTTTGTCACCAAGGGAGATATATTAGGAGAAGAACAAATATGATTGTTAGGAATGTCCAAAGTTGTATCTTCTTTCACTAAAACACTCTCATAGGGAAAGGGTAGGAAATTTTTCTTAGCATTTCTAGATTTGTAAGCTACTAAGATTGTTTGAATAAAAATGAAAAGTACATGTAACCATTTCCTGTAATGTTTCAACAAGATAAGGAATGTATATAAAAAGATACAAAACATTCTTATCCAATAAATGCTAAGCTTTAATAATGTGAATAATGTACATGCAAGAAAGAAAAGAAATTTTAACAAAATTATGCAAAGTTTTATGAATAGAAACATTTTATATGCAAAAGTGAAAAGTAGTTTTATGAATGTGATGCAAAATTTCATAAATGTAATCATTTTTCAGATCTAATGATGAAGTGATTTTAAGAATAACCATCCTAAAATGATGATTTTGACCTAGATGCATAAAACCAATGTTCCTAGAACTTTCCATACTTATAGTATATGATACTGTAGACATGCAAAACTGACATCATACATCTCGCTTTAACTAACATCAAATTCTGTTATTAATTAATTAAAGCAATTTATTGATTAATTTACTAAGGTTCATTAAATAAATCAAAATTATTTAATCAAATCCTTAAAGTTCTTCTCATTTGATTTATCAAATGCCACTTCTTAATATCATCCAAGTTAATTAATCTACATTAATTAACTTCTAATCATGATTATCATTCTCTAGCTTTTGACTCAACTAGAGTCAAATCTAAACTCTTAACTAACCCAACCACTTGCACCAATAAATCATTTATTTGATTTATAATTCCTCTAATTACATTCAAAATGGCATCAAAATGGAATATTCTTCCATTTTGAATCTTCCCCCCAAAAGGGACTTGTCCCTTCCAACAAGGTTTTAAATGCTATTTGCACAAGTCAACATAGCATTTATTGCACCTTTCATCCCCCCAAAACATGTCAAGTCATTCAAATTCAAATTTGAAATTGGCACATTTGCCAAAACTTGCACATTCCTCACCCTCTCACACCTTGACAAGTGGCATCTTGTCATTGGCCCATGAATGATCCCACATTCATCAATTTGGCCTCTCCTCTCTTCAAGCTCAACTATAAGTTGAAGGCTTCTCTCCTTCAAACAAACAACACATCTTTATGCAAGGTCATTCTCTTCACTTGAGAATCAATCTTGCTCTTCATCATTTACAATCTTAAATTTGAGCACTATCATTTTAGGCAACTTGAGATCACTTAGCATCTCATTGTCTATCATCCATCATTTGGCAATTTTTGCTTATCAAGGGATTGGGAAAGGGCTGCCTTCTACACAAAGGATAGCACCAATCCACTATGGGATAGGAAGGATTCATGTTTTTTGCATTGTTTTCATTTGTATGGTTTAACATGATTCTACATATTTCATAGGGATGTTTAGGTTTGCTGATTTAAACTGACTTTTGTGCTAACAACATGAAATGGTTTAAGTCTATCTTGCAGATTTTGACGTCCTACAAATGGCGCTAGAAGGAGGGCAATATATTTGTTGCTGAGTTGTTTTATAAATGCTAACTACATGTTTATATCAGGTTTATTATTATCTACGTAGGATTTTTGTTTTGCTTGATCTAACAGTTTGCATAAAGTTTGTATGTCTATGTTGGTCGAACCACGATGACAATTCTACCAGCTGCATTAACTTGACATTAATGGCTGAGCCAGTATGCTAACTTGGAGTGTCCCACTGAGTGTCATTTGATATCATGAAATGGTAACATGTACTTATTTCTTAGAATGGAGAACATATGCATCCCTGTCTATATTCCATATGTTTGTAATTTTTATGCTCCTATACAAAGAAATGCTTTTTTATCAGACCACGGCCATTGAGAAGTTTTTAATGTTTCTATTTTAAAAATTTGACCGATTTTGCTGGGTCCTCCCCCCTATCTCAAGCTTGATTGGAACCATTTCCCACTGAAATCTCTGGAATGAATAGTGCATTTCACCGAATGATCTTCCTTCTCATACAAGCTTCATGTGTTCTATAGACCGTAACTATTTCAAACCATCAAGAGAGACTGTTCTTCTTACACTGATAGGTGCATTTAATCTGATATTTCACTCTTTACAGTGCTAATCTGGAGGACTGACATTCATTACACATTTTATATGGGGGACAATTTGGTATTTACTCAATATGCAGACTTATTTCTCTGACAGTGGATTGATGGGAATTCTCTCTGTTTATTTTTAATTTCTGCAGAGTTATGTGCTTTATCTTTTTCTTTGTCAAATAGTTCATACACCTTGACTGTACTTCTGCAAATTTACCAGATGGAGAGGATGCTGGTTGTGGAATCTAGTTTGACACTTGCCAATTGTATTACCTCGAAAGTTTCATATAGTGGTGGAATTGATATACGTCGGAGACAAAGCCTTAGTACAATGCATCTTTGACCTGTATTTGCGAATTTCTTGTTGAGATCTTGCATTATGGTTATTCCTTACTGCACCATTGACTAATGCCATGCCTTTATTTTATTATCTGCTACCTATGTTTGCCAAATATAGTTTAGTTCTCTGCGCTATTTCTTACAGTTCTGGAGTTCTGGGGGCCGATATGTTTGAAGTATATTCCTTTTGAAGACCGTCCCTTGCCTATGTTTGATTTTGCTGAGATACAGTCGGTCTCTCCCTGGATGCATTCGTGGTTCTTCTATATTGCCTAGAATAGAGTTTGCCTAGACTATATTGCCCAGTAAACTCATTGTTTCTCTTTAGTATCAATCGGCGTAGTCATAGGGGGTGAGTAAAAGAAACTTTTTAGGGGATGTCTGTAGTGTTTTCAAAAAATTGAAAGGGATTATAGACTATTTCGGCTATTTACCTCAACTCAGGCATCATTATCACATCCTCTCATAACGGTGTCAATGAAGGACATTAGTTTGACAGTTTTTAAAAGTCTTTTGATAAGTCATTTCCACGCAAAAGCTACATGTTGTATTCACAATGATATTTATATATGTTTTTTTTTTTTCTATTGGCACAAGAAGACTAAGCCTGTGGCCATTATGTTGGAGGATGCGTTACAACCAGTAAGCGAATAAATGACAGGACATTAATAACAAAGCCATATTCACTGGGGATTGTTTGTTTCTTATTTATTCTCCTGTTTCTACGCCGAAATCCCATCAAATCATCTGTCAGGGGAAGCCTAGTTAGAGTCAAATGTAGGCCAACACATATACCCTGTACTGGCTGCATGTTGGCATAGGTCGAGGACTTTGGTTCACACCTGATAAAATGCATTCACTCGAAAGTTCTTCCAAGCTTCTTTAATAAAGCATTGTGCACGGGTTCCTCCATTAGTGCATTCTGACAAAAGGGAGTAGAATTTGAATTTACACTGGCCGAATTGCATTTATTATCTTTACACCTACCAATTGCTTTGTCTTGAAAACCTTTCTAGCTGAGTTTACGCCTGCCTATTGCATCTACTTACCATTACGCTTTGAGGGATGTCTATGCACAGTACATGGATAGGTGAAATTTAGTAGGGATGTCAATCAACTGTAAAAGCATGATACAACTACGATCATTAAGATAGTATTGGAAAGATAGCAACAGGTGAATGGAATAAAGTGGTCTGACAAAATGGTTAATGAGGATCTAAATTTGTGGGCTCGGTTATTGCATTTGGTCTTTGATGAGACTTGTATCTACCTACCAGTGATGAGCACTCTAGGAGTCTGCTTGTGTTGATTTAGGCATGGCTTATTCAAAGACATCATCATGTTTGTCTTTTGCGGTGAAATTTTTTAGTGCAAAATGTATTTATTTTATTTGGTTGTCATGATCAAGTTCATAGAAGGTAGCTGGTTAGTTCCATCTCTACTTGAATGATATTCATTTGCTACAATCCAAATTAATACAAATTTAACGTTGAAATTTAAGGACAATTTTTAGTTCTCTTAACTAGCATGGTAGTGGATGAATTAATATTATTGTCCTACCTTTGAGTTTAGGCTAAAGGAGTGTATCTATGTTGATGTCTTGTCTATATTGCATTAAAAATCTCAGATTACAAGTGGCCCATGCTACTTTTTCTTGTCATAATTAGAATACATTCAAAATTGAAAATATCAACTCAAGCAATATAGTTTTTTCTAAATTAGGTGATTATTAATGCATGATTTAGACATCTTTTATAAGTTTTGGAGGAGGAATTATTGCATTAACGGATGTCATCGAATGCAATCATTTTATGATAAATTGTCATTAAATCTTATGAAATAAGACACATTTCTAAGATTTTAATTGGTGATGTTTGACAGGTTAGCGTTGAAGATTGACTTTGGAATCAAGCAAAAACAAAGATGAACAAAGTAGAATTGGAGATTTTTTTCAAGACTTGAAAAAAAGAAGAAGCATTTTTTAATGCTTATTTTAAATCTTAGAGCTTCAATTCACTACCCTTTTTTTCTGTTTTAAATGAACTCACATTTCTTTTTGGGTTTAAAATTAACCACTTGACTTGATCTATTCAAAGTTGGCTAAAATTGAACCTTAGACACTTACTAGAATTTCAATTTGGTCTAAAATTGAATAATCAACTTCACACTTGGATTTTGGTGCTTAAAACGAACACATCACTGGTTTGAGGTTTAAAATGAACATGTGCATTCAATATTTCATAATATTTTTCACAAAGTAATATCATCGAAAAGACGTATGCACTTCTCTTGCGCCTCACGGCGATCTTGAGAATCAAAAGTCTTTTTTTTGATATTAAGTTGTCAAAAATATTGCCTCCACACTTCGATTTGGGATCTAAAATTGAACAAAACATGCGAGTGTGAGCATGATATATTGCGGAGGTTCTCCCCTTTGTTTTTCAATGAAGTTTGTGTGAACGACGGGATATGTTAGCTCGCTATTGTTTATCTTAGAGGGCCTGCCTTGTGGGAAAAAGTAATCACCCAAGGGAACGACCCAACCGAGAACACGCTAAAGCCAAGCGACTTCCACCCGAGATATAAGTGTGGATATTAGAACAAAGGCCAATATCACGAGGATTATTCCGACGAGATGGACAACAATGGACTCTCGCCAATGTTGGATAATCCCCCACGAACGGAATGCCCGAATTAGAACCCCTTGTTTAGAAATTGGCCAAAACCTTCTCTATCTTGTTGGTGCAAAAGGTCATGTCCTTTGAAGCCGCCCCACATAACATGCGGTCTTGTTGTGGAAATGGAATGTAGGCCATGGGAGATTCATGGGTACTAATGCTTGGCTGACCCGAATAAGTGAGTGTCGTGGAGGGGAGCCAGTGTGGTCAAGCATTTAGCCATTCGCACAAGATATGCGCAGCTGGATTTATCCAAGTGGGAACCCAACAAGATATTGCCTCATCATCCTAGGGTTGTAAAAGTGCTTGGAATCAAAAATACATTGCTTGACCTTCAAAACATTGAAAAACAAACATACACAAGAGCCTCAAATTTCAAACACCTTGGAGGAAACAAATACCTATTGACAAACTTGCCCACTCTTGCTTTCCCTAGGAATCACATTCCTAGAGGTTTCTGAGTGTGCAAATTCTACCATCATTTGTTTCCAATAAGGATAAACATAAGGAACTTTTGCCCTATTTTCCTCGATTTCCGCATAAAGGACCTTATGGGATGAGAAAGAGAATGGGACACTAGACATATAGTTTGAAAACCTAAGCAAGCAAGTGTCTTGGATAAAAAGAACCTCATTTAACCAAGATAACAGACAAATTTGATTACACATGTGTTTTCTAACATGATCAAAATCCAAAAAATCAAAGTTCAAGAAGCTTAGTCTTAAATCTCGTGAGGAGCGTCTTGAGAGACTTTTCGAGTTTAGAGTATAGCGTGTCCTTCAACACCGAGATCTTGTAAGCAGAAGTGTTATTCTAGGTCAAGTCTAGGATCAAATTCAATCAGTTTCATCCATCTTTCAACCATCAAAATCAATCAAATTTCCATCTCACCAACAACTCTTGGAAACTTAGTAAACATCTTTTATGCTAAACTTTTAGGCGAAATCAAACCTCTTTTTTTGACTTAACACATCTAGTCAAACCATCATCTTATACATGAGTTCTCTCTTGGATAATACAACTTCCTAGGGTTTACGAGTTCAACTTGTTTGGCTTAACACACCTAGCCAAATTATCAAATCATCACCTCATTTGACTTGATGCACTTAGTCAAACTACCATCTTGTAGGAGTTCACTCTTGGATAAAACACAACTTCCTAGAGTTTTACAATTACATTCATCACATTTTGTTTGACTTAACGCACCTAGTCAAACCATCAATCCAATCACGAATCAATCAAATCAAAGTCCTAAAAGTTTAGCATTTCCTTCAAAGTTTCTTTAAGAGTTCCATTCATCCAAATCACTCATCTTTCGTTATCTCATCCTCATCATCACTTTGATCCTTCAATTATCCTAGTTCTTTGCTTCTTTGAACCTAAGGTTTAGACCGATCTAAAGGATTAGAGGTTCATCTCTTACATTCTTGAAAATTGATCTTCATTTTATGGTACAACCTCGATCTCAACACAAGAGGAGCATGGAATATAAATTTGATCCATCCATCATGAGGAATTCGATTCAACCAAACTATCCAAGCCTTGCAATACCATTTGATTATCAAAGCTTGTACAATGCATACATGGGAACATTATCTCATACAAACATCAATGGTACAACAAATATGAGTATGCCCGATCCAAAGTTTGGAACACCTTTCCCAATGATAGATTCAAATCCAAGTCCAAATCTGCAAATCTATCAACCAAACGCCGAATGCATGAGTTTTCCAAACATTATCCCACAAAATCCATACATACCAAGTGCAACTTTACCAAACATGACCATTTCAAATCCACACTTGGTAAACTTTGGGGTCGACATGTTTGCAAATCCCCCTAATGTTGTTCAAAATCCTAGCAATATATTGGCAACTCTATATGTTGATTCAAGTCAAGGTAACACCATGCAAAATCAAAGTTACCTAAATCCAAGCAATATGATTCCCAACCACAACAATATTCAATTTCAATCTATCATGCCGAATCAAAACATCATACCAAATCATCCCATTTTTCCATCGATATCTCAAAAACAGATGGCAACCATCCAAGCAACCCCAACAATCAACACCATTCCCATTCCACCACCACCGCCACCACCGCCAAAATACAACACAACCAATTCATTCTCCATCATGTTGCAAACCACTCAAGAAGCTTCCTGTAAAAAGGCACTCCAAGCCCAACAAGCTACACAGCTAGTTGCTCAGCAAGCACAAGCGGCTCAAGTAGCCCAACAAGTGCAAGCGCAAGCAAAATTCTACGCACTATTGCAATCAATCCAAGAAGAAGTAGCACAACAAAGAGCTTAAAAAAAAGCATTGTTGGCACAAAAAACAACATGACGAACAATAAGCGTTGTTGGCTCAGCAGCAATCATAGGCCTTACCCGCTCAACAAAGCTTGCAACAGATTCCCACCGCAATTGTTGAAAACAATGATCAAGATCTATCCATCAATGAACACATTGAAGATGTTCCCATCTCATTCAATGATCAAATCATCACACACCAAGAGGCACTTTTCAATCACGATCAAAATTCACTGATGATACCCAACAATGATCAAATCCAAGAAACATTAACATCATTTGATCCTATGTTTGAGAACATTGACAATCCCTCCACCAAAATTGTTGAAAACAATGATCAAAATCAATCCATCAATGAGCACATTGAAGATATGTCTACCCCATCCATTGATCAAATCGTCATTCATGAAGAGCCACTTTTTAGCGATCTATTTCAAGATGTGTTAACATTATTTGATCCCATTGACATAAACCAAGATCCATCCACCAATGATCATGTTGACAATATCTCTACATCACCTAACGAGTCAAAGGACATATTTCAAGAACTTATTCCAAAGCATGATCAAAATCTTCCATCAAGGTCTAGCAATGGCCCTTCCAACAACATATTGACATCCTTTGACCCCATGGTTAAAGATATTGAAGGAATCCCTATCTCAACATTTGATTCTAATCCTCTCAAAGTTCAAGAGAATATTGAGCCACTTCCTAATGAAGATATCCAAGAAAGAAGTCCATCCTTTGAAATCGACCCATGTCAAGAACTTGATCAAAAGCATGGTGAAAGCAATTCCATAATTAGTCAAAATCAAGAATTTGTATCTCCGAGATACTACAATGATCTAATGGGCACTCTTTTATCTATACAAGATGCCGCAAATGATGACCACATCCGCATAGCACGTACTCTTCCATCTACCCATGGGATGCTTTCTTTGGATGGACCTGTAGATGATCTTCATTCAAAACAAGAGTCTCATACTCTTGAAATCATTACCAACGAACAAGAGTCTCCTACTCTTAACATTTGTACACATGGTCAAAATATAGACAAATGCAAAGACATATCAGAAATGGGTCATGAAGAAGGCTTCTACATAAGTCGTGAATCAGAAACATCCTATGAAGTGAGTCATGAGGAAGACTTTTGTGTAGACAGTGAAGCATCAACACTTCTTGAAGAAGCATTACAATCTGATATCTCACAAGATCAAACCAAAGATATCAATCAGAAAGTCATCCGACATGAGGAGGATCATATCACTTATAAAGTTGGATCACTTACCTTTGTAAGGGAAAATCATCTTATCAATAAAGAAGCTGACACTTTTGAAGGTCCACGACAGAGCAGAGAAGGAGCAACACCTTGTTTCCAAGGGAAATCATATCCTTTTGCAAATCAAATGTTTCAACAGATGAATTATCAAGGCAGAGGATTAGGCCTACATGAACAGGGTATCCTGGAACCAGTGCAGATTTTTGGCAATCCTAAGCATCAAGGCCTTGGTTACTCAACAATCAAGGGATCTCAACATATCAGTAATACTATCACCATACTGGGGGCAACTTCATCACGAGCAAACATCAACATAGGGAGCACGAAGAATCCTTATGATGAAACTGATGCCAATACTACAACCCACCATGTCACGAATCTTCATCCACCTATCACCCCATCCACAAATTGGGACCAACGTCAAAAGAAAGATTTGAATCAAAGGATGAAGCATGAAGGACAAATCAAATACAAGTGGATACCAAAGATTACAAAGAAATATTATCCCTATCAAACTCCATCAGTCAAAGAAAGTATGGGGCAAAATAAAAATGGGGCAAGTATCCATCAAAGATTTCCACAAAGGAAAAAGCAGGCTTCTCAAGCAACGTACAAAGTGTATCAAGCAGTTGGTCCAAATTCCATGCAGACTTCCATATCCACCCATTATTGCTCATCTTCCCAAGTTTGGAGAGTCAAAGATTCCAAACCATCGACCAATCCATCTGTTACTCCTAAACACACTCCATCCACACCTCTACGCATGATATCCAATTCTCACATTGACCATGTATTGGCGGCGACCCTTCATCATAAGGATTTAGAAGGCACCCTATCACGATGGGCGCACAAAGACAGAGTTAACTCTGGTATCAGCAAAGCAGATCAAGAATTTCAAAAGTTGCATTCAAGTGCATGTATCTTGGCAAGACAACTTCTACAAGTAGGATATTGATGGAACATTATGACAGAAGCATCAACATCAGCACCACCAGGTGGTTCAGCATCAGCTTAAAATCTCTCAGAAAATACAAAAAAATCAGAAAAATGTCTTGAAAAAATGGTCACCTTGATGAAAACCTGGCAAACAGGTGTCTTGGTGACAACAAAAAAATACAAAAATACAAAAAAATCCAAAAAAAATCAGAAAAAGGATTGAAAACAGTAAAGAAAAAAATCATCCTCTAGTGAAAATCGCTTCAGTGGCGCTTTGGACAAGTACCATGATGAAAACCTGGCAAACAGGCATCATGTGTAGAATCAAGCATCTATGTGTGCCAGTTCACAAGAAAGCATCTTATCACATCCATAATGAAGCCAACATTCCATCCATATCATCCGTTCATCCATGAACCATTTATCCAATCCAGTTTCCATCTACATCTATACTCCAAGTTATCTTGACCTTGGAAAATTTTGGTGCACGCTTTACACTTGTTTATGGTAAACATCTTGACACGGGTCATTTTCATTGATCCCATCCTATCCAATGCTATCTGAGCCTTGAAGCATTATCCGAATGAGCGTTCCTCTATTCTGAGCACCCTTATCTTATCGCAAGATAATCCATATCCATTTGTATCCAAGAATTCACCCATGGTATTCCAAACATTGCTAGACACTGGGGGCAGATATTTACATCTTGCTTCGAGAATAAATCTTATTCTATATCTTCCCACTTATGTGGTGATCTAAACATTGGAAAACATAAAATCAAATTGGTCAAAACATTTGTGAGAAAAAATCCCAAATCACTAGCCCATGGCATATTTTGACAAGAAAACATTCCTTATCAAGCGTTATCCTTCATCGAACATCAATCCAACAATCCATATCAGTCACATCTAATGCACACATCTATGTCACATCAAATCATCAAAGCTATTTTGTTCCAAACCAAGCTTCATCAATCTTGATCAATCGAATCCAATCAATCATCATCTTGTTTGACTTAACACACTTAGTCAAACTATCATCTTGTGCACGAGTTTACTCTAGGATAACACAACTTCCTTGGGTTTACAAGTTCATTATCATCACTTTGTTTGGCTTAACACACTTAGCCAAATTATCAAATCAATAATCACCTTGTTTGGCTTAACACACCTAGCCAAATTATCCTTTTTGTACGAGTTTACTCTGGGATAACACAACTTCCTGGAACTTACGAGTGCATTATCACTTTTTCAAACTATCAATCCATCAATCCGATTGATCAACATTAAAGCTTGGTTTTCAACAAAATCCCAAAACAAGGCACTGATATCACGATGTCCATATCCGAATCATCAAAATCATGCGAAAAATCCAAAAATATGCAAAAAATCCATCCAAAAATTTCAAAAACATCCAAATCTTTCAAAAATCCAAAAACATGTCGAAATATCAGAAAATCTTCAAAATTCATCATTTAGTCTTGTCAGTCTTCCACCTTGTCGAACTACGTTGTCTCTGAGCTTGAACATAGGCAAGGTTGATCTTTGATCATCCCCCGAGACGGTTAGGTCAGTCCTTTATGCGTCCGTCACATTGGCAATCCGTTTGCCCATTCCTTTATGTGTCTGTCGCATTGGCAATCCATTTGCCCATTCATTTATGCATCTGTCGCATTGGCAATCCATTTTCCCATTCATTTATGCATCTGTCGCATTGGCAATCTGTTTGCCCATTCATTTATGCATCCGTCGCATTGGCAATCCATTTGCCCATTCATTTATGCGTCCGTCGCATTGGCATCCGTTTGCCCATCTAGTTAGGCGTCCGTCGCATTGGCATTCGTTTGCTTATCTTTTTTACCTTTAGGTCATTCTTTATGCGTCTGTCACATTGGCATCCATTTGCCCATCTATCTCATCCGCAGTCAAGTCAATTGACACAAAATCCAAAAAACATTCATAAAATCTTGAAAATACCAAAAACATTTGTAAAACATCTCAAAAATTCCAAAAACAGCCTCAAAACATTTGAAAAAACCAAAATGGTGCATCCGTTTCATCTCGCTTTCACCCGTGATTGTCATCACTCATAATAAAGTCAATCGTCGCTTTCACCCTTTGGTGAGTTAGTCAGAAGCAAGTTTAGCAGGTTCTAAAGTAAACGCCTTATCGTCAGAGTCTCAAGCCTAAGTCAGTAAGTCAGCAAGTTGATCAACTCAGAGTATCAATAGCTTATCACACAATCAGTCCTACCAAAACCCTGATCACTACATGTCCTAGGATGAAGCTTTCCCACAATGGACATAAGCATCAGGTACCCCAGATTAGTTTAGCCTGGCTAGCGGTACGAAGAACATTAACTTGTTTGTTTACTTTATTTGGTCTCTTTGACTTATCTTATTTTGCACTCATTCCAAGGACATCTCGATGATGCCTAAACAAAACAGGTTTAGAGAGAAAGGAATGGGGCAATGATCATTATCTTTTTATCTGTTGTGCTTGTTGGATGTTCTTGTAAAATAACTTGGCGAATACTTTCTTTGTTGGGTCCGTCCTAGCAAGGTTCCTATATGTCAAGTGTGAACAAGATCACTCCTATCTGATTGCCGAGTCAGAGTCCATCACACTAGGTGCAACGCCATCCTGGTTCTTAATACCTTGATGCATCGCACCTATGTGTTTTATCAAACATAAAGAAAGTTACGCTCTTTATCTCCCATTCCTAGATAAGCAATACATCATCATCTTTCATCATCATCTCTAATAAAGTTGGCTTGTTGAAATTCTGCATCTTCTTGAATTTAAGGGTTCATCCCTCTCATTCTTCTATCTTCTTTCACGCTAACAATGCATCCATCTTGCATCCGTATTCTCATTTCGCATAATCATGTCATACCATCATATCAGGACAACATCATCCATCTCATCCATCTCACATGCATTGCATAATCATTTAAAGTTGTTTATGATAATATAAATTTGTTATTCTAAGCATCTTCCGAACATCTCATCTACATCATTGTTATCATATAGTCTAACCATCCATACATCCATTTTGAACCTCTTTGTCACGAGATCCACCTCAAATTGTATCTTTTCACTTGATCTCTCGAGGGGGCAATGTACTAACGTACTTATTTTCACTGGGGCATCCGAAAAAACCAAAGAATTTTTTAATTTCGATGCCGGCAACATCATTCTTTGAACCAATGCAATGAGTACATTGCTTCAAAGAGGGGCAAAATGTAGACATGCAAAATTGACATCATACATCTTGCTTTAACTAACATCAAATTCTGCTATTAATTAATTAAAGCAATTTATTGATTAATTTACTAAGGTTCATTAAATAAATCAAAATTATTTAATCAAATCCTTAAAGTTCTTCTCATTTGATTTATCAAATGTCACTTCTTAATATCATCCAAGTTAATTAATCTACATTAATTAACTTATAATCATGATTATCATTCTCTAGCTTTTGACTCAACTAGAGTCAAATCTAAACTCTTAACTAACCCACCCACTTGCACCAATGAATCATTTATTTGATTTATAATTCCTCTAATTACATTCAAAATGGCATCAAAATGGAATATTCTTCCATTTTGAATCTTCCCCCCAAAAGGGACTTGTCCCTTCCAACAAGGTTTTAAATGCTATTTGCACAAGTCAACATAGCATTTATTGCACCTTTCATCCCCCCAAAACATGTCAAGTCATTCAAATTCAAATTTGAAATTGGCACATTTGCCAAAACTTGCACATTCCTCACCCTCTCACACCTTGACAAGTGGCATCTTGTCATTGGCCCATGAATGATCCCACATTCATCAATTTGGCCTCTCCTCTCTTCAAGCTCAACTATAAGTTGAAGGCTTCTCTCCTTCAAACAAACAACACATCTTTATGCAAGGTCATTCTCTTCACTTGAGAATCAATCTTGCTCTTCATCATTTACAATCTTCAATTTGAGCACTATCATTTTAGGCAACTTGAGATCACTTAGCATCTCATTGTCTATCATCCATCATTTGGCAATTTTTGCTTATCAAGGGATTGGGAAAGGGCTGCCTTCTACACAAAGGATAGCACCAATTCACTATGGGATAGGAAGGATTCATGTTTTTTGCATTGTTTTCATTTGTATGGTTTAACGTTATTCTACATATTTCATAGGAATGTTTAGGTTTGCTGATTTAAACTGACTTTTGTGCTAACAACATGAAATGGTTTAAGTCTATCTTGCAGATTTTGACATCCTACAGATACTAGGAGGCTCAAAAATCACATAAATGAGGTTTATGGCACTATAACTGAGAGTGAAAAATATGGATAGGGACTAGGTCACCGAGAATGGTGAATTAGTCCCAATTAGAGTTTCTTTCAAAATTTCCAAAAAATTGTGACTAGTTTGAAGGGTTTATATGTTGGATGACCAGAGAAGAAAAGAGAGGTGAAAATTTTGGATAATTGGTAAGGACGTGAGGTGCATAAATGAAAAGTATAGACACTTTCATGCATGCACAAATGTGAAACTCTAGAATGCAAATTAAACAATGAAAGATACAATGCCAACTAAATATAGGGTGAGAAGGGACTCTAAATAAGAAAATAAGTGTGTAGGAAAGTTGGGTTCACCAAAATGAACCACAAAGACATGCAATATATGTAAAGAGGATTCCCTAATAGGCTCCTAGGGTTTTTCACCTAGAAGCTTGGTTGCAGAATGACTCTCTTTCACACTAATGTATTCTTGGTGATTTCATTCAAGGTTTAGGGTCTTAAAGTGATGTGTGTGGAACTCCCTAAGTGTTGGAAATGGATGAAGGAAGCTAACTAGTAATTTAAGAACTAGAAAATGAAACTATGTTTGAAAACACATAATGATATGCAAACCTATACAAAATGACCTAGAAATATAAACAAAACTAAACAAAAATATATGAGATAGAATGTGTGCACCTAGAATCTAAAGAGGGATGAGATGGAGGTATAGAATTCTACTAAAATTATTGCAGAAGCCAACTAGGACACTTGCGCCAATCTGGGCGACTTAATCCCAGATCTGGAAAGACTGGTTCATAACTCGTTTCTACCAAATGGGTGTTTGAATATACAAAAATCATTAAAAGGAAGGTTCAGTGGGACTAGGTCATGATTTTTGGATACTTAGTCCACTTCTAAATTTTTGGAAATTTTAAAGGGGGAACAAAAGCCCTCGGTCTGCACTTCGGTTCTTCACAGGTGTCCGCTTCTGGAACACTTATTTTCACACCTGAGAGTGACTTTTGGTGGATGTTTTGACTTTTCAAGCAAGGAGAGTTCTTCCAAAATTCTTCAAAGCCTTCAATGATCTTCAATGTACTGAAATTTGTAAGCACATCAAGGGAGAAAGAGAGAAATGTTGATTGTTAGGACATGGAGGTTTGCCTTGGTCAAACTCCTTTTAGATTGTTAAATTAAATGAAGAGATAATGAAATAAAACATGAAACAAAGGAGTTAGTTACATTTCCTTAATGATATATCTTGAGTTGTTGTAGCAATCAACCCTTGAATGCTTCAAAAAGATGTCATGTTGACTTAGAATTCTCAAACCCTAGCTTTCTTGAGAAGAAGGAGAGATGAGTGATTGAAAACAATTGGAGATTCGGGTTTAGAAATGAATGGAATTAGGGTGAAAAAAGATGAAAAAAACCCTTATTTATACTTTTGATTCCCTAATTTTCTTGAAAATACAATGTCACATGATGACATTAGGGTTTTGGAGACAAAATATCGATAGGAAATTGATTTAATTTTAAATTTTAAGTCAAAGGGGACTAGGTCACCCAAGGTGGTGATCTAGTCCACTTGGACAAATTCAAGTGGTAGTCGAGAATAAAAAGGTGTTAAATGGTGTTTGTCAAGATTGTCTCACAAAACACACTAAAGTTGGACTTGTAAGACCATTAAGGGGTCATTATGCCATAAGAAAGGGTTAATTTGGTGATGACAAGCCTAGGAAATTGTGAAAATGTTTTACAACACCTTACAACTCTTTGGCACAAGGCTTGGAAAGGGGTAAAAAGAGGTCCAAAATCCATAGGAAAGGCCCAAATGAGTGAAAAGTGTCAAGGCTACACTTTTTCATGACAAAGCAGAAAAGGCTCATGATTGTACGAGTGGAGACCCACACAAGAAGCATAAACTATCCTTCACCAATGTTGTACTAGTCATTGGAGGGAATTGCAGATCTGTTTTCTTGCTTGTGTGCTATGTCCTAGTGATTCATGTGGAAGGTTTACAATAAGATGCATTATTTTTTGCTCAAATTTTTTCAGTTTTAGAGAATCAATTACTCTTTGCTTCCTGAATTATTTTTGGAAAGTGGTGAAATTTAATTTCAAGAGGTTGCTTTATTAGAATTTTTTTCAGTTTGGTGTATTTTTTGCCTTTTTTGGTGAAAACTTCTATCATATCTACTCCTGAATATATCAAATTTTTAACTCCCCATAATTACCATACTAGGAAGATGAAAATGTGTAGGTTGATTCATTCTCAAGTTCTGTGGTCCACACTAAGTAATATCCAAGCCACCCTTACCAAGGAACTTGAAGTATTTTCCTATAGAAATAAGTGTGAACAAGCTATATGTTTGATGAAATTGAATGTTTATGATAGTCTCCTTTTTTATATTGATGAGTTGGATACACCCAAGGAGATATGGGATAAGTTATATAACCTGTTTGGTCAGGTCATTGAGTTTTGTGCCCTACAACTAGAGGCTGAATTAACCACTCTTACCTCTGAAGCATTTCCTTCTATTGATTACTTTCTAGTGAAATTCAACTATTTAAGGTCACAATTAGTGGGATGTGGAAAGAGAAAAATTGATAAGAAGTCTATTTTTTATACCATCTAAGTTGAGAGGCCCATTTTTTTTGTTTTATTCTACCTTCTACTCCACAATGAATGCTTTGGGTAGTGCATTCCAAATGCCTTCTTTGAAGACTTTCTATGACTGGTTGAAAAAGGAGCAATCCAAAATTGTATAGTTAGAGGGGGTCCCTAGAAATCATGCATTTGTTTCACAAGAATCTACGAGTGAAAGGAAGAAGAAATCCAAACCTAATACAAAGTCAAATGAGACTTCTCCCTCTTCAAAAGAGGACAAGCCCAAGAAGGAGAAATTTAGTTGTGTATATTGCAAGAAGAAAGGGCATGAAAAACATCATTGTTATATGAAGAATATTTATGAGATCACACATCTTCTTCATAAAATAATATCCCATTGCCCTCATCTTTAACTCCTCCTTCTATATACTTTGCATCTTCATCACCATCCAACCCTACACAGTCAAATAATGTAGGTTTTGCAAGTGGTTAAAACGATAAAAACTACATGGTTAAAGGACATGAATTGGTGACTTGTGTAGTTCATTTTGGTCATGACAGATGGTTTTTAGATTCTAGAGCATATCACCACATGGCTTCTAGTTTCTATCATTTTTTGGGTCTTCATCCTACTGACACTTCAAAAAATTTGTTGGGAGATAATATGATTTTGGATGTTGCGGGGGTAGGAAATGTTGAGATAGGTGATGACTATTTTAGGGATGTATTGTGTATACCTATGTTGCACACAAATATTTTGTCCATCTATCAGATCACCCATGGTGAGGTAGCAAAGATTTTGGAAATCGTTGCAAACTTTGTTTTCATCAGAGATTTTGGTACTGGAAAAGTCATTACAGTTGGTAATGTTGATCATGAGTCCCATCTATATACCTTCTCTCACTTTGTTGATGATGATGACTATGTTCCTCCCACTCTTATTTCTAATGTTGACAATAATTTCTATAGAGATATTGGTTAGTTAAATTTTGGAGTTATTCAAACCCATTTTGATACATCTCCTATTGCTTTAGAGTTGTTCTTTCAACACAATAGGATATTTTTGATCCCTCGGATCTTGTTTTAATGGATGAGTATTTGGCAGGCATCAAAAATTTGTTTATGGAGTCTCATCTTGTAGATTTGGGAGATATAATTGAGGGGATTTCTCTCCTCTTTGATGATAGTTTCAACATGTAAGTTGATACATCTGGATTATCTTTGGAGGTTGACATTTTTTAACCTTCACTTTCATTTGATTTGTCACATTTCTTGTTTTTTTTAATCATGATTATGTGGTGGATTATTCTATTTGGATATTTCCTTCCTCTTTTTTAGTTGGACATGGAGTGGATTCATCATCACTTGGTGGACTTGTTTCTTCCTAAGGGGAGATTATTTTCTTGTAGGCATTGGATCATCTTTTGTTTTTAGGAATACCTCATCGGCATTAGAGCTTCTTCAGTGTGGGGGGATATGATATCTCATTTATTGTATATACATGATGCATGTATTCCTTGGGTGGTTTGATTGAGTCCTCCATCCATGCATCTTGTCTTGTTTTTCCTTTTCTCTCTTTTGGAGAGTGTTTTTTTCCCACAAGGTTTTTCTCCTTTTCTCCAGTTGTGAGATATTGCATTGTCAATGGGTACCTAACATGGTTGTGTAGTTGGGGTCCATATTGCAATTTTATATTTTTGCATCTTCATTCTCCCTAAGTTTGAAAATCATGGGGGGATTGTTAGTGTGTTATGTTTTTACTTAGGCATTTAATCATTCAGGTGGTTTTTTCCCTTGTTAGGGTTTTTTACACCCACCACCTATTTTCATGCCTTTAAAAGGTTGTACGATATGTAATTTATCACATATCATTTTTCATTCTCTATTCTAGTGAAATTGAAAGGAAAAATAAATGAGAAATGGAAATTACTAACTAATGATCATTTTTTGAAGGAAAGAGATTACCAAGAAATTGAATAGCCAAACCAAGCAACACTAAAATGCAAAACAGACACAAGAATTTGATAAGGGAAAGAAATAATAAAAAACCCCAATATTATGAATGGAGGCAAAATGCATAAGAATGATACAAAGAGAGAGATAGAGAGCACTTAGGACTCAATCTTTCATGCTTGAATATTGAAGAGTGAGAGGAGAGGAACCTCAATAAGTAGAGGTGAGAAGGAGGAGTTAGAATTTAACTCCCAACTCAATGAATGCCACCATTCATCTATCTGTGTGAAAAGTGTCACCTCTTAAGGAGGTGGCAAAAAAATTCCTTAGTAAAGGAATTAAAAATAATTCATCCTTAGACATGTGTAGATGACAAAAAATACAAAAGACTTGTAGAGATTCCTTTATAATATTCCTACAAGTTAATAAAGAATTACATTTAAAGAATAACCTTTACCGAGTAAAGATTAATCTTTGAACATCCCCCTTAATCTTTACTTGGGGAGGTTACATCAAACCCTTCAATGGGTTGTAATCCAATATTTTTACAATGAATGAGAAATTTGTCTTTACAAAATCTTTAGTGAGAATATTTTCCACTTGATCTTCACCTTTACAATATAAAAGATAAATTTGCATGTCTTCAATTTTCTCTCTAATGAAGTGATGTTGAAGATTAATGAGCTTGGTCCTTGGATTAAAAATTAGATTCTTTGTCAAAGAAATAACACTTTGATTATGACAATACAAAGGAGTAGGATCCATTTGAGCTAGACCCAATTCTTCAAGTAATCTTCTTAACCATAATGCGTCTTTGGACACATTTGTACAACCTTTATATTCAGCTTTTGTAGAACAAAGGGAAGTGGATCTCCTAGCATTCGGATCACCTCCTAAATCTGAATCAATAAAACCTTTTAAATAAAAAACACAATTTGCATCACGAAAAGGATCAAAATTAAGAGTACCTTTAACATATCTTAAAATTCTTTTTGCAACTTTAAAATGATTTTTTTGTGGTTTATACATAAATCCAGAAACCAATCCAACACTTTAGATGTTTTCCAAATTTGCATACCCAAAAAATAATGTAATAGGTCTAAATCGCTCATTTGAAATTGTTGATTGAGTTGAGACTTAACATCACTAATCAAAATTTTAGAACTAGAAGTGATAATTAAATTATCAACATATAAAATAATAATCACAATATCATTTTCACTATGCTTAATATATAAATTTGGATTATTTTTACTTATAATGAAACCATGAGATAGAGAGAAAGCATACCCTAAATTACAAAATATCAATATACAGACATAGCAATAATAGATCTAGGTTTCCTCTCACTACATCATTGTATTGTAAAGGGAAATTATATCAAGATTAATAATAAAGGACTTTGAAAATTTGTTCCTAAAGAATTTTAAAAAAAAAATCATATTGCCTTCCATAAAATAATGACACAAAATTTTCAAGAACTTGATCCTCATCAATTAATAAAATAGATCTAAATTCATCATAAATAAGTAAGTGCATACCATCAAAGTGGATGGAAATATTTTCCATGGGTCCCTATAAAAAAAATCCAATGAGACTTGATAAAATATATGATTCATTATAGATAGGGCTCCCTATGCATCAGTACTGCAAATGTGACTAGCACAAAAAACATATATGTAAAGGCTTCATTGAGACTTGATAAAGTGATTAGTTTTTGAAACATATATAGATGGAATAAATCCATCAAGAAGGAAAATAATGTAATGAGCTTTTAATTTCCAAAAAAATATAGATGAGATAAATCCATCAAAAAGACAAGTTTACCAATAATAAAAAAAAAAATCCCTTTATCAAAAAAGCATAATTGTAGATGAGAAGGAAACACTAGGTTTGTTTTAAATATTTTAATAGATCAAGCCTTAGGTAGAGAGAATGATAATTTCTCACAAAGTGTGTTAGAAAGATCTCAGAGATATATTTAAATATGAAAGGGCACAAATCAAGCCACCTTGAATTAAAAAATTAATATTAAAAATAATTGTGATGGAATAATGAGAATTGCATACTATGATGTGAAGGATTATTAATTTAAAAAAATTGTGATGGAATAATTAGAATTGCATACTATGATGTGAAGGATTATTAAGTATAAATAAGTCATTAAGATGATATTCATGCATTCATGACTACATGAATATCCCCTTTTCATATTCCAAATATAATTGAGTAAACAAAGTACAATATTATTGGGTTTATCAAGTCTAATAATAAATTACTTGTGAAGTTATTTACAAAATATTTTTTTTATGTAAAGTAACATGTTGAGATGCACCTAAATCAATAACCCATTCAAAAGGTTTAAAAAAATTAAAACTAAATGTAAAAGTACATCTAGATTGATTACCATTGTTATGAAACTGTTGATTATTTTGATTCATAGGCTTTTTCTCATTTTTATTTTTAAAACAAGTATTTTTCCAATAAACATCCTTATTATAATAAGTGCAATGTGGTCTTGTAGAAGAGTTTAAAAACTCTCTAGGATCATTTCCACTATTATAATGAGGTTTGAAATTATAATGTTGTTGTTTAGAATTTTTTTTTTAAAATTCTTATGATTAAACAAAAAGGCATGTTCATTAGACTTAAGAGTACCAAATTGAATTAACATAGTCTCTTCTTGTCTAAATAAATCATGATAAATATCATAAGTTAATTGAGTATTTAAAGAAGGGATAACTAATTGAGCATGAATATTAGTAATGAATTGATGAAATTGTCTAGGAAGACACTTTTTAAGAGTAATATGAATTAATCTAAGATTATCAAATTTTACTCATAAACCATGCAATTGACTAATCAAAGCATCAAAATTCAATAAAAAATCATCCATAGATTTTGAATAAGAATACCTTAAATCTTCAAGTTGATCTTGAAGTTAATTTTTTCTAGATTCATTTGAACTATCATAAATAGTCTTGAGCTTGTCCCATGTGCTTCATACGTTGTTGTACATTTCCCAATATGAACATATAGTTCAGGTAACATAGAAATACCTATGAGGCAAAGTGCTTCCTCATTTTTGAGCTTCCATTTTTATTGCTCATCTTTGGATGCAAATGGACCAGATTTTGATTTGGGATCCATAGCAACATCCAAAAGATGTTTAAAATGAAAAATAAAAGAGATATGAGTTTTCCAAGAATGAAAGTTAGAAATAGTTAATTTAATTTTAGGAATTAAAGTTGACATGATTGCAATAAAAAAAATCACTTTAAATGAGAAAAATAATAACTATTTTAAATATTTTTTATTTATTTTTAAATACTTCCCCTTTTGATTGAATTCGTTATTTATGTTAAAAATGAAAATTAAATCTGTTACTTTTATAAAATAATCAATCTAAATATATATATATATAATTAAATAATTATAGGATAAATTTTAAAAAATTAATAAATTTATGTGAATTTAAATTTGGAATAAAACTATTGTTGACTCTAAGTTGTTTTTGATGTGTTTGTGATAAAAAAACTGGTTCTTATAATGGTGTTCTTTGATTGGCATTGCCAAGCTACATGATGTGCAGATTGGTTTTGAGGGTGTTGATTGGTTGGTTGGCATATGATGCAAGATGAATTCTCTCATTGTTTGTTAGGATTGATTGGTTCTCATGATATGCAGATGGTGTATTCACTTGTGATGTGTCTTTGACATCATGCACATGGTTTATACAATTGGGAAGGTCTAGTCTTGGTGTCATATGATTTGGTTCAGTTTATATCATGTTCACTTAGCTTTGTCTACATCATTTTGATGAGCTACATGATGGTTATGTTGTTTCATCTACTCTACATGATATTATTTCAGTGTTTATGATGATGGTGGGCTAACAGTGTTGATAAGGAATTATACAAGATATTCAGGATAATCTTTTGCAAGATCATCTGAAGGATTCATTTCCGTTTATATTTAGTAGGATATTTGATCATATCATCTTTGGTTTCACTTTGATCAAGTGATTTTTTTTTGTTTTTTCCAAATGTATATGAGTTATTATATTCCCAGGAGGAAAAACATTTAGATGCTTTAGTATTTCATGTTTTGTCTTGATTAAATGTATATTATGCACATTTTGTATATATTTCATGGTATAGTGGTTTGGACTTATATTAATGTTTTATTAAAATTATATGTTTAAAGAGATATCATTAACAAGGAAGAGTTGGCATCATCAGGTTAAGAATCAAAGGAAATTAATGTTTGGTTTGTAAACCCTATCAGGTTTCCTTGAATAGTATTATTGTTGTTTTGAATTTATAAAGTCATATGTCATGTATTGGTTCATTTGGTAGTGTTAATGAGCTTAGCATTGGGTTTCATGTGCTAAATTTGGTGGAAGGTTTGGTCATCATTTTGTCTGTATTCTGGCAATGACCGTCATAGTGTTCACCAACAGCTATCTCTTTATGGATTTCAAAATGCTTTTAACCATTATGTAACTTAAGATTTCAAATGATTATGTTTTCTTGTAAAGTCGTCAACATAATTGAAAGAAAGAAGATTAGGGTAATATTGTTTTTGTCTCAATGTGTTAAGTTCTTGAATCCTAGTCACTGCCATATCTAAAGTATGAAAAATTTCATTTGAAATTATAAAAGAAAAATTAGAATTAATGCAAGCCAAAAACAAGAAGCTCGATGGAAATTTTTGTATGAATGTTTTTTGTTTTTTACTATGGAGGATAGAGGATTTTCTTCTAGTTGGGTAATTATTAGTTTACGTGATAGGTTGTGGTGGTTTCATCGCCTTCATCCTTCATGATCATGTAAAGTGATCTTGTGTTTTTGTTTTTAAAATTTTCTTCTGGAATATTCAATTTGGTACTTAAGGCATAAGCATTTTCAATTCAAGTCTTTTGAGATTCTAGCATAAAATATTGTTGTTGTTGAAGGTAGAAATATGTTAGGGTTTCACAAACCCAAGTTGAGATTTTTAGTTAGATTGTAACTGAATTGTTTCAATGTGGTGATATTTGTTGAAAGAGTTTACTTTGAAGGAGGATTATTTAGGGTTTTTCATTCAAACCCTAACCTTAGTTGATTTTTAGTTACTCAAACTACATACAAAATGTATCATTCACAGTATCTTTAAAAGATGGTTCTTAGCCATTTTTTTTGGAATTTGAGAGAGGAATATGAAGCTTCAGTCTTATTGTATAAAACTAGTACTCCATTGAAAATATTTTATTATGATTCTCATATTATTGTATTGAAGAAATATGTTGATGCACAACATTCTTCTAAGCTCTTAATAAGAATATACATAGTCTTCTATTGAAATTCTAGGGTTGAAAAATCTACACTTCTAGGGTTCTGATAGGATGCTATAATTGTAGTGCATTAAAAGAAGTTGGTGCTTCTTGGAATGGGTGTTCCTAAGTTTGTAAAAATTGGGATTTGGTGCTTCAGTCTTTTCAGTGTTGAGTTGGTGCTCCACCATTGTTATAGAGTTGGTTCTCTTTGAATGAATAAAAGGAAGATTTTACGAGTGGTTTTTTATACCCGATGACAGTTTTTCCACTCACAAAAATAATGTGTCATGTGTTGAAATTTGTGCAACCATGTTTCACCTCATGTTATCAACTGTTTTATTTTTCATATGTCAAAATAATTTCATGCAATTCTCTAATACTTTTTTAATGTTTCATTCTGAAAGGGTTCAAAATATAAAGTTCAATCTATCATGAATGTATGTTGTTCAACATGTTATAAAAGAATGTTCAATATATCATAAAATACTTAGAATCTTGTGAATCTAAAGCAATATACAGATAATTTTTCAATCATTTTTGGGTATGTGCAGGATCATAATGGAAAAAACAGGCCCTTAAGTGGCAATAAAAAGACAAAAAATCAGAGTTAGACAACTTGACGTAAAAATTTGAATAAGTTATCTATATTATTTCAAAAAAATGTAAAAATAGAATCTGTAGAAAATTGAATGTAGTTTATAAACTACTAGACATTTATTTTTTTTTTAAATCTATTTGGTGAAAATTTGAAATTTAAATGTAGTAGTATTTAAATTTTAGGGTAAAAATAAAATGTAGGTGCATGTCTGACCACCCTAACCACAGTAAAATAATAATATTTTTTTATAAGCTTTTAGATATAAGTAGAGGACTCATGTCCCAATGTGATGCATATTTTTTTATAATTTTTTTGCAAGTAAAATATTAATTATGATTTTTTTATTACAACTCTTTAAAAATATAAAAGATTATCTATCTAACCACCTTAACTTGATCAAAAATTCATGAAATTCAATTTTTTATTTTTTAATCATATATTATGTGAAGCATAGAATGTGACACATATTTCAGATTCAAAAAATGTGATACCATTTGAAAGTTATAGATGTTTTTCAATCAGCCTATCAATCAAGACTTTATTCATAATTCTAATAGAAAATGGATAATAATTATTTATTAAATTCAAAGTAAAGCATAATTTATATTGGTGGAAAGCTGAGAATCTCCTCTAAAAACCCTTTTTGTTTCATCAATTTTGGGTAAAAAAAAAGTCATCAGCCACATGGACCATCATATGGCTTACATATCGCCACTTTTTGGCCCATCATGATCCTGCACATACCCTTTTATATTAAAAATTTATATTATGCTTTGAAAATGGTTTGTAAAGTCACTCAAAATAATCATTTTGTTTAAAAGTTCTGTGATGTTACAAGTTTTGTTTTCAATCAAAATTTTCACTTAGTTGTTTTCAAATTCATATTTTATATTTGTACTTCATGTTTCAAAAGTTAAATTTGTACATTGGGTATGTGCAGGATCATCATGGAAAAAATATGCCCTTAAGTGGTAATAAAAAGACTTAAAATTAGAGTTAGACAACTTGACGTAAAAAATTGAATAAGTTATCTATATTATTTCAAAAAAAATGTAAAAAAAAATCTGTATAAAATTGAATGTAGTTTCTAAACTACTAGACCTTTTTTTTTTTTAAATAATCTATTTGGTGAAAATTTGAAATTTCAATGCAGTATTATTTAAATTTTAGGGTAAAAATAAGAAGTAGGTTTCTGTCTAACCACCCTAACCACAATAAAATGATAATATTTTCTTTTAATAATTTAGACATAAGTAGAGGACTCATGTCCTAATGTGATGCATATTTTTTTATAATTTTTTTGCAAGTAAATATTTAATTATGATTTTTTTATTACAACTTTTTGAAAATATTAAATCTCGTCTGTCTAACCACCTTAACTTGGTCAAAATTTCATGATTATTTTTTCTTTTTAATCATATAGTATGCAAAGCATATAATGTGACGCATGTTTTGGTTTCCAAAAATGTGATACCGTTTGAAAGTTATAGATGTTTTTCAATCAGCCTATCAATCAGGACTTTATTAGTAATTCTAATAGAAAATGAATAATAATTATTTATTAAATTCAAAGTAAAGTATAATTTATATTGGTGGAAAGCTAAGAATCTCCTCTAAAAACCCTTTTCATTTCATCAATTTTGGGTAAAAAGAAGTCGTCAGCCACATGGGTCATCACATGGCTTACATATCGCCACTTTTTGGCCCATCATGATCTTGCACATACCCCATTACTTTGATTCACCGCCCCCCTCTTAGAGTAATTCAACTTCAAACAATTGGTATCAGAGTGTAGGGTCTTGCATTTGGTTTCATACCTAGGATTGATTATGGTATTTAGAAGTCTGTCAAACATATCTTCAATTCAAGAAGGTGCTTCTATGAATTGAGCCAAATCTTTGATTAATTAATTCTAATTGACTTAAGGTTTTGGGAAGTGGAGTGTTGTGTCTGATATGGAAAAAGGTAGAAGGAATAAGGGAAAAAGAAGTTCACAGCAAAATACTAACCATCAAGCTCTACCTGAACTTTATATGAGAACTAATGAGGAAGAGATCATTAAAAATAATCCAGAAATGATAGAGTATCCTATGTTGTTAGCACAACAGTTTGGAGGTACCAATTTTATTCTTTGGAAATGTCGGATGGAGACATATTTGAATTTCTTAGGGTTTGATGTGTGGGCAGCAGTAGAAAGAGGTTTCACTATATTTGTAACATCTTCTTCCACACATGAGGACAAAATAGCTATTTAATCCAATGCTAAGGCTATATATTATATTTTCAATAGTTTTCCAAATGAATTTATTGTTAAGGTTATGCATTGCAGGAATGCAAACGAATTTTGGGACAGTTTGATTGAAATGAATTAGAATGGTGAGTTGCAAGAGGAGATATCTTTGAAAACTGAAATAAGTTGTAGGTCATATGATAGTGATGGTTGTGCAATTCTTTATCATTCTAAAGATAATAAGATTGAATCTAAATCTATAGAGATTACCAATGAACATTCAAATGGCCAAGGAATTAATGAAAAAGAAGATCATTGTTTTGGAGAAGTTAACTCTAAACATGAATACGAGGAAAAAGAAAGAGAGGTTGATTTGGAAGGTGAAATCCTATGTGTTTTAGATACAATTAAGCAGCTTAGAAGAGAGAACCAAAATTAAAAAAGGAAACTTCGACAAGATAAAGATATCAAAGATAAGATATATTCAAATCTTATAGAAGCAAAGATACAAGTTGAAGAAGCTAGAAAGATTGAGGAAGAAGTTACAAACCAAATTTAGGTAAGAGAACAAAGTATAGAAAAACTTGAGTGGCAAGTGGTTTTATTGAGGAATTTTTATTAAGCACCAAAGCAGTTAAGTGATAATAAAATTAATGAGAATGGCTCTATGTCTTTGGATAAAATTATTGGTGCACAAAAAGCTCAAAGTGACAAAGGTGGTCTGGGCTTAGAAGAAGGATAGAGCTCTAAGGTTAGAAAAACACCTAAAAGAAAGGTAGATCTAAACTTCCATGTTGTTGATATTGAAATTGTAGGAAACAACCAACACAAGAATATCAACAGAGGAAGGAATAGAACAAATATATTCACAACATCTCCCTTTTCTTGGCAAGGTAAATTGATGAGGTATAATTTTTATTTTTCAGGATATTTTTATTCTTGTTTTGATTATGGCCATAAAGCATTTGAATGTTGGATTAAAGTGAATAAAATTGATTGGAAAAAGAACAATAATATTGCCACATGCTTCAGGTGTAGTCAATCAGGTCATATTACAAGAAATTGTTATAAATTGTTTCTAAAAGATGATGTAGGGGAGTTTAAATATTCAGTTGTTTGCTATAGATGTAATGCATACAGTCTTAAAGCAAGGTTTTGTAGGGAGAAATCATTTGGATCTTTAATGGTCCAGAGAGGAAGAAAAGGAGAAGGAAGGACTTAGTCTTGTGCATTTTGCACAAGGATCATCCCTTAGCATTTAAAAGGCAACATGAAGATAAAGGGAGATAATCAGTGCATTATAAAATAGACCCCGTTGATATCAAACAAGAAATGGTTGTGTTTTGTTGCCTCATGACTTATTTTCATATCAGGGTGTAAGTCATAGTGTTAAGTCACAAATATATCAATTTTTTTCTTGTGTTCTATGTTGAGTTCGTAACTGTGCTGAGAATAACAATTGATGATAACAATTTTAATACTATAGTTTGTATATATCATCATACTGATGGGTGATAATTTCTCACATGTCTAATGAAGTTGTACTGGGTGCTTTATATTTCTTTGACATTGTTCGTGGTAAAAAACTGTATAAAATTTGTGAAGGATGCTTGAAACACAATTTATTCCATTTGTGGACATATTGTTTTAGCTTTTCTTTTCTACAACATAACAACAAAGTCAAAGTTTCTTTTTGTAATGCTTGGTACATATTTTATGAGTGAAGTTTCAATGACAGAGCATGATAATGAAGAGGTCTGTTAATTGTTTAATATCTTGAGGAATATAGTTTGGCTTGCAATGGTAGTGGTAGCTAGCTGAAAAGACAATGAAAGTGAATGTTGCTTGAAATTAAGTGTTGTTGTGTAGACTAATAAACATATGACAAATCTATATTTCAGTGCTTACAGTAGTTTATACCTGATATGATGTTCTTGCTTCTAGGACAGTGACCTTTTCACCTATGTTCCTTTGACATATCTTTTGTAGGAAGCTTCAAGTTTAACAGAACAATGCAGTGATAGTTCATTGGAATTAAAATTCATGGTCAATAGTTAATGATAACATTTCATGGTTGGAATGTGAAAAACACTCAAGAAGTTATTACAAAAGTGTTTGACAAGTACCATGTTGCTGATTCTAGAATTTTTTTTGTGCAATCAGTTTATTAAAATATTTTCGGTTGATAGTGACTCTTCTTTGACAGAGCTTCTATTGGATAGTAGTGACATTGATCTTTAAAAATTTATCATACAGGTCATTTGTACTAGTTTGGAGTTGTGTATTCATGATAAAATTTGTAAGAAGTTGCAGACTTGATAATGTGTTTGGTGACAAAACATTGCACTCTTAGGACAGTGTTCATCCTTGGTTCAATTATTTGTTTGATATATGTTGGATTTGGATTCTTGGTATCTTCCATGAAGCATGATTTTCTATTTCAGATTGTTAAGGTTGTTGTGCTAATCTGATGGAGTTTTTCATTTCCTATCATTTAGGCAACATGAAGGATTGAGTTAATGAATATTCTTGTATCATTACCTTCTACAGGTGTTCACATCATTTTTAGCGTGTTTCTACTGACACATTCATTGCAGGAATTCAAGTTTAAAAGTAATTTGATAGCTCTTTGGCAAGTTTGATTCTCAATTCTTAAGGTATAGTGACTTAGCTTTGAAATCCAATTATTTGAAGATAGAGAAATGGTTTACTTTGGTTCACATAGTGATTTTGATAACAAGTATGACTATGAACCAAGAAGTAAAAGACAAAATGAATGATGTTTTTTCAAATTTGATGGATAGACAATCATTCAATGTTAGTGATTGTTCTCTATTATATCAAAATTGATAATGCTATAAACAGGTTTTTTTGTTGATTTAATAGTACAACATACTCTTCTATAGTGGATATTGAGTATAGTATGGATAGTGGTAAAATTGTTTCTTTCATGCATAGTGAATTTATTAGTGGGACTGAGTTTTGGTTGTATATTTATTTGATTCACATGTAACTTTTATGTTGATCAACATTTAGAAACAATGATTCTTTACACTAAAGGTCATTCTCTTAAAGGAAAGATAAAAGATCTTCTACCAAGATCTAGTATATGCAGAGCGTCAAGGGGAGCTTCTTGTTGCAATTTATCTTTAAGTATCTTTGATTATATTTATCCATGAGATGAACACAAGGAGATACATGCAACAATTTTTTTTTCTTATAAAGTGATGGTATATTGGTTGATCCCCGGGTCTTGATTCACACTTTCAGCTGGATATGTGTTGATTGGACTCTCAGTTGATTATCTTCATGGCATCTCGCATTCTCCTCTTTCATCCTTTATCATTGAGGCAAAAAGGGGGAGAGAAAGTATGCGTTTTTCCATCAAGGACAAAGGGGGATTTTTTTGACTCTCAGTTGTTTTTGATGTATTTGTGATGTTTGTCCTTGATGACAAAAATGGTTCCTTGATTAAAAAATGGTTCTTATAATGGTGTTCTTTGATTGAGATTTCCAAGCTACATGATGTGCATATTGGTTTTGAGGGTGTTGATTGGTCGGTTGGCATGCGAAGCAAGATGCATTCTATCATTGTTTGTTTGGATTGATTGGTTCTCATGACATGCAGATGGTGTATTCACTTGTGACGTGTCATTGACATCATGCACATGGTTTATATAGCTAGGATGGTCTAATCTTGGTGCCATATGATTTGGTTCAGTTGATATCATGATTTCCTTGGATCTGTCTACATCATTTTGATGAGCTACATGATGGTTCTGTTGTTTGATCTACTCTACATGATATTCTTTCAGTGTTAATGATTATTGTGGCCTGATAGTATTGATAGGGAATTGTATAGCATAGTCAGGATAATATTTTGTAGGATCATCTAAAGGATTCATTTCCATTTATATTTAGCAGGATATCTGATCAGAAGTATATTTGATCATATCAGCTTTGGTTACAGTTTGATCAAGTGACAAATTTATTTTTTCCAGATGTCTATGAGTTATTATATTCCAAGGAGGAAAAACATTCAGATGCTTAAGGATTTCATGTTTTGTCTTGATTAACACATTTTTACTATGATTAAATGTGTTTATTATTCCCATTTTGTATATATTTCATGGAATAGTGGTTTGGAATTATATTAATATTTTATTAACATTATATATTTAAAGAGATGTCATTAACAAGGCAAAGTCAGAATCATAAGGTTAAGAATCAAAGGAAATTAATGTTTGGTTTGTAAACCCTATTGGGTTTCCTTGAACAACATTATTTCTCCTTTAAATTTCTAAGTTCTCATCCTATCGACTTGACTTTATAAAGTCATATGGAATGTATTAAAAGTTTTGGTATCAGTTCATTTGGCAGTGTTGATAAGTTTAGCATCAGGTTTCATGAGCTAAATTTGGTGTCAGGTTTGGTCACCATTTTGCCGGTATTCTGGCAATGCCCATCATAGTGTTCATCAATAGTTATCTCTTGATGGATTTCAAAATTATTTTAGCCATTATGTAACTTGTAATTTCAAATGATTGTGTTTTCTTGTAAAGTCATTAACAAACTTGGAAGAAATAAGATTAGGGTAATATTGTTTTTGTCTCAATGTGTTAATTTCTTGAATCCTAGCCACCACCATATGTGAAGTATGTAAAATTTTCACTGACAATCTAAAAGAACAATGAGAACTAATGCAAGCTCAAAATAGGAAGCTCGATGGCCCAGTTTTTGTATGAGTGGTTTTTTTTTTTACTATGGAAGTTAGAGGAGTTTCTTCCAGCTATGTCATTATTAGTTTACATGACAGGTTGTGGTAGTTTCTTTGCCTTCATCCTTCGTGATCAGGTAAAGTGATCTTGTGGTTTTTTTTTTAAATTTTATTCTAGAATATTCAATTTGGTGCTTGGAATAAGCATTTTTCTATTCAAGTCTTCTCAGATTCTAGCAAAAAATATTGTTGTTGTTGAAGGTAGAAATCTATTAGGGTTTCACAAACTCGAGTTGAGTTTTTCAGTTAAATTGTAACTGAATTGTTTCAATCTGGTGATATTTTTTGAAAGATTTTACTTTGAAGGAGGATTATTTAGGGTTTTTCATTTGAACCCTAACCCGAGTTGATTTTTATTTACTCAAACTACATACAAAACTTATGATTCACAATATCTTTAAAAGATGGTTCTCATGCATTTTATTTGGAATTTGGGAGAGGAATATGAAGCTTCAGTCATATTCTGTAAAAATAGTACTACATTGAAAATAGTTTATTATGATTCTCATATTATTGTATTGAATGAAGATGTTGATGCACAACATTATTCAATGTGCTTAATGAGAATATACATAGTCTTCTATTGAAATTCTAGAGTTGCAAAATCTGCACTTCTAGGGTTCTGATAGGATGCTATAATTGTAGTGCATTAAAATAAGTTGGTGCTTCTTGGACTGGGTGTTCCTAAGTTTGTAAAAATTGGGAGTCAGTGCTCCTATTAAAGTTGGTGCTTTAGTATTTTTGGTGTTGAGTTGGTGCTCCACCATTGTTACAAAGTTGGTGCTCTTTGAATGAATAAAATGAGAATTTTACAAGTGGTTTTTTATACCCCATGAAGATTTTTCCACTCAGGAAAATAATGTGTCGTGTTGAAATTTGTGTAATTTTGTTTCACCTCATGTGCTTAAGTGTTTAAGTTTTCACTCTATCATATGTCAAAATAATTTCATGCAATGCTCTGATACTTTTTTAATGTTTCATTTTGGAAGGGTTCAAAGTATAAAGTTCAATCTGTCATATTTTGTGTAATTAAATATTTTGTACCTTGTCTTAGGTCATAATTACACCTTAGTTAAGTTTACTTAGGTACCACATAGGAGTTTTTGGAGAATTTCCACCTTTGGTGGACTTATCTTCTTATTACTTTATCACCTCCACCTTTCATGGACATATCATGTGATTAGGTTTCCACCTTTTGTGGTGGTTATCACATTATCACCTTTCCACTTTAGGTGGAGTGATAGCTTTTCATTTTTATCTCATGTCATAAGATTACTACACTTTTCATAATCTTATGCACTCCTATGTTCTCACCTTGGCTATATAACCAAGGGGTCTCTCATTGTAAAATAAAAAAGCAATTCCATTATCATTGACATTGAATACAGTTTATTCTTGTCATATTATTTTCTCTCTTCATTGTGCTTTCTATTTGGTCCATAGATCTTGGCATCTATAGCCAATTCTAACATGGTATCATTCATCTCGGTTGTATACCTTTACAGATTTTGCTTCTGATGGTGACATTGTTCCTTCGGCTGTTGATCACACTTCTAGTGTGAACCATGATTCAAAGGAGACATATGGCTACTTGAACTTGGGAGTTCTCACATCAGATCCAGTACTTGAGCCATGCATTTCATCTCCTCCATCTACTATTGTAGTTGATGATGCTTGTGATTCCACAGTTTGGGTTCCTTGTGATTCAGTGCAGCAAGACATACATTGTCTTCTAGATATGGCTACTTTGGATGGCTTCTTGACAGGTATTTCAGACTTGTTTGTAGAGTCTCATCTTGCAGATTTGGGGGACATCATTGATGACATTCATCTTCTCTTTGATGAAGATGCTCCTTCTTCAGTTGTTGCAAGGGAACACTCTGACCCTCTTGTTCATTCTCTACATGATCATTCTTTGCAGTTTGACATGAGTGTGGATACTTTTGGATAGCATTTGTAGGAGGCTTCTTTGTCTTTGGAGGGGATATCTTTCTCTTTGGATCATGTTCTACATTCTTCTCTACTAGATGTTGGATTGTACTCTTCAGCAGCGTGGCCTAGAACGAGTGTTTGGAGTGTGTCATCTTTCGGCATTGACATGGAGACACTTGAGGATGCTTCAGAGACATCATACATCCTGCACACATCCTTGGTTTTTTTTCTTCCTCAGGGGAGGAACGTTGTTCAGAGAGATTGGATCATCTTCAGCATTCAATTTCGAGATTCTACCATCATTGCAGGAGACTCAACATTGAGGGGGGGCTGCCTTGTCTCTCTTCTACTTCTCTCTTATGGGGGGGTCTTTCTCCTCACATGGGTTTTTTACCTTCTCATGCATCATTGAGAGCATTTCATTTCTTGTATCATCTCTCTTTTGGGGAGGAGTTTTGTCCCACTGGGTTTTCTCCTTTTCTCTGTTTGTGAGAGATTGCATTGCATTTGTACATGGGTATCTATCATGGCCTAGTTTTTGGGACCCATCTTGCATTGTTTGATTCTCCCTAAGTTGCACTTAAGGGGGGGTGTTGGTGTAATTAAATATTTTGTACCTTGTCTTAGGTCATAATTACACCTTAGTTAATTTTACTTATGGACCACATAGGAGTTGTTGGAGAATTTGCACCTTTGGTGGACTTATCTTCTTATTACTTTATCACCTCCACCTTTCATGGACATATCATGTGATTAGGTTTCCACCTTTTGTGGTAGATCCACTATTTGTGGTGGTTATCACATTATCACCTTTCCACTTTAGGTGGAGTGATAGCTTTTCATTGTTGTCTCATTTCATAAGATTACGACACTTGTCATAATCTTATGCACTCCTATGTTCTCACCTTGGCTATATAACCAAGGGGTCTCTCATTGTAAAATTAAAAAGCAATTCCATTATCATTGACATTAAATACAGTTTATTCTTGTCATATTATTTTCTCTCTTCGTTGTGCTTTCTATTTGGTCCATAGCCAATTCTAACAGTCATGAATGTATGTTGTTCAACCTATTATAAAAGAATGTTCAATATGTCATAAAATGCGTAGAATATTTTGAGTCTAAAGCATTTTTATAAAGAACTATTCAATCACTTTTATATGAATAATTTATATTATTCTTTGAAAATGGTTTGTAAAGTCACTCAAAACAAGATCATTTTCTTTAAAAGTTCAGTGTTGTTACAAGTTTACTTTGCAATCAAAATTTTCACTTAGTTGTTTTCAAAGTCATCATTTGTATCTGCATTTGAAGTTTCAAAAGTTAAATTTGTACATTACTCTGATTCACCCCCCCTCTCCTCGCTCTAAGAGTAATTCAACTTCCAACAAGTACATGAGAAAAATATTAATTATAAAATATTAGTTTTTAAAAAAGGTTAATAATTTAATATTGAATATTAAAAGTTAAAAAAATATATTAATGTGATTTTAAAAAACTAAAGAATAAAGCCTTTTAAGACTCCAAAATTTTAGTGAAAACCTTTTAAGCTTTAAAGGAAAAAAAACATTTTTTAGACAATTAAGTTTTTACCTCATATGTGGGTGGGAAAGATTTTCATTTAAATTGAAATTTTTTTTTAAAAGAGTTTTTACCTCTCCTCTATATGGGCAGGTTTTTCCTTTTAAGTGTTTTCCTTTAAAAAAATTATAAAAACTTGAAAGGAAAGAAGTAGTGGTAAAATAGGAAGGTGAGAGGTGAAGTATGAAGAGAAGCAACATCAAGGGTTTTGAGAGATGAAGCAAAATGCCAAAGGTAATATTTTAGCAGTTTTTTCAAGGATAGAGACTATAAAAAAAATTTGTGGTGTGAGGGACAGAGGGGTGAGGGTTACAATAGTTTTTTATTTATACTTATTATTTATTGTATGCATAAAAATTTGGGTTTTAGATATTTTTTATTTTGTAAAAAAAAACCTTCTCTAAGAATGTTTTAAGCTCAAAAAGTATTTATTTGATTTATTTAAAAATAACTCTAAACTAGGGTTAGAGCTAAAATATATATATATATATATATACAAAATTTTGAACATGCAAATATGTAGAATATAGTGAATTTTTTTACAGATTTGAAAAAAAAAAGCCTTTTACTAAATTTTTTGAACTAGGGTTAGATCACAAAAGAAGAATTTTTTTTTTATTTACAAAAATTGGGACATGCAAAAATAAAAGATTTTTTTAAAAAAAGACTGAACTATAACCCTTTATTTGAGGGTTTCTAAAAAACTACATACATTTTAACATGCATGCAAATTATATTGCTAAAAAATACTTAGAAAAACCTACACAAGGGTTCGAAAAATAAATTTTTTATATATAAAAAATGGACATATAGTTTTTTGAGATTTATAGTTGTAAAAATAAATAAAAAGGGTTAGAGCTCTAAATTTTTTATTTTTTTACAGATTTAATATACAGATTTTTGTAAACTATAGAAATAAATAAACTTTGAATTGAAATTTTGAAAATAAAATAAACCCTTTTTGGTTTTTCTTATAAAAGATTATACTAAATGCTTGTAGATTAAAACTAAGAAACTTGCACAGTAAAATTAGTTAGAAAAATAAATATCAAAGAAGAGGCAAAATAGACTTTGGCTCTTCTCTTCCTCTTTTAGAGTGCCTCCAATGGTGTGGTTAAAAACTTGGTAAACCTTCAACAATGTAACTCAAAAAGATTAGTAATACCAAGCTTTGATACCATGAAAGGAAAAATAAATGAGAAATGGAAAGTACTAACTAATGACCATTGTTTGAAGGAAAGAGATTACCAAGAAATTGAAGAGCCAAACCAAGCACCACCAAAATGCAAATGAGACACAAGAATTTGATAAGGGGAAGAAACAAGAAAAAATCTCAATATTATGAATGGAGGCAAAATGCCTAAGAATGATACAAAGAGAGAGAGAGAACTTAAGTCTTAAGCTTGCATGCTTGAATATTGAAGAATGAGAGGAGAGGCACCTCAATAAGTTGAGGTGAGAAGGAGGAGTTAGAATGTAACTCCGAACTCAATGAATTACATCATTCATCTATGTGTGTGCAAAGTGTCGCCTCTTAAAGAGGTGGCTTCAAATATTCCTTAATAAAGGAATTAAAAGAAGTCATCCTCACACATGTGTGAGATAAAAAAAAGACAAAAGACTTGTAGGGATTCGTTTGGAATATTCCTACAAGTTAATAAAAAAATATATTTAAATAATAACCTTTACCAAGCAAATATTAATCTTCTAATGGAAATAGCCTTTGTGCTTATCTCATTTTCCATGAAGGTTTGTTCTATAGATGATTTTCCTAGGTTATTTTCTCTACCACCACCTCTATCTAAAATTGATGGATTAGACAAAGAAATAATATATTAAAACACCATTGGGGAATATAAGTGAAAGATTAAATAATGATCAAAGACAATATCTTGTCAAATCCCAAATAGAAAAAAATGATGATTGTAACATTTTAGCAAATCAAAAGTCTCATTTGTCAAACCTCCTCCAGTAGTGAAACATTTTCTTTTCTAAGGATCTTCATAGGTTCATTTGGGCCCCTTCCAAGTCAATAAATTATAAAGTGATTCTAGGATATTCAACTATCATTCAAAAAGGTAATGATGAACCATCAAATTCGCCTCACAAATTATGTTGGAACTCAATAATTATTCCAAAAGTTGGGTATTTTGCATGGATGGATTTAAACAAATGCATCCTCACCTACGATGGGTTGGTGAAACTAGTAATTTCTACCGATTTCAACTATGTATTATATGGACAATAGGATGAGGATTAATATCACCTCTTAGCCACTTATAAATTCTCTCATTAGTGTTGGTCATGGCTCCTAAAAAACCTAAATTAGGCCACACCCCTCAAAACATACTTGCGATAAATATTCTCCTCATGGTTGTTTATGAATAGAGACTCTTTATTATTCTCAATCTAGGTATTAAATCCCTCAATTTTAATATGGTGCCTATGGTGTGAAATAAATAACAAAATAATTAGAAAGGAGCATTACACAGTCAAAGAAGTAATATGCGAACTTGAAAGGCCAATTTTCTAGTTATTAATGTCTAGCATATATAAATAAAATAATACAAGAAACATATTCTCAAATTGGGATGCTAAATTATCCTCTCAATGGGAATTGATTCACCCACTAACCTAGGGAAATGGTTAGACTAAAACTAAATCCAAACCATGATAGTGGGGTTTGGAATCCACCACAAATGAATATAGTGAAACTCAATTTTTATGGGGCCTCTCACCATAACCTAAAAACTTATGGAGCTATATGAGTATTGAGGAACCATATTGACATAGCATTATTAGTACCCTTGCACTAGAAATAACAAACAACATAAATAATAATGATGAAGGTTGAGCATTAATTACAACTTTGAAAATGGAAAAGTCACTAGGCATCAAACATATATCGATTGAGGGGGATTTCATGATAATAGTTAATGCATATAAGGAAACAAATATAGTTATCTATTCACTAAGAAACATAATAAAGAAAGGATTCAAAGAGCTAGAAGGTTTTGATTCTTTCCAGCTTATACATTATTATAAGGAAAGAAACATATTTGTATACTTGTTGGCTGATATGACATTCTATATAGATGTTGGGGCATTGTAGTTACAACAATCAAATCTTGATAACTATCCTACGCACACACGTAACAAACATTGAATCTCCCTCTACATAGTTTCAATAGTCCAACATAATAATGTACATATACCTCATGCAAGAATAATATGGTGCCCCTCATTTAGTTAGGCTACTTTTACAACCTTGTTAATATAATGATCAAGAAAGTATTGTTGCCCCAAGGCATATTTTTACTTAATAATCATAAACGTCTAACAAGATCAATGGAGTCCTAGTCAGGCATGAGCCACCCCAACCGAGCCTAGTGACCTAATAACATAACACAAAGTGTGGAAGTTCCATGGGGCACCTACACACACCAACTTCAAATGGGAAGCATCATGGAAATAAAATTTCACCCTCGTCCCTTTACCACATGTCAAGGTGTTGCATCCCATAGATGGTTTGTTTATAGAAAATTGTAGTATAGGAGAATGCACACCCTTGCATTTTGATACTCGTTTGGGATCACATTTCTTTGTTTATCCTTATTTATGTCTTAATTGGTCCTATTTTGCATCCACAAGCCTAAATAAATTATATCTTTGTATGGATAATCCTGAAAAACATCAAAGGATAAATGATAGTTAATGATTCTAGTTGTGTGTCCTTAAATTTTGGATTAGGACTACTAAGACACCTAGGGTGTCTATGTCCCCCAAAGGTCTTGGGACCCTGATTTCAAAACACCTTAAAGGGTCCCCTTTTGGAGTCTATGCCCCGAGTTTCAACCTCGGCACTAAGACACCACATAGGATGTCTTAGTCCCCCTTAAATTATTTTCGGGATTTAATTTCAAATCTTGGTAGGATTTATCTTCCTTTAATTAATGAATTCATATGTCAGCTTTTTGTGGTGTAATTTTAGGATATAAAGCATGGATTAGTATAAATACAAGGTTCTTTCACTCATTTTTCACCTAGCAAGTTGATGAGAGTATTCCTAAGGAAATTTAATGAGATCAAGAGCATTCAAGATAAATTCATCAAGATTTTGTAGTCATCATCAAGATTCAAGCATTGTCTCAAATATATTCTTGCATCATGAGTGTTATTGATCTAACATTTATGATTTATGGTTTTGATTCAAGGAAGCAATTCAAGTCAAGATATATCAAGAATTCATTCAAATCAAGATTTTCATTCAAGCTACCCACTTCACAAAAGTTTGCAAATTTCATAGAAATGGTTTGGAAATTTGCAACATAACACTTTGTGCATTCATCATTTCCCTCCATTATTTCATTTTATTCCAAGGTTTAAATACCAATAAGGGGTTTGACCAAGGTAAACCCCCATTTGCTAGCAATCAACAAGTTTTTCTTGTCTTGTATGTTTATTTTTATAGATTTGAAGTGCAAAGTTGTCTTCATATAAAGTTTCCTATATTAGGCCAGATCTGGTGGATTCAGGACCCGAGATCTAAGAAGAAGGAAGTGTATACATTGAATCTCAGGACCACATTTTGAAGTTGCAGAAATTTAGATCAGGAATAAGTTGATAGTAAGGGCATATTAGTCCTCCAAGTGGTATTTTGTAGAGATTCTTCTAGATTCTATTTCGACATCCAAAGATTTTGTATCTACCCCTAAAAATAGTAGTAGTACTAAGACAACAATAAGGGTGTGTTTGTCCTCCGTAGCATATTTTGACAATATTTTTACATTTTCAAAATCCTTATTACATTTCTAGACTTCTTAAGTACATACATCCTAATTTTATGTTACTTAATTTTGTCATTTCCACTCATTATTTAGCTTGCATTATTAGGTTTTTTGAGTTGAATATCGATTTGTCTTTTCCAATATTTTTCTTGGTGGTGAGCCCTGTGAAGCCTAAGGAATATTCCTAGGTCTCCCTTGTTGATAATTGACTCACCTTTGTGTTAATACTCAATCTAGTCTCATTCCCTAAACATGAATTATCCTCACTTGAGATTCAAAACAAAAATGAAGCCTTGATGATAAAGGTGATCATTAATGAAATTGTAGTTAGGCACACTCTCATAGAAAAAAAAGCAACTATTAATGTTTGTACAATGGACCTCCTTGAAAAAATTGGTGTGGACAAAATTTTTATCCAATTTAATGATGTTCATGTTCGTGGCTTTGAAAATATTAATAAGAAACCCTTAGGAATGATCACATTCCCTATTGAGGTTGGACCTATAGTGTTTCCTACCCCTATCCATATTATGTCGGGACCTTTTTCATACAACCTACTCCTATGGATCTACCATGGATTCATTCTATGAAAGGAGTCCCATCCACTCTTCAACATGCGATTAAATTTGAATACAGCAACAAGATATACATAGTTGAAGCTATGATAAAAACATTTCCAACTCCCCTAATACTTTCATCCCAAAATCAAAATTTGAGCCTAAACAATTCAATTTTAATCCTAAACTCTTTAGTGATAATTGGGGATCATTAGATTTTATGCCTCATTTCAATAAGTAATCCAAAGTCTCACCTTAAAATTCTAAAGATTCATTTACCGACGATTCATTTTCTAACACAAATTATAGTGATGATTGTAGTTCATTAGATTCTACACCCTCCTTTATGGGAGAGTGCAATATCTCACAATTTAAACCAAAATAACCATGTGTTTCATTTGTTCAACTTGATCATACATAAACAAAATTACCCCATGGTGGTGATGGGGGCTATTCAACTCCCATTCCTCATGAGAAGACAAGGCATAAGTCTAAAAAAACTAAAAAGTATTTGTGTTCTCACGAAGAAACCAATCTGTCTCAAAAGCATAAAACCCCTTCATCTAACTTGAAATATTGTTATGTTATTGGATACATTCTCCCTCATACTAATGGATACAATTAACAAATGAAGAAAATTGACATACCATACTCTTTCATGAGAAACCTAGGTTTACCTCCCTTATCTCCATTTTCATCTAAATCCTTATCATTTAGTGTGTGTATGAAATCTTGCACAAATAAAATAACATATTCTACTATTGATAAAGATAATATCTCATCAAGACTCCTACAAGATCATTTGATATCTATCCCTCCTAACACGAAAAAATTATACCATAAACATTCATTTTGAGCATATCATAATTTCATGGTCATTATACTAATGAATGTAAGGCTTTAAGTGATAAAATTCAACATATTATGGAGTGTGGTGCTCTTCCTTGTTCTAAAGCATCTAATTCCTCTAATTGATACTAATTTTTTTACAAGAGAATGTTTTGCATCGATCATTTCATCTCATCCTTGTCTTGCACTAAGTGGGGGAAAAGGGCTAGGTAGTCTTCTCCTCGTATGCCACCTTTCGTTGCCTATTTTGGCTACTTGGTCACCTTTCATTTATATATAATAGAAAGCTTGGGATGTGGGCGACATGCCCTAAGTTGGCTCACATGTAACGTACTAAGTTATACATTTTTGGGGCAACCCCTTCCCTTCTCATGACATAGCTTATTGGAAACATATGACTTGGCAAAGGGATTTTCGAGTAAGCTCTCATATCTTCTTCTACCTTAAATTTGTTGCTAATAGAATGGTGTTAGCAACAACTTTAAAGTGGGGGCATACATCAAAACTCACATTTCATTGTGCAAATTTATTTCTTCTTGTGATGCATCTTTTCCTCGGTGGTGTCATAGGGTTTGATTTCCTATGAGAGCATGATATCTCTTTGATTTGTCCTCTCTTGGGGATTTTAAGCATAATTTTCCCTAAGATGATACCTTACATTTTTCCTCTCTTAGAGATATTAAGCACGATGTTCCCTAAGAAGAGACCTTGCTTGAACTAAGAAAAATCCCTTCGAACATCCCTCTTTTTTATTATGTTACATCTTTGTACCTTATTAAATTCATGGAGGTATGGATTTGATATGGTTCATTGGGGCTCACCTAGTGAACAAATAGCTTCACTAGCCAATAAATATTTTTCATTTCATTTGGATTTGGTGGTTTCTCATAATCAACTTCATCAAATTTTGTTCTATAATTTGTTTCTACTTATAAATTGATTGAGGTGGGTGCTTTCAAATTTTATGTTGACATTACCATTGGTTCTTTTTTATTTTCAGACTCTTTTTTTATGATCTTTTATTCACCCATGAATGTAGGTGTGAAATATAACGATCCCAAATCATCCATCGATAAGATTATGAAGGATTTAGGGAACTTGTCTTATTTTTCTTCTTGCATGGGTTCCACTTGTTAGTGTGTGTCACCATTTTCAAAGGACTCTCCTTGTATTTCTCAAGTTGTTAAAAAATTTAAGGCTTAGGATCAACTTTAACTATGTACACTTTTTTTTTGTAGGCATAATTCATTATATAATGAAGAGTTGAAGGAGCCACATGCATCTCATGAATCCATGGTCTTCCTAAAAGGAGGTTGTATGAAATATCATGAGGCATAACATGGATCGGGGTTTGTAATGTAAAACTTTGTAAACTTTAATAGGTAGTGTAATAATACCAAGCGATTTTTTTCTCACATTATCAAACCCACTAATAGATAAAGAGGAAGATTGAATTCTTGATTTATCTATGCCAAGTTTATCAAAAATGGTATGCTACACACATTAAGAGTTGAGCCATTGTCAACAAGGGTTCGTTTTATCCATGTCCTATTATATTGAGCTATTATTATTAAAGCTTCATTTTTTTTTTGTACTTATAACATAGTTAACTCATCTTGATGTAAATTAATGTCTAAGTTGATTGAAGTTATAGCTTGAATTTTGGCCGCCACATCATTTGATTTCAAATTAGGAATAGGAACTTGTTGTAAGGAAATTTGAATCATGCTATGATAATCAGAGGAGGCTTGAATAAGGTACCATAATGATATCTTAGTAGGAGTGTTCTTAAGTTGTTCAACAAGGTCATACTCCTTTCCACCTTGTAGAGTAAAATGAGGATAACTAGGCGAGATAGGATTAGGCAATGGGAGGGATGTTGAAGGTGTTTGTCTTGGTTGTGGATTGTTTCTAGTGCTATATGTATGAGAAAAAATATTGTAACTCAACGTCTACTACATATTATTCATAGGTGGTTCGAGGATGAGGATGGTTTTGGTTTGAGTTTGTGGTTAGTTTGAAGGTGGGTAAAGGATGAGTTCAAACCTAGGATACTACTTCAAGGGATATCTAATGTGCATAACCTCAGAAGACTTATCCTTATTTTCATGATTTATTAGTGAAGGGGGGTTTAATTTTTCTTCATCATTTTCATCTAAGGAAGCCACATCACCGTTTTTTGAAAGACATGTGTCAATGTTCTAATTTTATTGCACCATGATATCCTCTCTAGAAGGAGAGTTTTAAGGAGAACTACAACCTATATTTTTATGACATTCAAAGGTCGATTCTTCTAACATGACTTCATCACAAGTAAGGGAGGTATCAATGGTTGGATTTTCTTCCTTATCAATGATGGAGTTCTCTTTTTCATCAAGGTTTTTCCTAGGGGAAGATAGATAAATAAGATTCTCATCTCTCATTGGCTTTATCTTTTAACACCAAAATATCTTCTTCAACACTAGGAGAGATACTAGGAGAAGAACAAATGTGATTTTTATGATTGTCTAGGATTTTATATTTTTTGTTAATGTCTCATTCTCTTGTGCCATAATATTTATCCTAGTAGGAGATCTTCTATGAGAAGAGCAAACAAAAGGTTCATCACATTTCATGGTTATATTTTGTGAATTAGATTCATCACAAATAGGGGAGGCATCAATAGAATGACAACTATGATTTTCATGCTTAGCAATGATTGGACTTTTTTGTTCAAATATATCTTTCCAAATGGTAGGAGCATTGGGGAAGGGAGGAACAATATTCTCATGACTCTCAATAGGTGTATCTTCTAGCACCAAACTATCATTTTTGCATCAAGGATAGTTCTTAAGAGAAGGAAAAGTTTGATTGTCTTCCTCCTTAAGAATGTGGTTTTCATGATTGTCTATGATTGTATCTTCTTTCACTAAATAATTCTCACAAGTATGGGAGGTGTTAGGAGATGAATGGATACTAGGTAAATTAGTATCAATGATAAAATCTTCCTGAGGGAGAGGAGGAGATGGAAAAACAAGAGTTTCATGATTCTCAATGATTGTATCTTTCGTCACCAAGATACCTTCTTCAAAAATAGGAGAGGTATCGGGAAAAGCACTACTATGATTATCATGATCACCTATGCTTACATCCTATTTCACTAGAACCTTCTCACAAATATGAGAGATATTAGGGGATGATGGGATGATGGGTAATATGGTATCATGGAATATATCAACAAGCTCATTTTATTTCACTAAGATATTCTCATGAATAAAATGCTTGCTAATGACTTGTTTCTTTGTAAAATTGTAAGAGAAAGAGACTAACATTGGTGAAAAGTAATTTATAAAACATTAGTGCACAAACCAAAAATGGAAAGAGATTTAGAATGCAGGTATGTCTAGGATTATGATGGGCCAAAAAATGGTGATATGTAAGTGATATGATGGCCCATGTGGTTGACAAATTTTTTTTACCCAAAATTGATGAAATGAAAAGGGTTTTTCAAGGAGATTATCAGCTTTCCACCAATATAAATTATGCTTTACTTTGAATTTAATAAATTATTATTATTGTTTTTCTATTTGAACTACAACTAAAGTCCTGATTGATAGGTTGATTGAAAAAAATCTATAGGTTTCAAACACAATCACATTTTTTGAATCCAAAACATGAATTACGTTATATGTTTTGCATACTATAGGATTTAAAAAATAATAATTTCATGAAGTTTTGACCAAGTTAAGGTGGTGAGACATACAAATTTTTATATTTTTTTTTTTAAATTGTAATAAAAAAATCATAATTAATTATTACTTGGAAAAAAATTACAAACAAATATGCATCACATCGGGACATGAGTCCTCTACTTATATCTAAAATCTTATAAAAAAATATTATCATTTTATTGTGGTTAGGGTGGTCAGGCAAACGCCTACTTCTTATTTTTTCCCTGAAATTTAAGTACTACTGCATTGAAATTTCAAATTTAGACCAAATAGATTTGTTTAATAAATAAACCTAAAAGTTTAGAAACTAAATTCAATTTTCTATAGATTCTATTCTTACATATTTTCTAAATAATATAGATAACTTATTCAAATTTTTACATTAAGTTTTCTAACTCTGATTTTCTAAATTTTTATTGCCACTTAAGGGCTTGTTTTTTCCATGATGATCCTACACATACCCATGCAATGCAATGACCCAGAATGAAATGAAATTTCTAGATTTTAAACAAGGTAATTTTTCTATTACACTATGCAACAACCTGAAAATGAAATGTTGTAAATGTAATTTTGAAATTAATAAATGTAAGAAATTAACCAAATTAAGCTAGATCTAATGAAATGGATGAAATAAAAACTCAAAAAATTGAAATAGATATCTACTGACAACAAATAGAAGCACAAAAATGAAGTTTTCAATGTTGTAAAATAAAATACTAGGTATAATCTAGGACTAAATCACCTAGATAGGTGAATCAGTCTCAGTTATGGTTTTTGGAAGGTTCAAAAAGTGAAAAACAAACATCGTAGAATTCCCAAGAATCTAGAAAGAACACCTATACAAGGACTAAATAACCCAAATGGGTGAATGAGTCCCAATTAGGGTTTTGGAGATGATTTTGATAGATTTTTAGGATTTTTCTAATGATTTTCAGATTCAGGTTTGCTACTATAAGTTTCAGTTTTAATTTTTTGTAAATGCAATATGAAATGCAAGTTGAAAATGTGACGAAATGATAACCTAGAATACCTAGTTTGATATCCAATTATTTGTTTCAATGTTGAAATGAAAGTTAATATGATGTATATGATATGCAATATGACTACTTTTTCTATATTTTTTAGACTTCAAGAATGCAAACATGAAATATTAAAACCCTAGGTGAGATGTAAATCTAAATGAAAACTAAACACCCTAAATGAGATCTAATTCAATGCAAATGAATGCCAATTATAAATGTATGTCTTAGACCTATTCAAACATCATTAAAAAACACAAGGTTAGCCAATAAACAAATCTAAAACACACATTCCCCATGCAATTCATTCAAATTTCAAGAACAAGAAATGAAGTGAAATAATCAAATGAATCTATTAAATCCTATTCAAAAACACTCAAACCAACATCCCATGTGGGAATTGGTGCTTCTTTTATGTGGAAAGAATCCCTTTCCCAATTCCTTGCAAAGCCTTGATTAAGATGTAGATGATTGTCTGCTCCTTGGTAAAATTTTACCATAACCTATTTGAGATGGATGAAAGCTATGAAACTTGGATGAAAATGGTGGATGATCTTGCTCAAATTGTGGATCTAAAATTAATAGAAGATCTCGCCATTTATAGGAGATAAGGATGGAGGAATTAGAAAATGGGGTGAATATGGGACTAAATATGAGCCAATGGCAAGATGTCATTTGTCAACATGTAAGTGAAGGAGGAATGATCACATTTTGGTGAATATGTAAATAAATGCAATTAGGTGGAAATTTGAAATTTAAAAGTTTGCTTGTGGAGGAAGATTTGGAAGAGGAGATAATGCCACTTGGCTCAAGAAAAAGGAATTATAAGAGGAGTTAATGCCATGTTGGAGGATAAATATTTTTGGAGGGACATTTGAAATTGGGAGAGTATTCCAACAAAATGCCTTTTTGAAAGAAAATAGGAGATTTTATAAATCAATTAAATTGATTTACATTTGTGAGTTGTAAAATCTAGAGGATTTGATGGATTAGAGTTAGAGTTAATTATGATTTAATTAACTTAGATAGGGATTAGTTTGATTTGAAATTTTGACTTAGATTTTTAAATTTATTTAAATGAAAAATGAGAGGAATTTGAGAGATTATATTTAATTAAATAAAGTTAGATTTATTTAATTAAAAGGGCTGATGTTAGATTTAATCAAATAAGGGTGATTTATTTAATCAAAAGAGGAAATACGATTTAATTGAATAAAATGAATTATTTAATTAAAAGAGGAATATTAGGATTAAATAAAATTAATTTATTTAATCAAAGAGGCAATATTAGGATTAATTAAATAAACTGATCTATTTAAACAACAAAAGAAATATGATTTAATCAAATAAACTGGTTTATTTAATTAAAAGAGGAATTATGATGAATTAATTAAATAAAGATTATTTAATTAACTAGTTAGTAAAGAAGTGATCAAGGAAGAACTGATGTTAGTAAATCAGGATCAGGTGTGTGATGTCAATTAGGATAATTTGAGCTTCTACATTTTTCCCCTCTTTGAAGCAATGCACTTGCTACATTGGTTCAAAGAATAACTTTGTCGAGATCAAAATTCAAAAGATTTTCTGATTTTTTCAGATGCCCCACTACTACCTCAATGAAATAATTATGCTGGTATACTCCCCCTCAAGATATCTAGTGGAAATGTTAATTTTTTTGATTGAGATCACAATAAAATACAAGAGGAGTGGTTTTACTGATTAGAGGACGAAAGATAGTCATTGGCCATGGGTAGCCTAGTGTATACTTTGACATATCACACAAATTTTGGATAGAAATGTTAGTAAACATAGAAGAATAAGAAGAAAAGAATGAAGACAAGAGGATCCAACAAGTCTATGAAGCATTAAGACTTTATTAGATATGATGATGAATGATGATGATTTTCTTATCAAGAATTAGGATTTTAAAATGGATCACTTACCTTATGTTTGATAACACACATAGATACAATTCATCAATGTATAAAGAACCTGGATGTTGTTGTACCTAGTGCAATGAACTTTGGCTCGAAAAATAAATAGGAGTATCCTTGTTCATACCTGACATACGAAACCTCATTTAAAATGCAATTCAGATATTTCAAACATCTCAAACCAGAATATAGAAAGAGAATAATTCCTATGTGGTCAACAAGACACCCAAAACACCCTCCCTAAAGACCAAACAAAGTAAGCATGACCAAGGTTATATTACAAGAACATCCAACAAGCACAACAGATAGAAAGATAATGATCGTTGACCCATTCCTTTCTCTCCAAATCCCTTTGTTTGGACATCATCAAGAGGTCATTGTGTGGACATGAAAATCTGCATATGGTTAGTAAAATGACAAAACAACATAAACAAAAATTTACGTCCCTATGAAATAATACTCCATGATTCAAATGCAACCAAATAACAAACATAAGCAAAGCATTTAAAACATGAAATATATATCTATCCCATAGTGGATTGGTGCTCCTTATGATGTAGAAAGGATGCCCTTTCCCAATCCTTGATAAGCAAGATTGCCAAATGATGAGCAAGATTGATTCTCAAGTGAAGAGAATAACCTTGCAATGAGAATGAGTTGTTGCTAAGAAAATGGTGTTGTGATGAGCAAGATTGATTCTCAAATGAAGAGAGTAACCTTGCAATGAGAAAGTGTTGTGTTGTGTTTGAAGGAGAGAAGCCTTCAACTTATAGTTGAACTTGAAGAGAGGGGAGGCCAAATTGATGAATGTGGGATCATTCATGGGCCAATGACAAGATGCCACTTGTCAAGGTGTGAGAGGGTGAGGAATTTGCAAGTCTTGGCCAATGTGCCAATTTGAAATTCAAATTTGGATGAAATGACATGTTTAGGGGTGATGAAAGGTGCAATAAATGCCATGTTTGACTTTTGCAAATAGCATTTAAAACCTTGTTGGAAGGGACAAGTCCCTTTTGGGGGGAAGATTCAAATTGGAAGAATATTCCATTTTGATTCCATTTTGAATGTAATGAGAGGAAATAATAAATCAAATAAATGATTTATTGGTGCAAGTGGGTGGGTTAGTTAAGAGTTTGGATTTGACTCTAGTTGAGTCAAAAGCTAGAGAATGATAATCATGATTAGAAGTTAATTAATTTAGATTAATTAACTTAGGGGATTTTAGGGATTTTACATTTGATTAAATCAGTTTGATTTATTAAATCAAATGAGAAGAACATAAGGATTAAATAATTTGATTTATTTAATGAACCTTAGGAAATTAATCAATAAATATTTTTAATTGATTAATAGAAGAAATGAATGTTAATTTGTATGATGCATGATTGTTATTTATGCATGTCTACACATTGGAATGAGTGAAATAAGATAAGTCAAAAAGACAAAGATCAAGTAAACAAACAAGCTAATGTTCTTCATACCGCTAGCCAAGACTAAACTACGATGATGTCTGATGTTGATGTCCATTTTAGGAAGGATACATCCTAGGACATGATGTTATCAGGTGATTTTAGGATTGATAGGATGATAGGCTATTAATATTACGATCTGACCAACTTGTTTATCTATTGACCTAGACTTGATACCTTGATGATTGAGTTTGCACTTGTAACCTGCTAGACTTGTTTCAAGCTATTTTTCCAAAGGGTGAAGGTGATGATCATTTATTATGAGTGGTCATTTATTATGGGTAAATGTGAAATAGGATGGATGATATTTTGGGTTTTCTAAATGCTTTTGCTACTTTACAGTGTTTTGAGGTTGTTTTGGGATTTTTGAGATGTTTTACAAATGTTTTGATTTTCAAATTTTCCAATGTTTTTGTGTTTTCAAGATTTTGACCAAGAACCTAACCTAAGGACCTATCCTAGGGGCCTCAAGGTCTGATCAAATATTAGCCTTACCTTCGTTATACACGTAGAGACCACATAGTTTGACTGACACAAACTTGATTATTGATGAGGTATGAACAAATGAGTTGTCATCTTATTGTGATTGACTCCTAAATGACTGACCTAAGTGTCTCGGGGGATGATCAAAGATCAACCTTGCCTATGTTTGATCTTAGAGACAATGTAGTTGAACAAGAATACTATTTTTTTTCACTTTTTAGATTTTGACCTATTTTTTGATTTTTTAATATGTTTTTGTTGGTGTAATTAAATATGTTCTACCTTATCCCAGGTCATGATTACACCTTAGTTAAGTTTACTGAGGGACCACATAGGATTTGTTGGAGATTTTCCACCTTTGGTGGACTTATCATAATATTACTTTATCACTTCCACCTTTCGTGGACATATCATTGGATTACCTCTCCACCTTGTGTGGGTGATCCACCATTTGTGGTGGTTATCACATTATCACTTCCCACTTTAGGTGGAGTGATAGCTTTTCATAGTTGTCTCATGTCATAAGATTATGACACTTGTCATAATCTTATGCCCTTTTATGTTCTCACCTTGGCTATATAACCAAGGGGTCTATCTCATTTTAAATAATCATCTCATATCAGAATCATATTGATAAGAATATATTTTATTCTTGTCACATTCTATTCTATCTCTTTTTGCGCTTTCCATTTGGTCTCAAGATCTTGGCATCCATAGCCAATTCTAATAGTTTTGGATGTTTTTGGATTTTTTGAAGGATTTTATAAATGTTTTCTAGATTTTTCATTTTTTTATGTTTTTGAATTTTTTATTTTAGGAAAGACTTCAAGGATATACACAAATATGATCTGACATAGGAACATTCCCTAGCGTGATGCGATAGACTACCTCGATATAGGCAGGACAAACTGACCTTAGGGATGTGCAAGTAGTACTAGGGTGGAACATGATACAAGCTTAGCATCAAGCTATGATGCATATACAAATGAATGAATGGAATGATCAATGGAATATGATGGGTGATAAGGAACCAGTCGAAGAGTTTATGGTGGATGGAGAGTGCTTTATTTACACAAGGAACTCGTTCTCTAGGTTTTCACCAAGGTACTTGCCCAAAGAACCACCAAAGTGGTTTTCACTAGAGGATGATTTTGAACCTTACTGTTTTCAATCCTTCTTCTGATTTTTTTGTATTTTTATTTATTTTTAATTTTTTGGATTTATACCTTCAAACTTATGCATAAAAATTTTTGAGATGAGATTTGTTGATGGGCTCCTACATAGGCTCACCTTCTGGTGTTGAAATTTGATACACCCTTGACTTGTAACTTGTTGTGATGATGAAGGGTCCCAACCAATTGGGTTCAAAATTTCCCTTGATATTTGGATTTGGTATTTTTTTCTAACTCTCCTTCAATACCAGCTCACCAACTTGAAATGATCGACGTCTAATATTCTTGTTGTATATTCGCTTGAGATTATTTTGGTAAACTTGCAAATAGTTGAAGGCATCTATGCATCGCTCACCTAGTAATTCCATCTCGTTCAATTGTGATACTTGATATTCTTCATTTGTTATGAGATTCTGCAATGATATTCTTAGGGATGGGAGCTCGATCTCAATAGGGAGGATGGCTTTTGATCTATAGACCATACAACATGAGGGTTGCACTTGTTGGTGTCGGATACTTGTTCTCTAGGCCCATAGGGTGGGATTCAGCTACAGATGCTAGTCACAACTAGCATCACTGACTATTTCTTGAGAATTCTGAGGATGGTTTTATTTGTAGACTTAGCTTGTTCATTACCCTAGGGGTAGTATGAAATAGAAAAGTAGTGTTGGATGTTGAATTTCTAGCATAGGTCTCAGACATCCTTGTTTTTGAAAGGTGTCACGTTATTTGAGATAATGGCTTGTGTGACACCATAGTGGAAAATGAGGTAATTTAAGATGAACTTGAAAATTTGTTTTCCTATAATATAGGTCATTGGGATGGCTTCTACCCATGTTTTAAAGTATTCCCTAGAGGTGATAATTAACTTATGTTCATTAGATGAGGTGGGGGTGATTTTTCCAATGAGATTGAGCCAACACTGTGAAAAGGGACAAGGTGTAACAATCAAGTGGAGCTCTTGATCTGGTGCATGGATGAGATCCCCATGTTGTTGAAATTGCAAGCACTTCTTAACATATTTGTGGGCTTCCCTTTCCAATGTCGTCCATTAGTACCCCATTCTCAGTAGCTTCTTTGCCAAGGTCATATCGCTCAAATGTGAACTACAGATGCCATTATGTACCCTTGTTAAAGGAGTAAAAGCTTCTTCAGTGTTTAAGCATCATAAAAGGGTTCCCTCAACACTCCTAGGGTATAGGGTGTTGCCTAAGATAACAAAGAGGGTTGAATTTTTGATAAATCTTTTCTTAAGGTTGGGAGTGATATTGGTAGGGATAACTCCTATTCTTAAATAAGTGTATATTTCATGATACCATGGGTTACCAAGACCAACAATTTCACACACAAATTTAGTCTCTAGTACCTCGAATGCTGGTATAGGAAGCTTCTCTACAAGGAATTCTTTGTTTGGGACGTTGTGTTGGATATCTAGTAGTGATCCAATTATTTCCATAGCATCTGCTACTCTATTATTTTCCCTTGGTATCTACTTGAAGGTGACATAAATGAAGGACTCTCTAAGAGTTTCCACCAGTTTATTGTATGGAGTCAACTTGTCATCCGCTTTTTGGTATTCATCATTAACCTAGATGATTATAAGCTATAAATCTCCATAGACCTTGAGTGCCATGATCTTCCACTACACAACAATTCTCAGCCCTATGACTAGAGCCTCATATTCTACAATGTTGCTTGTGCAAGAAAAGGATAGATTATATGATTTGTGTATGCAATATCCTTTTGGTGTAATGAAGAAGACTCCATCTTCTAATCCATGCTATGTGTAGGATCCATCAAAGTAGATTTTCTAGTGATCAACTATGCTTACATTAAAGATGGACTTGTTAAGGAATTATAATACCAGTGGATTCTCTGAGTATATTGGTGCTTCTGCCAACTAATTTGCAACCACTTATCCTTTAATGGCCTTTTGTTCCACATACTCAATGTCATGTTTTTTTAGGATCATAACCCATTTAGTTTTTCACCTTGTGAGTGTTTCTTTGGAAAGAAGATACTTGAGAGGGTCTATCTTGGCAATTATTTTTATCTAGTGTTCCAACAGATAGTGTTTGAATTTATGTGTTGCAAACACGACTGCTAAGCAAGCCTTCTCAATGGATGTGTAACTTATCTTGTGTCCTACCATGGTTCTATTGATGTATTAAATATCTATCCCCTTCCCATTTTCATCATGTTATACTAAGAGAGCACCAAGTGCTATTGTTTTTGATGATATATACAAGATCAAGGGTTTGCCCAAAATTGGTGGCATATGAATTGGTGGTGTGAGAAAGTACCCCTTGATCTTATTGAACGCCTAATCAAATTTCTCATGCCATTTTTATTCTACCCCCTTGTGGAGTAGATAAGAATATGGGATTTCCTTAACTATTAATTGCGCTATGAATTGAAAAATGGATTGGAGTCTTCCTTGTAAATCCCTTAATTGTTTCAATGTCCTTAGTGCTTCCATCTCAAGAATTGCTTTGACCTTAGTAGGATCTATCCCAATCCCTCTCATTGATACAATGCACCCTAGGATCTTTCCTGATTGTACCTCAAATATACACTTCTTAGGGTTGAGTCTAACCTGGTATTCTTCTAGCCTATCAAAGATTGATCTTAGTGTTGTTATGTAATCTCATCGCTTTCTTGACTTGGCCAGTATGCCATCCACATAATATTTCATAGTTTTATGAATCATGTCATGGAAGATCAATGTCATGGCCCTTTGATAGGTGGCTCCAGCGTTCTTCAACCCAAATGGCATCATGTTCCATCAATGTTTTCCCCATGGACAGGTGAAAATTGTCTTGTGTTGATCTTCTTTGGCTATCATGATCTGATTGTACCCTGAGAATCCATCCATTAGTGATAGAATTTAATTTCCTTCCATCATATTCAAAATCATGTCTATGCTTGGGAGAGGGAAATCATCCTTGGGAGATTCTTTTTTTAGATCTCTAAAGTCAGCGCAAATGTGGATGCCCCAGTGAGCTTAGTGACTGGTACCAAGTTTGAGACCCACTCAAGATAATCAATAGGCCTTATGAATCCAACATCCAAGAGTTTCTGAAACTCAAGCTTTACTAATAGTGTGATTTGTGGATGCATTTTCCTTAGCTTTTGTTTCATTGGATTTTCCTCTAGAAATACTGCAAGATGATGAATCACAACTTTTGGATTGAGACCCAACATGTCAACATAGGTCCATAGAAAGTTTAGTTTTCTTTCCCTCGGGAATGTAGCTAAGAGCTCTTGTTCTTCAGTCAGAAGCAATTATACATAGAATGTTATATGTGGTTTTGCCTCAATCCCTAAGTTGGAGGGATTTCACTTTTCTACTAAGACCGCTGACTTCTCCTAATGAATAGCACTAAGAGGAAGATTGAATCCGCCATAATTTGGAACCTTAGAGAGGTTTTCACCATTGGTTGTGTCCCTTTTTTTAACTATTTTTGGGTTTGAAAGTGCCACAGTGTGGTTTTCACTTAAAGACCTAGAGATTATTATCAAATTTTCACTTTTGTGACTAGGGGATTCAATCATTTCCCCATAGTATGTGTGCATTTCTAGTTAAATGTTGAATCCAAATTTGTGATCTCCATAAGTTACATTATCTTGTAATCCCATGAATTCCGAGAGCACCTCATCATTTTTGAATATGTGTAAAATTGGCGGTCCTCATTGGTTGTAGTCTATTAGTTGGGGATACACTAGTTTTGACTCATGATTTTGGTTGTTTGACTCAAAAGACACAATGGAAATCATGAACAAGGAAGAGTCTTCAAACAAAATCAATAATACGATAAGGGTGTCCTCGTCATTGTCACTCCCACATACCTTAGTTATGTAGAAGGTAAAATTGTCTAAGGGTAGACCTATAGATACTATTAAACGAAGGGGAGTTTTGACCTCTTTAATGGGAGGAATTTTTCCATGTATGGCTATACTCAGAGGGGTACATCGAAGGCCAATATTTTTATGCACTTCTTAGCAATGATGGGTTCTAATCGTTCATTGTTATTTTTCTACAAGATTTTATTCTTATTATATCCCATACCCAACATTAATTGAAGTCTCTTGTTAGTATCATCCATAGAAAGGGCTGATATAGGAGACTGGATATGTCTCTTTCATTGACCACTTCTCAACCTAGATCCCCCAAACTTTTGAATCGAGAGGGGTTTAATCTGAAGGTTTGAGATGTTGTGTTGAATGGTTGTGGCTATCCATGGGACCTAGGAGATTGAGTTAATTCTCCTACTACAAAGGAACCCTTCTTCATCTTGTAATCTCTGCACCCGTTGTCTTGGATAATGACCTAGATATCAGAATTGGTAGGGATGGAAGGTGTCTATGTCTCAGAAGTGGATGTGGATGGTAAGGTGGATGGGTCCACGTATGGAGTTGAAGGACCTTCATCATTTTTAGGAACTTGTGAGATTTTGTAATATTTGGCCTCAAGGTTCCTACAGTAAGAAAAGGGCTCGGGATCACCATGGATGGTAACCTCTTGAATTCCAAAGGAGAATTTAACACATTGGTGAAATGTGGATGTAACTTCTTTCATCCCATGAATCTATCGGTGCCCTAGGAGAATTTTGTAATGGAGGTCAAGGTCGAGGAATTGAAAAGTAGTATCCATAATGGTTGGTCCTACTTAGATAGGGAGTGAGAGGGTGCCTTGGGACACTCTTTCCTGATCATCATAAGCATGAATAGTGATACATTTTCCCTTTTCAATCATGTCTTCAAAAAATCCCAGAGTTTTTATTAGCTTGAAGGAGCAAATATTCTACCCTGCACCTCCATCCACCAAGACCCATTTGAATTTATTTTTATGGACAAAGAGTTCAATATGAAGTGCATGATTGTGAGATGGTTGGGCTGGGAGATATTGCTCAAAGAATGAGAGGAGATGTGGTGTGGTGATTTTTCATACCATAGCTTGAAATTGATCCACATCAAGTTTTGTGGGTACAAAAGACTCAACAAGGGCCTTTTCTAAAATCTCCCTATGAGTAGGTGAAATTTTCAGCAACTTCATGATGGATATTTGGGTGGGGGTCTTCTTTAGTTTTTCCAAGACATTGTAGCCACTGGTGACTGATTTTGAACTGATAGCCATAGTGCTCTAGCTTGCGTAAATGGTTTGGGGATAGTGATTTTTCTGCCTTGTGTGGTGACACCACACTTGGATTTGGATCCGGGAATATGGACAACACCATCCCTTTATTTTATCAAAATCACGCAGGCGGTTCTCATTATACCATGGTGGCTTAACTTGAGGCTCCTAGTAATGCTTGATGATTGGGAGCATGATGATGTTGGCATCAATGATTCGTTTCATGATAGATTCGACTGATTCTTCAAGTGGTGTGTACTGTTACTTTGGGGGATTTCGGTTTCTTGTGGATGGTGCATCTTGGTCATTGACATTATTGATTATCTGTGTGTTATTTTGTTGATGAGATGGGATGGATCGAGGAGTGTTTTGGGCATTATTTTGAGGTTTTTGATATGCTTTTTTTTGCATGTTCAACTTTGGGGTGTTGATTACAAATTTGACATCAACAACACCATCATTGGTAACATTCTTGTTTTTCACCCATTTTCATGTTTTGTCATTATAGCTTATTGATGGGTGGTTATCTTGATAAGTAGGTGTCCCCCCTTGTAGAATGAGGGATCTTTTGATGTTGAGATCCTTGGGGATGAGTTAGTCATAAGAGGTAATGCACTACACTTTAAGATGGAAGGGCCAAGGTCCCTTCAAGATTTTCGATGATAGTTTTGACTTCTTGCTATTATGACATCACCCACTTACTTCTATTGGCCTTGGATCGCCATCATTACAAGAAGGATGCGAATGATTCTCCCTTATTTTTCTTAATGTTAGATAATTCCTCCAAGATAACGCCCATGCCCATGTTGAATAAGTAATTTTGCATGAATGCATCCACAATCTCTAGGAACTTTTTGATTCTAGGAGGAAGATGGGAGAACCATTCCATGGCTGAGCCAACCAAACTTTAGGGGAAGAGCCTCATCAAATAGGAGTCATCGTAGGCTATTTACATATAGTGTACATGGAATTTCCTGATATGATCTTCAAGATTTTTTGGTTCCATGGTACTTGTCAAATTCTTGTATTTCAAAGCATTGTGGGAATGGCTTCATCACAATACTTATGTCTAACGGATAAGGGCATAGATTCCCTTGTGATTTAGGGGTCTTCATAGATTGGATGTCCCACACGTGTTGTGAGAGCCTTTTGATTTGGGCACACAAGCTGATTTGAGGGTAAAGTGGTGGAATTAATGTGTTTTGGGTTGGAGTAGTGATTTGGATGATGGGTGTGGTGACTTGTGGACTGGGTGGTGTATTAGCAGGAGTTTTTTGCACAACCAACGCTCGCTAATATGATTGTAGTTTTTGTTGTACCATCAAGTCTTGTTTTTTTCTTGTTGTTGATATTGCACCAACAACACTTGTTGTTAGGATTGTTATTGTTTTATTTCCAAAAATGCTTGTTGTTGGGCTTAATTTTATTGTTACATTAACAATTCTTATTGTCGGGTTTGTTGTTGAGTTGCGTGTTGTTGCAAATGATATTATTTTAAAGCTTGTTGATACACTTGTTGTTGTAACAAGGATTGTGTTTGATCTTTTTGTGTTTGATATTGGGCTTGTACTTGTGCTTTTATAGCTTGAGCGGGTTGCGTGGCTTGTTATTGTTGCAATAAAGCTTGTGCTTACACTTGGGCTTGTTGCTGATATAGCAATTCTTTTTCTTTAGCTCGAGTAGTCTATTGAGATTGTTGTGTGGTTTGTGCAAATTTTTAGGTTTGGAATTGTTGGAGTGCCTTTTGGTAGGCTTGTTGTGTTGTTGGTAAAGTGATACTATATTGGTTAGTCACAATTGGATTTGGTGGCAGAGGTGGAGGATTCAAAATGGTATGAGATGGTATGATGAGACTTTCTTGGGGTGGTTGTTGAGGAGTTTGAGTGATGACAATGGGTTGTGAGGTGAGAGGTATGGTGGATGAGCTAGGTCCTTGCGAGACCATGTTTTGAGACACTTGAGGTTTCATGGATGGTATGATGGTTGATTGAGGTATTTGGATTTTTTCCACTTGTTGTTGTGATAGTGGTAGCATGTCTAGAGGATTTTGTATGCTTGGTGTGCTGATTTAATTCAACTGATTTTGGATAAGTAAAGGGGGTTTCCCTAAACTAAGGATTGGTGTGGATGTTTATGTAAGAGGGGGAAGCAATAGGAGAATAGGTGTTATGTTCACTTGAGAAAATTATGATGATGAGGGATCAAAGATTCCTCCTTTTCCAAATAATTCACCTTCTCCTTATGAGGTCATGGGGAGAGAGACCAGTGCATTAAGAGGATATGTCAGTATTGTAGAAAATGTGGATGGATTATTGGTGTCATGAAATATGAGTGGAACATATGGGTGTTTTAGATCTTGAGGAATGGATTGAACCAAGGTGGTGTTTGCATTCAAGTCTTGTTTGTTCACAAGGGGATTATTTTGAAGAGCATAAAGTAATGAGCTCCCCTTGTTGATAGTTGGTTGAATTGGTGCAAGATATAATGTGGGTTTGGGGATGGGTTGAATGATGCTTCGAAAAGATGGTGTGAATGAGATCGACAATATAATCTCAAGAGGTTTCTCCCCAATAGATTTTACATCAAAATCAGAAGGGAGTTTAGCCCCCTTTTTTTTTCCAATTCTAGCATATATTATGAAGGATCGAGTCCCATCATGGCATTGGAAATTTTGTGATTCTCCAGATTTTGGACCATTTCTATGTTTTCATCTTGAGTCATCCCCAAGACATTATTTCTGATGTCTTCCACTTGACCTTCCTCTTGTTGATCTTGTGATATTAAAGGAAGATTGGGTGGAGGATTTCTAGATCCAACGAGATTGATTTCAGGTGTGGTTTGACTCAAGTCACTTGAAGTAGATATTTCTTTGTTGGCTTCCATATTTTTCTTGTATTGAGATCGATTTTGAACCATAAAATAAGGATCAATTTTCAAGAATGTAAGAGATGAACCTCTAACACCTTGGATTGATCTAAAATTTTAGGCTCAAAGAAGAAAATCTAGTTTTTCTTTAAGGATCAAAGGATAATGATGAGATAATTGAAAGATAGATGGTGTGAATCATTAAACTCTTAAGAGTCTTGAAGGCACGATAGACTTTAGGACTTTTGTATTTTTTATTTATTTATTTGGATTCAATTTGAACTCCTAGACCCCAAGATGTTGGATGTTTATCTTGGAATAAATTCATCCACAACTTGATAATTTAACTAAGCATATAAAGGACTCATCTAACCATACTTAGTCAAACACAATGATTTTTATTTGATTTAAAGCATTTTCTAGAATTCTAGCATGAGGGATTTTCCAAGATTCTAAGAGTTGTCGGTGGGATGAGATTTGACTAATGTTTGAGGGATGGATGAGAGTGTTGATTTTGATCGTAAATTGGACTTAGAGAGACTTCCTTTCTACAAGACCTCAGTTTTGAAGAACATGCTTGTACTTCCTAAATGAGAAATTAAAATCTTTGAAAGAGACTTGGGTTTTTACTATAATAAAATAAATACAAATTAGGATTGTTCTTTGAAGCTTTTTGTAAAAATATAAACCAAACTTTCTCTAACTTTGTAAAGTCTTGAAAGACACTCCTCACGACCTTTGGGACTAAGGTGCTTATGATGTTTTCACTTGGTGATTTTGAATTTTCAAGAAATCATGGGCTCAAGCACATGTGAGGTTCAATTGTTTGTTATCTTGCTTAGATTGATTCTTTTTACCACAAACACTTTCTTGATTAGGTTCAAATTGAATGTCTAATGTCTTAATTTTGTTTCATACCATAAGGTCCATTATGTGGAAATCAAGAAAATCAAGGCAATAGTTTCCTAATATTGACTTTGGTAAGGGAAAATTTTGATGTAAATCCAAATACTTAGAAGCCTTTAAGGATGAAATCCCTAAGGACAAGTAGTAGCACTTGGATTTTTCAAAGGTCTTTTCTCCTCCTAAAAGGTTTGTAATTTTGAGGATGTTTTTGAACGTTTGTTTTTCCAATGTTTCAGATCCAAGCAAATTGTTTTGATTCCAAAATGATGCGCAACCCTGAGACAAAAAGAGATAATATTTGTTGAATTCCCACTTGGATAAATCTAGTTGTGCTTATTCAAATAAAATGATTATAATCTTTCCCACACTGGCTCCCCTCCATGACACACACTTCTTGAGTTAGCCAAGCTTCAATTCTCATTAATCTCCCATGATAAAATTTTCATCTCTACTTTTAACCACAAGTACATGGGATGGCTTTAGAATGACCATTCTTGCACCAACAAATAGATAGGGATTTGGCTTACTATAACAAAACGTTCTAGTATAGGAATTTGTTTTGTGGGGGATCATCCATATAATAAGAGACAATTTCTTCCCTTCTTGTTGCAAAAATTCTCATGATACTTGAACTTTCCTCAAGTACCCACACTTATATACCGGGTGGAAATCACTTGGCTTTAGCATGTTCCTTGTTGGGTCATTCCCTTGGGGTTAGTACTTTTTCCCACCAAGGCAAGCCTTCTAAAGATAAATAATAGAGATAAATAATATTCATAGTTTGATCAATCTTTGTTTGCATGAACAAAGAGAGAACACACACGATATACCTAACTCACACTAACAAGATTTGTTAATCTTTAAGAAACCCAAATTGAAGTGTGGAGGAAATATTTTATACAACTTAATATCACCAAAAGAATTTTGATTCTCAAGATCGTTTTCAAGTGTGAGAGAAGTGCATACGCCTTTTAAATGATATAATTTGTAAAAGATATTACAAAACACAAAAAGAACATGTTCATTTTAGACCTAAACAAAAAATGGATTCTTTTTTATAGCACCAAGGTGAAGTGTGAGGTATGTTTGTTTAATTTTTAAATATAAAATCTAGCTTTAATAAGTTCCTAAGGTTCTTTTTAACCCTTTTCTTGTTCTTTCTAAAACCCAAAGGAAAATTATTTGAGTCCTAAAAGCTAAAGATAACAAAATCCTTAAAATGGGTTATAATTGCTCCCAAAGTGTTTAAAAACATTTGTTACAATTTTGAAACAAAGGGTTCCATAGAGATTCCTCCTTGTTTCTTCTCCTTATTCGTCACCAAAAACCTACAATCAATGCTAAAAATGTTATATGAGATCAAGAAACAAGAAGATATGAGGGTTAGATGAATGATTAAGCATAAAATCCTAAAACAACGATCATATACTTACAAATTAAGGCATCAAAATACAAATCCAATAACTAATAACAAATAAAAGCCTCATATCTCTAACCCAAAACTATACCAAAAAAATACCATCATTAATAGCTGGTGTATGTAATGTTATTTGTTACTATTTGAATTTAGGTGTTAATTAGAAATTTTCAACTCTTTCAAAGTTAATAAAAACCTACACCATTCCATAGCTTATGAAATTCTACCCCATTTCAAAAAATAAAGCTTCAAGAAAGACCTTTGTATGAGTAAGATATGGCCATTTTAAGATTGACTATAAAAGCGCTAAAACAGAGAGCATATACACTAAAAAAGTTTGGATGTGCTAAAATATGTCATGTATGTGCTAAAACAAAGCTTGGATGCACCAAAAGATGCCACATATGTGCTAAAACAAATCCTAGATGTGCCAAAAGAACATTTAGATGCTCTAGAATAGAGATTGGATGTGCCAAAAGAACAAGAAGATGTACTAGAACAAATCTTGGATGGGCCAAAAGAACATGCAGATGCACTGGAAGATGTTTCGAGTGCACTACATTAAAATTCATGAACAAACCTGTTCATAAAATCTTGCCAACAAAATGTTAAAAATGGGGTTGGCCCTCCGTCTAGCGCCAAAATGTGAATGTACATGTCTTAGACTTGTTCAAACATCATTAAACAACACAAGGTTAACCAATAAAAAATATAAAACACACATTCCTCATGCAATTCATTCAAATATCAAGAACAAGCAATGAAGTGAAATAATCAATTGAAGCTATTAAATCTTATTAAAAGACACTCAAACCAGCATCCCATGGGGGAATTGGTGCTTCTTTGATGTGGAAAGAAGCCCTTTCCCAATCCTTGCATAGCCTTGATGAAGATTGTGGATGATTGTGTGCTCCTTGGAGAAATTTGACCATAACCTAACTAAGATGGATGAATTCTATGAAACCTGGATGAAAATGGTGGATGATCTTCCTCAAATCTATGTATAACAATCTTGCATCAAATTGTGGACCCAAAATCAATAGAAGAGCTCTCCATTTATAGGAGATAAGGATTGAGGAATTAGCAAATGAGATGAATATGGTACTAAATAAGAGCCAATGGAAAGGTGTCACTTGTCAACATGTTAGTGGAAGAGGAATATGCACATTTTGGTGAATGCGCAAATAAATACAATTAGGTGGAAATTTAAAATTTGAAAGTTTTCTTTTGGAGGAAGATGTGGAAGAGGAGTTAATGCCAAATGACTCAAGATAAACGACTTGTAATAGGAGTTAATTCCATGTTGGAGGACAAATCCTTTTGGAGGGAGATTTCAAATTGGAAGAATATTCCAACAAGATTCCTTTTTGAATGAAGATATGATATATATTAAATCAATTAAATTGATTTACTTTTGCAAGCTGCAAAATCTAGAGGATTTGATGGATTAGAGTTAGAGTTAATTAGGATTTAATTAATTTATATAGGGATTAGTTTGATTTGACATTTTGACATAGAGTTTTAGATTTATTTAAATAAAAAAGGAGAGGAATTTGAGAAATTAGATTTAATTAAATAAAGTTTAATTTATTTAATTAAAAGGGGTGATGTTAGATTTAATCAAATAAGGGTGATTTATTTAATCAAAAGAGGAAATATGATTTAATTAAATAAAATAAATTATTTAACTAAATAAGGAAATTTAAGATTAAATAAAATTGATTTATTTAATCAAAGAGGCAATATTAGGATCAATTAAATAAAATGATCCATTTAATTAACAAAAGAAATATGATTTAATCAAACAAATTTATTTATTTAATTAAAACAAGAATTATGATGAATTAATTAAATAAAGATTATGTAATTAACTGGTTAGTAAAGAAGTGATCAAGGAAGAATTGATATCATTAAATCAGGATCAGGAGCATGTGTCAATCAGGATAATTTGAATGTCTACACAAATGAATGTAAGATCTAAATCTAGGATGCAAGGGATTCCTAAAATTAGAAAACTACAATCTTCAAATTGTCCAGTTCACCAAAATGAACCAAAGGAAATAGGGTTCCACCTTTTAGGAGATGGAGCTTTAGGGGATATGACCTATTTCACTCTTAGTTTGTTAGGAAACCGAGATCCCTCAACTAAGTGACTCAATTGAGGGAAGGGATGATACTAATGGGACTAGTAGGAGGTTTCCTTGGGTTTGATTAATGAGGGGTTCACCACTAAGAAAATTCCTAGAAAGAAAGAAATGAAAGTAATAAGCAAATGTAACTATATGACCTAGAAAATGAGATTTAAAATTAGAATGAGAAACTGGGGCTAAACATAGAAGCACCTTGAAGACTAGAGATGTCTAGAACAAGGTCTGAAAACCTTGAAATTATGCTTTTTGATGTGTATAGGGACTCATACACTATACTGGGTGATTTATTCCTAGTCTAGGGTTTTTGGGAAGAATTTGGAATCTATTAGTGACTGATCTAGATCTACAAAATATTGGCAAAAATGGTGTACTTGAACTCATACGCTCAGACTGTTTTAAAGTGTCCCGAAAAAGTGAAAAGTATCCTAGGAGAAAAATTTTGAACTAAAAATTTGTGAGCCTATGAAGATAGATTAAATAAGAACTTTCCCACTGATTTCATTTAAATAATCAGGATATTTTTCTTTAGATCTGATTTTTTGTGAGTCTTGACAAATTCTTAAGAAAACTTTTCCAACTTTGATAACTTTGCAATTTGGGTACTTCTAAGGGCTTCAAATCCACTTTTTCATCAAATTATAAACCTCCAATACACAAAGAGAGGAAAATAATTATTTTTTAGGGAATGATGTTTTTTTCTTGGTCAAACACCATTTTGTTAATCAAACCATAATGAGAAACGAAACATGAAACATAAGATGAAACAATAGAACCTTGTTTGAAACCTTGTATATATGTAAACAAGCATGAAGTGGCCTTAATGTATGTAGATATTGATCATGAATCTTGATAAAGGATAATGCCTTTGAATACTTGAATTTATCTTGAACAATACATCACAACATTATCCCAAAACCACATGCATGATGCATTAAGCCTTTGACATGATAATGGATCTTTATTGCTGCAATAATCTTCTTCAAATCTACCCTTAGATGCTCTCGAAAATGCTCTTGAATTCTCTAGGTCTAGGTGGAACTTTCTTGCTTGAAGATTCTTTGGTTAATTAGGTGAAATAATGATTTGAAACCTTAATTATATATACATTCCATCTAATTTATAGTTTATTAGATCCCAAATGTTGATATTCAAAAAATTTGAATTGAGAGCCTTTATTTCTCGCTCAAAACTCTAAAAGGGGCCAAATGGAACTCATATGCCCAAGGTGGAAAATGGATCCCACCCTAGCTTTTTGAGTTGAGGAAATGTTGGGTGGTTGGCATATTAAGTACATTTATTAAATATATTGGGATTTCAGTTGAAATAAGCCTTGAGATACATAAAAACGGTCTTCATGGCCTATTAATGATTATTTAAAGGTCATGAATGCAAGACAACACAAAACATAGTGTGAAAATGTAAATAAATGTAGTTTACACAACTGAATTAAGGCAAATATTAGGTCTATTTAGCTTAAAAGGGACCTAAACTTAATGTGAATGCATAAAACACATTACAACACTAAATTAAGGCCACATTAGGCTCAATTTAATATTAATTATTCCCAAATTAAGTGTGAAAATGGATACTTTTTCCTACACTTCAAGTATATATCTATGTACTAAAAGGATGAGTGATTTTGTATAGGAAATTTGATCATGGCTCTTAATTTACAAATAGGTGGTGAGTTAGATGTACACAATATAGGTATCATGGATCTATGTACAAGAAGGAAATTGAGAAATAAATAAGGCTTAATTCTATCTTAAACTACCAGGAGAGAAAGAGAAGGAAGCTCGATTGGGTGCAGACCAATCAAGCTCCAAGGAAGCCTAGTGAAGGGAAAAGTTTTCAAAATCAAGGGGACAAGGTACCCAAAAATATTTGTAGTGGACCAAGGATAGATCAAAAAGGAAACAAAAACAATCTCAACAACTTCCAAAGAAATACAGGTGGAAATGAAATTAATTATGGGGTGATCCCACAATAGTGGTTTACAATTTTTGGCCAAACTAGACACTGAAATTATTATTTTTAACTAAATCTTTACATTCGGGCACCTATAGCGGCTAAACCATGAGGAATTTGAATATGATGCAAACTAGAGTCTCATCAAATTTTATCTGTAGATTCTAAAAATATTTTTTTCAAAATTTTTGGAATGAGATTGCACTTATTTTTCCATCTCCCATGAAAAATGGTTTTTTTTGAAAAAGAACATTTTTGAAAATTGACGCACACCGTATAACACGTAATTTTTTTTCATGAAGGATTAAATTCTAATTATTTAAAATTTAGATTTTTAACTCCAATATCTAGTGCTTCCTCTTGGTTAGATAGTTTTTTATTGAATATTTTTTCTTTAATCAAGTTTCGAAGTCAAACCAATTACAATTCAGACATAGCATGACCATATAACATGTAACTTGTTTTGTATTTATTGAAATTCAATTTTATTTATTCTGTTGGATCAAGGAATTCAATATATGGTGCACTCATATTTTTAAATTTTTTTTTGATAATCTGCTATTTTTCCACATGTATAAAACAAAAACTTTCATTTTCAATGAAAAACCTATGTTTAATAAACCTAAAAAAACAAATACATAATAAAACCAAATCATATTAAGATTATATTCATTGGATAGATCATTTTGAGGACTACCATAATATCTTGAAATAAATTTTAAATGAATTCATTTGATCCCCCAAAATGTAAATCAGAAGTTATTTTGTATCAACATTTTGATAGGTGTAACGGAGACTCATTTATAGGTATGGTTTAAAACTAGTGAGGTTTTATCCAAGGGGGTTTTGATCTAAGATGGTTTAATCAAAACCTCTTCAATTGGAATCCTTAAAATGGAAAATTTTAAGGCTTAAATCATTATATTTTCTAAAAATATGTGATTTCAGAAAAAATCAGTTCTTCTCATAAATTGTAAACTAGCTTTGTGGGATCACCCTCTAGAAGACATGCAAAAAGGAGGGGACCAACGAAGGGATGTTATACATGTGGTGGGGATCAATATGTGAGTAATTTTCCAAGAAAACAATTTGGGAAATAACCACATGGTAACTATCTTCCACCTCAAAGAGTTCCATTCTAGCAAAGGATTCATGTTTCTATAGATAATCAACAAGCGGAGTACCAAATTACTCAAATAAAAGTTATAGGTACTTTGTCTAGAATTCCTATTTTGATTTTAATAGATACTCGTGCCACAAAAAAATAATTTCTCATAGAATAGCAAGTCAAATGTCTATTAAATATAGCTACATGGAAAATTCTTGGGTTATAGAATATGCAAACTAGACAAGAGATAAAGTTAGGCAATGTATATTCGAAGCAAGGATTGAACTTCCAAGTTTTTCAACGGAAGTGAATTTGTACGTAGGTCCCTTAGGATCTTATGATGTCATATTAGGGATGAATTGGCTATGGAAACATAGAGCCAAAGTAGATTGTCATGCAAAAAACGTTTAATGCTTATATGATCTAGGTAAATGGGTGTCATTACAAGGAATACCTAGAGAAGTTAAGTTATGAAAGATATCTATTGTACTACATAGGGAAAAGAAGAAAGGTTATCAACTCTTTGTAGTAAAAATGGAGAAACTTAAGGAATGCAAGGAGTTCATTTATCAAGATGATGTAGAAAATTATGGAACTCAAGACTTCCAAGATGTTGAAGAGGATAATGTATTGGAATCTAGAAAAATAGATATGGAGAATGTTGATGCCAAAATTTGGCAAGGTAAAAACCTCTTTATGGGAAACTCAGTTTTAGGGGGGACCTATTGTGCCAAACTAAGTGATATCCATATTTTAAATAAGTCAAATTCTTCTATAACTGGGGTTTTGAATGGGAAAAGGAAGAAAATATAAAAATAAAAGATCTAACTAGGGCGGTACACCAAGATTTAGACTTAAGGCACGATAGACCTATCTTGTAGATATGGTCCAAGGGCCCGCTAAGAAATATACTATGTTCGAAATGATAACTATTGAAGAAAAAGACCTAGATGATTTATTTCATAACATAAAATCATTTGCACAAATTTTCTCTAAACAAAATGAGTCGAAGACATGGTTCTAAATCAGCATTCTATTCAAATAATTGAAGTTGAAAATAAACTATTCAGAAAAAACACAATATGATGTTATCAATAGATAAGAAACATAAAGGCCAAATAACAAGGGCACAGTCTGTGAGTCTTTAAAGCTATCTAACAAAATAGAGGCCTGGTGTCTCCTAAATTCTTCTATAGATATTCTGAACTAGCACATAGCATTTTGCTTTCCTTATCTAAATGATTCTTTCTTCATTTTATTTCTGAAGAATTCCTTCTCTTGGAACCAGAACCCTTTCTCATTTGAGAGAATTAGTATATATATCCAAGAGCATACACTACCTTGGAAGTCTATAATAGAAAATGATTCCCCATCATGAATCATAATTCTTGCAACAATGATTCATCGTGGCCATTGTAACAGAAAGATTCTCAATCATGAACCTAGTCGCTCACTAGTCAAATGCATCCCCTACAAATGATGGTAGTGGTCCCACTCTATCCTGTGTAAACAAGTGCCACCTAGAGTGAAAATTAGCATAACATGCAGTACAATATGGCAACCGGGCATTTGCATCATTATTTTCTTTTATTCAACCATGCTGAGGGGTACATGGTAGAATTTCACAACCCGAAAATCATCTTACTTGTCACTTGATGAGAGTTTGCAAAAAAGAGACATATGGCAGCTTCTTTTTTATTGGCATGGTTTGAGGGGCTTAGTAGATTTTACGAGGGTGAAGGATACGTGACATGCAATCGGGACTCGAGAGAGAAGAGAAGGGAATCTTTTTCGGTAAGCAATTTGGCGATGCATCACGACTCATTGCGAGAATGCTAAAAGGTGAAGCTAGATGCCATTTGCATTTATTGAGCAAGGTTGAAAGCCAAAAAAAAATAAAAATAACCCAAAGGGAGCATGGGATATTTTAAATATCCATCGAGAAATATCCTATTTTATGAATATTTGTGGATGTATTTCTAGAATAATTACCTAGATTACCCCCTAAGAGGATATTTGATACATCTATTGACATAGAAGTAGGGTGATAACCTATATCTAAAATACCTTATAGGATTACCACAACTAAATTAATAGAGTTAAATGCACAACTAGAAGACTTGTTGTCTAAAGGATTCATAAGACCCAATGTTTCACCCTAGGGAGCACCAGTGATATTTGTAAAGAATAAATATTGTACACTATGCTTATGTATTGATTATCAATTTCTTAACAAAGAAAAAATAAAGAATAAGATTTGTTGCCATGTATCAATGATCTCTTTGATTAGATGTGAGGAGTAGCAATTTTTTCAAAGATTGGTCTATTTTTCAGTTATCACCAACTAAGAATCAAGGATGAAGATATTTTCAAAACAACTTTCGGGTCTAGATTCAATCATAATGAGTTCACAATCCTACCATTTGGGTTGATGAATGCACCGATACAGTTCATGAACCTAATGAATAAATTATTTAGGGACTATTTGGATAGATTTGTGTTGCTATTCATGGATGACATCTTAATCTAGACTCTAAGAATGAAGAGGAACATCTCAAGCATCCAAAGCTTGTTCTCCAACGATTGAGAGAGCATAAGCTATACAAAAAATCTTCTAGTGTACTTTATTTTAAAAGGAATTATAGTACATTTGGGTCACATAATTTTGGCTAATGGGATTACAGTTGATCCAACAAAGATAAAAGTGGTGCTAGAGTGGCTACTTCCCAAGAATGTACCAGAAGTTAGAAGTTTAATGGGTTTGGCTAGGTAGTATAGTAATTTCATTGCAAAAGTTTTAAGAATAAATTTTCCCATCATTTCATTGCAAAGGAAGGGGAAATGGTTTGAGTGGTTTGATAAAAGTTTCAAGAAACATTTGACCAACTTAAGGAATGCTTCACCATAACACAAATACTAAAGGTACCCGATTTAGATGGTAGCTTTTTAGTTATTACAGATGCTTCAAAAGAAGGTTTGGGTGGAGTATTAATGCAAGAGTGGAAATTCATATGTTATGAGTCAAATAAGCTAAAGCCCTATGAACAAAATATGCTTCACATGATTTGGAGTAAGCAAAAATTATCCACGCGTTATAGATGTGGAGACATTATCTGTTGGGAAAACCATTTTGAATTGAAGAATAATCATCATGGTTTGAATTACTTTTTTACTAAACCTAATCTTAATGCAAGGAAAAAATGGTGGTTGGAATTTATATCTGATTATTATTTCAATATTAGTTATATTAAGGGGAAGGAGTATTGGGTTGCCAATGGCCTAAGTCATAGAAGGCATATCTCCTCTATGATATCAATTTAAACTAACTTTATCTCTACCTTTATCTTCCTCTCTCCAAATTTATCTCTAGGCATGCCTCCTCTCTATCCAACCATCTCTCTCCCTCTCTCCCTCTCCCTCTCCCTCTCCCTCTTCTTAGACCTCTATTTCTATATCTTTTTGTCCTTTTATCTAGATATATCTCCATATTTATTCTTCATGTGATCAATGAATTAGTATGGGCTGACTACACTTGATCCATGAGAATTCAAAGTGTATTTAAGCTACTAAACATCAGTCCAATAAGACCATTCAATGCAAAACTAAACTAAGAATCCATTAAAACCAATATATCAAAATATAAAGCTTCATAAACACCTATCCTAATCCATTGAAACCTATCCTATTGGGAAACTGGTTTGGCATTGATGTGGAATGGTTACCCTTTTCCAATCGCATGGATAAATGAGCTTGTTTTGATTGATTCTATTGAAGAGAATCGACAAAACCGATGAGATATGTGTATGAAAACATGATTTAAGTCTAAATTAACATGATAAAAGGTATTCTAACATGATATGTGCTAAGACATGATTTATATGGGTGTACACAAAGCTATTCTAAAGGAAGTTTAAGCTAAAAATATTCAAACTCTAATTACAAAATATGCTAAATGGATGCATGTAAGTTGCCATGGATGCCATTAATCGAATCTAAACTAATATGATGCAAGAAATTAACCTAAAATACTTTCCAAAACATGAAATATGAATGCAATATGAGAGTGATTTTAGCAACATAAGTTTTCTCTTAAAAGAAGGATCCATTTGTCTCTAAATAGTGACCTATTTATAGGAGGAAAAATGAGAAATATAGGGCTATGATTGAAAAAGTTAATAAATTTTCAAAATTAGAGGAAAGTTGTTCAATGTGGGTCAAGGATTCTCATCAATGGAAGAGAGTTAATGATCTCATGGATCAAGAAAAGAATCAAAGGTTCATATTCTTTCAAACAAACACACTTTCAAAACTTGCACAGGAATTCTTGTAGAAAGTTTGTTGCAAAAAATAATATTCCATTTTTTCAAATGAGTGAAGAAAGAAAATACTCTCAAGGTTGAGGAAAATTAGATATTTACTTAATTAAAACCAAATTTAATTTTGCAAAGGAATATTCCCTTTTTTGGAGGAATGTGCAAAGGAAGAATATTCCCTTGCAAGTGGGAGGATTAGATTTAATTAGTAATTTGATAATTAAATAAATTTTAATTATGAAAATTGGGGGAAATAGGATATTCATTAAATAAATGATTTAATGAAAAGGGGGAAAGTGAGATTATGTTTAATTAAACAACTTCGGGTTATTTAATTAAATAAGAGGATTTTAGGGATTAAATTAAATATTTTGACTTATTCAATTTAATAGGACAAAACGTTAAAATGAAAGGGGATGAATTTACCTAATTAGGTCAATTAGGTTAATAGATGAAAATGATGCAATTAATTAAAGCGTTAGTCTAATTTAATCTTTTAAGCGAAAAGAGGATGGGTTTCAAGACAAAATGATGTTGGTATATCCAATTCAAATGCATAATATCATTCAACACAAGTTTTAAGTCTCTACATTTTTCCCCTCTTTAAAGCAAGGTACTTGCTAGAATGGTCCAATGGCTGATGCTTTTTCAGATTAAAATTTTTTCCCAGATAAAAAATAAATTAATTTTTTGATGCCCCACTGATGCCCCAGTGGAAGGAATAAGCTAGTCCCCTACCCCCATGAGAAATAGACCAAAAAAATTGGATTTTGGGTTGATTTCTTCACAAGGGTTAAATATAGGTACAAGTGCTAAAACAACCCCAAGATGCCAAGAATGGCCTCAGAAACATAGAAAATGGCTCAAAATAAGTTGCACAAGTCAAGAAAAGGTAAAATAGGCCAAAAACCTAACTTTTGGCTCAAATTAGGGTAAAAAACCCTAATTTTTAGGCTTAAATAGGTGATGAAGGGTCATTTTCAAGTCAATTGTGGATTCACACCTTAGAGATTTGTGGCCTTTTGAGCTCTGATACCTTGGTGAAATGGCTCACCAAGTCCTTCATCTTCATCTTTCAGAGCGAGATTGAGAGTACCAATGACGAGTAGACGTAGGACCTCGGGTATGTGATTCGAAACTTGCCTTGATTTTTCCTTTTAGTTGGAATTAATAGGGGGTCAAAATTAGGTTTCTATGTGCATCACCATATAGTGATGCTATTGATTCTTCAAAATCACTACTATTGATTTTATAGCGATGCGCCTCCAGTTTAAGGATGCATCCCAATTTTTTGCCTGGGTGACACTTTTGATTTGGGGGTCACTAGGTTTAAATAGAATAATGCATAGCATTTTTAGTTTAACATCATTCAAGAGTGGTGGGCAATGCAACTTACAAATGGCGATGTACCCAAATTTTTAGCTATAAGAATGCATAGTAATATTGATTCTCTATTGAGCATAGCAACACGTCTCACCAAAATAGCAATGCACCCCAAAAATTGATATAGAGAAAAACCTATGAAATAGTGATACTATTGATTTTAGTGATGCCTTTGATGTTTCAGATGCAAAATCTCAAAATTTGATCATTTTTTGAATTTTTAGCAAATTGACGTTGTGTGTGTGATGTGTGCATGAGTACCCCCCACCACTGATGTCATGATAGAATCATTCTGATATTTTGGCAATGGTGAGAGACTTTGATGACCTAGAGGTGGAGCGGCTAGGGAGGTTGGGGTTAGATTTCATTACATTCTTGCTCGAGGTCCAAACCCGCCTTTGCTATGATGACTGGACTTATTGAGAGGTGGCACAACAAGACCTCATCGTTTCACTTGCCCACCGACAAGGCCACCATCACAATGGAGGGTGTGTGGTGCATAATGTGATTGTCGATTCATAGAGAGTGTGTTATATATGGCACAAATTCTAGGAGAGACACATGTCTCTCCCCTACATAGGTGGTAGATTATTTTAGTGAGTTGTCATATTGATCTTGACCTATATCATGGGTAGGTGGAGATCTTCAGATTGTTTGTAGCTACACTAATCTCTAGAGTGATTACTCCAGGCCGATGGGGCAGAGGTTTCAGCCCCAAATGGGTATTGGTATAGGAGGGGATGATCAAGAGGGATGTTATATACACCTAGGGCATAGTCCTCTTGGATTCATTGTACCATGATATTAATGAGGCAGTCTACCAAGAGGGTAGGAGCATTGGAGTAGGTGTGAATTTCCTTCATATATGGGCACATGAGAATATTGTATTATTGAGGCCCTTGGTGGTTTTCGAATACATTCATGAGGAAGAGACCATTGTATTTAGGTATAGGATGTCAATGACTCTTCAAAAAATTGTCCTTATAAGTCTAGCTTATTGGCATCATGTTATTGATGACATGAAAATATTCAGATGGAGTTCATGGCTATAGCATCCAACATGGTATGATGATCAGTAACAGCTAGACTTTGCTCAACAAAATTAATATATGTAGGGGAGAGAGCACACTATTATAGAGCGGTGCCTCCCAAACTGCATTTCTCACCAATTTGGACAGATTTAGGATATACAAGTTGATGATTACATTGCACTATTTGCTAGATCATAGAGAGAGGTTTAGTGGGGAGCCCATATTAATCCCATGGTGGAAATCAATGATTTTAAATAGCTTTCCCATAGTCATGGGCATATGATCAAGCACTCCAAGATGCAAGCATGACTCCACCCTATCATGCATGGTTCAGGCAACCTACTATTTTGGAAGATCCAGTGGGGGGATACCCCATAGGCAGAGGGTGAGGCATAGGTAGAGGCCGACATGGTGGTAAGGGCAGAGACAGAGATGGGGGCCACAATAGAGGCCAACAACCAAATTAGGATAGGTTATAGGTGCCTTATGATGAGAACCAAAAACCGCTAGATCAGGGTCACCAAGACCCAAGGCATTAGGATGGGCATGATGCAAAGGTTTTGAGGGAACCACCACCTCCTTCACCCATACAAATATATGTCCAATTATAGGCATAGATCTAGATTGTTATAGCCAAGAGAGATCGGTTATAGGTAGAGCGAGATCAACTTAAGAAACAGTTGGAGGCCATGACAACAATTGGACCTACAACTGGCCCAGGAGATTGGGTGGAGGCAACAACTTGAGATAGTGGCAACTACTTCACAGGGACACACATTGTCTAGCCATTTGTATAGAGAGGCAATTATGAAGGTTGCATATTACTTCATGCATTATTATCATTATGTTGTTTAGGAAATGAGATAGATTTATTTTTCATAGTGGAGTGGAGGACCACCTAGACCTGAGTATCAGCCATCAATTAGGGGTGAGTCGGGTAGCCCAAAGGGCTATCTAGTTTTTCAAACACTTTTATGATTGTTTGCATCATTTATTTATATAGATATACATTCATGGGATCATTTTTTATAGCCTCTTGGATATCATAATTTTTATTGATATACATATGTTGATTCAAATATTATACCATGAAATTTACTATTTTTTGGTATATATATGAGATGATTTGGATTCAATATGTGATGGCCTTTATTTTATTCTTTATGAATGTATGCATTCATATCATATAATTTGATGCGATATTTTTATACATTAATATTATGTATGGATACAATGTGATAGATGCACTTATTTTATTTATACATTATGTGATATTTGATGATGATCTATGATGTGATGTTATGCAATACAATGGATATGTTATATTCTTTCTCAATAGATTTCTATGATATGTTATGGGATGGATGCTATGAAATGTTTATGATATGTAGATGATATGGATGGATGCATGATGATGTTTTTTTTGTGTATTTTCCATGCAATTTTTGATATGATGATGTATGCATATGGATGTATATATGGATGATGGATATTTTCATGCTTATGATATGATAATGTGATGTATGTGTGTGATATGTGATATGGATTAAGATACTTACAATAAAAAATCTCTACGATTCAAAACAAATTAAATGATAATGATGATACAATGGATTACATTTTTTTTACTATGATATGTTGTGATGTTGTGAGATGTATGGATGATGATGTTTTTGAATGTAGGATGGATGCATGATGATGTTTTTTCGTTGACTATAATGATACCAAATTTCCATGGAAAGAATATAGAAGAAAGAAGAGAATGAGGGAGCTGACCATTGATTTTGAAGATTGATTCAAAAGTCCAACAAGTCTATGATCCATCGAGACTTTATTAGATATGGTGATGAGAGAGAACAATGATGTTTTTCTCATATCTTGGGATTTGGATTTTCGTTCATTCATTATTTTTGATAAAAAACGTAGACATGATGCATCAAGGTATTGATAACCAAGATGGTGTTGTATCTAGTGTAATGGAATTTGAATCTACAAATAGATAGGATAGTTCTTGTTCACACATTTACATACAGAAACCTCATCAAAATGTAGTTTAGTAGTTCAGAAGATATTGAACCAAATAATATTCAATAGTAAACAATATACTCGAAACGACCTCCATACACACAGCTAAGAAAGTATGTGCCAGGATTATTTTACAAGAATACCCACAAGAACAAAAAATTAAAGATAATGATTCATGCCCCATTCTTTTCTCTCTAAATAATTTTAACATCATTGAGAGGTCCTCAAAATGGGTCAATAAGATAAATCATAAGAACAAATAAAAGAAAAATAGTCATTGCTATCTATATATCTTGCCATTTTAACATAGCTAAGCTGATTTTTTATATTGATTTCCATCACAGAAAGGATTCATCCTAGGACATGTTGATTAGATGGTTTGATTAGGATGAGGTGTGTGATAAGCGTTGATACAAACTTCACTAACACATTTACCTATGATCTATACTTCAAATTTTGACACTTAGGTTCTAACTTTACGAGTTACAATACTTATTTTTTCTATTTGTTTTACCAAAGTTTGAAGGTGACAATTGATTTATTATGGAGGAAGGTTCATTTTGGGTGAAAGTGAAATGGGATGGATGGTTTTGGATTTTCTAAAATATTTCAATGTTTTGATATTTTGTAAAGTTTTGAAGTTGTTTTCTATTTGTTGAGAGTTTATGTGAATTTTTTTAATTTCAATTATTTGAGGCTATTTAGGTTTTTCTCAAGGGTATGTGTAGGATCATCATGGAAAAAATAGGCCCTTAAGTGGCAATAAAAATTTAGAAAATCAGAGTTAGGCAACTTGACATAAAAATTTGACTAAGTTATCTATATTATTTCAAAAATATGTAAGAATAAAATCTATAGAAACTTGAATGTAGTTTCTAAACTACTAGGTTTTTTTTTTTCAAATCTATTTGGTGAAAATTTGAAATTTCAATGTAGTAGTACTTAAATTTTAGGGAAAAAATAAGTAGGTGTTTGTCTGACCACCCTAATACAATAAAATGATGATATTTTTTTATAATATTTTATATGTAAGTAGAGGACTCATGTCCTAATGTGATGCATATTTTTTTTTAATTTATTTCCAAGTAAATAATTAATTATGAATGTTTTTATTACAACTTTTGAAAAATATAAAAACTCATATATCTGACCACCTTAACTTGGTCAAAACTTCATGAGATTCATTTTTTTTAATCTTATAGTATGTGAAGCATAGAATGTGACACATGTTTTAGATTCAAAAAATGTGATAATGTTTGAAAGCTATAGATGTTTTTCAATCATCTTATCAATCAAGAATTTAGTCATAGTTCAAATAGAAAATGAATAATAATTATTTATTAAATTAAAAATAAAGCATAATTTATATCTATGAAAAGCTGAGAATCTCCTTTAAAAACCCTTGTCGTTTCATCAATTTTGGGTAGAAAAAATTTCATTAGCCACATGGGCAATCATATCACTTACATATCGCCAATTTTTGGCCCATCATGATCCTGAACATACCCTCAAAGATATTTGAAGCTATTAAGGTCTTTTGAATTTTTTATAATTTTTTTGAGTTTTCCGATTTCTTGAATGTTTTTGTTTTCTAATTTTTTCGAATGTGTAGGGTTTTTTTGAGATTCTTGAATGTTATGGTGTTTTTCGATATTTGAATGTTTTTGTGTTCTCTAAGTTTTTCTAATGTTAGGGGCTTTTTTGAGATTTTTGACCAAGAACCTAACCTAAAAGACTATCCCAGGAGCCTTGGGAGCTAATTAAAGATAAGCCTTTCCTACATTATACATGGAGAGACCACGTAGTTTGACTAACTTGACTTATTGTTGATGAGAAATGAAAAATTGATGGATTACCAATTTATAATGATGGACTCCTAAAGGACTGAGCTAGGGTGTCTTGAAGGCACAGCAATGATGGATGCACCTATGTTCAAGCTCAGAGACTTGTAGTTTGATATGTTACTATTTTTGGGTTTTCGATGTTTTGACCTTTTTAGGGATTTTGATGTATTTTAGATGTTTTGTTTTTGAATTTATAGCCTTTTTTATTTATTTTTTATTTTAGCTATACAAGATTTTGATGTTTTTGGATTTTCATATTTTTTCAAGCTGTTTTGAATTTTGATGAGTTTTTATGAATGTTTTTGGGATTTTTGATGAGATTTCCAAATAACATCAAGATATACAAGAACCCAATGTGATCTAGAACAAATTCCCCCCAGCATGATATGATAGACTACCTTAATATAGGAAGTACAAGCTAACCTTAGGAATATGCCAAGTAGTACTAAAGGGGATAAGATACTTCACAATATCAAGCTATGAGATGACCACAGATGGGTGATGGAATAAATAGGATGGATGATGTGATGAATGGATGTGATGCAAAGGATAATAGGATAAAAAGATAAATAATATAGGGAGGTTCTTTACTTATGCAAGGCACCTATTTTCTAGGTTTTCACCAAGGTACTTGCCCAAAGTGCCACCAAAGTGGTTTTGACTAGAGAATAACTATTTTCTTTCCTATTGTCGATACATTTTCTTTATTTTTTGTATTTTTCAGATTTAAACCCTTCAAGCTTAGGCATAAAACATTTTAAGATGAAAACAACTAGTTGGTTCTTGCAAGTGTTCGCCTTCATGCATTGATAATTGATATGCTCCTAATCCATAGCTTGTTGTGACAACAAAGGTACCTAACCAATTAGGCTCAAAATTTCCTTTACTATCCTAATTTGGAAGATTCTTCTGATTTTTCTTGAGAAACAAGATCCCCTACTTGGAAATAATGACTCTTGATCTTCTTGTTATAGCTTCATTTCAGTTGGTTTTGGTATAATTTTAAGTGATTAAGGGCATCAAGATGATGTTCAACCATGAATTCTAGCTCATTTATTTGAGATACATTATACTCTTTTTTGGACTGAAGGGACCACTAAAAGGAGGGGTAAATCAGTGTTCAACAAATTTTATCTAAGACTTTGAAACCATTTCAACATTGCATTAAATAAAATATGTATGCATTCAAAGTAATCATTCATTATACCATAAAACATAGATTTTTTAATGGAAACCCTATTAGGGAAAAAACCATGGTGGAGGTTAATCCACAATTTGAGTACTCAAATATAATTGTTTACAAAAGGAATGCACTTGCATTCAAGCATGCTGCCTAGAGCTCACTGCTCAAAGAGAAAGGCTCACTACCTTACAAAATTCATAGTAAAGCCACCTGAAGGGTGAACTAAGACAGTAGCATCTACTTATGCCAAGTGATAGTTCCGGTGAAGCTCATAGAACTGAGTTTTGATCCACTTTTTGACTCTGCACTTCTCGCTGCTCTGTTATTCTCTTTTCTTCTCTTCACATCACTTGTGATCAAATTCAAACTACTACATTGTTGAATCTCACACTACACAATGATATATTACACATTCACACTTCTACATACATACACACTTGCATTCACTATCTACGGGATAAAACCAATATCATATATATATCTTTAATCAAGTATTTATTCATCCATCAGTCGACCTCATAAAGTATTAAGCTACTTTTATCTTGTCGGCTAGATCCACCATTAAATATTTATGTGCATCCTCTAGAGTCAGTTAAGACAAAGAGAAGACCCAAATAACACTTAATCAAGCACGAACACTTTTAATTAATTACATTTTATACATCCGCAATTAATATCATTGTTGGGTCAGTATTTTTGCATAGATAATAAAAAAGTTAGTCCACTGGATCTCCTAGATCACGTACGAGTGAGTGTGCATCAAAACCAAGATACTGCAGACATCAATAAACCTTCCTAAGAGATCCACAACCCAAAAATATCTATTGGTGAGGTGTTTAGATCAGTTGTTATGCCTTTAATTAGATGCCCTATTCTTTACTCTATTTTTCTAGAACTAAAATGTACATTCAAATGCAAGACTAAAGTTGCATGACTTGGGTTACCATCAATGAGAACACTTAAAGGCCAAATTCCAGCAATCTCCCCAACCATATGCCAACAATCTCCCCCTTTGGTATTGATGGAAACACTTAGTGAAAAATTACTAAGTTTCAAAATCATTATAGGTACACTGCCAAAAAATTTACTACACTTTCTCCCCCTAAGTTTTATAAGGCATTATCTCCTCCTATACTGATTTCTTTTCTCCCTCTATGGGATATTTTTCACTACATTCTCTTCCCCTTTGATATCAATGACAAAGAATGGATGCCACATGTCATAAAGACAAAAATTGATATTGACAAGATAGAGACAAAACATGTGTTCAAATTCCTCAAGGCTTAAAAAGTTTAACACATATATTTTTATAGTTTAACTCTTTTGACCAAAATTTCAAAAACTTGAAAACACTTAACTACTATCTTTAGAAGATTATCTTATGGTTTTTCTTCACTTCTGGAAGAAAATTCTTCCAACCATCTATTGTAATTCCAATAATAATGATCAAGCTATTTTCCTTGGAAGTCTTATTAATAATATCAATGAGAGATTCAAGAATTGTAATTACTTCTTCCAGTTTCTCATCATTCTTCAATATTTCCACCATCTGCTCAAACCTGCATTTAGTTAGATCCTTTACCTTCCAAAAATTATCCAAAAGAGTTTTCTTGGAAAGTTGAATTTTTGTGTGTGCTAACTGTAGCTCCCAGATTTTTCTCCTGATGGTGCCATTCAGATCTTGAGATATATAAAAAAAATTTCCAATGCTATTCAATTATTTTTCAATTTGATCCAACTTCTCTTTTTAATTGTTGACTACATGGGGCCAACAGATGCAATAGCTATAGATTTTTGTGGCTGAATTTATGCATTGCCTTAACTCATTCATTTTCTTCTTTAGTTTGCAAAGAGATAGTCTGAATTGCTACATCAAGTGAGAGATAACTTCATCAATTTTATTTTCTTGTGCTTCAGAATTCAATGTTTCTTTGTTGCACTCAATCATTTCATCGAGAAGAATATCTAAAAAATTCTCCAATATAATCTTGCATTTCTCAACATGAATTTAACACACTTAGAATCATGTCTTGATCATATGATGGTCTAGAAGACCATAACTTAGCAATTTTCTGCATTCCACCTTCTCCTTGAATAATTTTTTGTAGCTTTTCTTCTATCAGATCTTCTTCTTCCTCACTACCTTTCTCTAGTTCAGATTCATTTTTTAGTGGATTCTCAGTTTCTTCATCAGATTCTTCATCCATAATATCCACAATTTCTCTTCTTTTCCCTTTCCCTCAATTTAGGGAACTTTTCTTTCTAGAGAACTATATTCAATAATTTCCTTTCCTCTTTTTTGTCCTTTATCAGTGCTACGGGAAGAGGAACCAACTTCAATTGATTTTACCGAAAGAGAAATATTTACTGAACCACCCTTTTCAAGCACATTCTTATGGAAATTTTCAAATTCCAAATCTGAGTTAGCCAAGCTCTTGGAATAAGAGTATATTTGATTGCATACTGGTTTGTTTGATTTCCATACTACATTCTCAATTTTTGGCAAGCAATTCATGAAATGCATTACTAAGCAAGTAATCAAGGTTCCAAATTTGAAAGGATAGGTTGTTTCCTTTTTCAGTTGTACATTCTCCATCAGTTGATCCTTTAACAAGCCGCATAGGTTAAAGTCCTGACCTTCAATTATCATCTTGTAAGAAATATAGACTACACCAGTTGATGTCGCTCCTTCTCGATTTATGTAAAATATTTTGTATTTTATTCCATGTGCAATGTAATTTGTAACAAGATTCTTGATTGTCCCAATTATCAAGGCTCTTTGATCTCTGATTATCCTAGGTAGGGTTTTGACTTCTTTGTTCCTGATAGATTTCTTCCTAGCTATATTTCTGATTTTACAAAGTCCAATTAAATTCTCAATTGCCTCCTTTGATATGATGTAAGGTTTTTCCAAAGTTAAAATATCATCATGTAATCTTCTTAATATGAATTTCACAAATTCTACATTCTCAAAGTATGGAAACTCACTCCACATATCCAGATTTCCATGCTTATCTTTGCTCAATTGCTTTAATTCATCAGGTAGTAACAAATTCCTCATTGGCCTAATCTTTGAACTGTTATACTCATCTAGAGTGATCGATCCTTTGATTTGATCCATTTTTCCTTTTCATGTTTAGGGTTCGCAACAACACACTAAATTGTATGAAGAATTTGAGATCAATTTGAAATACCTGATAAATTTCAATATTTTTTGATGAATCAATTTTAGTGCTTCGTATTCCACCTATCGAGTGCTCTCCTTCTACTCTTCTTCAATTTAAAGTGACAAATGACAGTTCTAACTTGACTTTTATAGCTCACACATGTACAATAAATTCATTTTCCCTAAATTTTCTAGATACTCTATTTTCCTAAACGATGACAAAAAAATATTCCACGGACCTATGAATTTTCTGAGTTCTCTTTGCTAAAGTTATCCAACACTTTTGTACACAATAAATACACCTTCTTGACTATTCTCTATGTTTCAGTACAATCCATAGATAGGGGAGGAAATATTTTCTTGAAAAAATCCCCCTAGGCCAGTGGCTTGAAATCAATTATTGGAAGAGTTACCAAGGCAAGTTCTTGTATGGAACCATTTCCCACATCATAATAATTTTTTCTTGCCCATGTCATCTTCATCTGATCTTTGATTTCATCTATAGTTACCTTTTGTTTCCATTTTTTCTCTATATTTTTTCCTCTGTATACTAGACGTCTTTTTTCTACATTTTGTTTTTGCAGAATCTTGCAATATGACCATACTTGTTGTAGTTGTAACAATCATTGGTTTCTTGTCTTGACCAATAACTCCAATGACTTCTTCTAGATTTGCATTGATTAGAAATATGCCCAAGTTTCCCACATGTATAACATTCAACATTTCTTCTATCAATAGAGTAACTTGACATATTTTTGCATTCAATTGATTTATGACCAGGATTTTTGCAGTTGAAACACTAACCAGAAAATGATGAAAATTTAGACCTCATATTACTTCTACACAAAGAAACCATATGACTAAATTTATTACAAGAAATAAAATACCATTTAAATTTTGTACATTAAGTTGTCTTACCGAATACCTTCCATTTATGTTCTATTTGAAATTGTTTTGTCCTAATCTAGAACTTTCTCCCTTTTAATAAGCAAGACCTCTCTTGTCATTTCCACTCTTTTTTCCTTGATCTTAAATCTTTTTGTTTATTCATTTGCAATGACAAGATTATTCCTAAGAGTAGCAATCTTCTTATCAATTTCTTCTTCATTGTTTCTGTTTCTTTGTAGTTCACTTTCCAACTAAGTGAATCCCCCTTTTATTCTACTACATGCATCAAATTTCTCTTTTAGTTTTTGTGCAAGATTTTCCTCATTTTCCTCCTTTATTCTATCTCTTTAGTCATCTTCATCATCATAGATTCCATCTCATGTTTTAGGTTTGTATTGTCTCTAGCAAGCTTTTCACATTCTTCAGTTATTTCCTTCAAGGTTTGATTAAAGTGAGCATCATCCATATTTTCATTCTCCTTCTATTATATCTAATCACATAGATCTTTTCTCTTCACCCTAGATTTAACTATCTGATCCTTCAATGACTAGATGAATTTCTCAGCATCTCTAAGATTTCCTTTCAATTCTTGAATTTATGTTGTAGACTCATCAAGGTCATCAAGTACCACCAGAAGTTGTTGTTGAAAAGTACCAAAGTCCATCACATTACAAGATCCACCTCAAGCTACAAAAATTATTTAGAGGAACTAGCTCTAATACTAATTTTTGGACTCAAGGAACACAAAGGGGGAGGGTGAATGAGCGTTCAACAAATTTTAACTAAGACTTTGAAACCATTTCAACATTGTATTAAAGAGAAGATGTATGCATTCAAAGTAATCATTAATTACACCATAACACAGATTATTGTGTGGAAACACTATTAGGGTAAAAACCATGGTGGAGGTTAATCCACAATTTGAGTACTCAAATATAATTGTTTACAAAACGAATGCACTTAAATTCTCAAGCACACTACCTAGAGCTCACTGCTCAAAGAAAAAGGCTCACTACCTTACAAAGTTCAGATTAAAACCATCTGAAGGGTGAAATGAGATAGTAGCATCTACTTATGCCAAGTGATAGTTTTGGTGAAGCTCATATATCTAATTTTGGATCTGCTTTCTGACTTTGCACTTCACTCTACTCTATTTTTCTCTTTTTTGCTCTTCACATCACTTATGATCAAATTCAAACTAATGCACTCCTAAATATTGCACTACACAATGATATATTACACATTTGCATTTCTACATACACACACACTTACATTCACTATCTAAATGATAAAACCAATCTCTTATATATATCTGTAATCAAGGATTTATTCATCCATCATTCAGCTTCATAAACTATTAAATTACTTTTATCTTGTCGGCCAAATCTACCCTTAAATATTTATGTGCATCCTCCAAAGTCATTTAAGACAAAGAGAGGACCCAAATAACACTTAATCAAGCATGAATAATTTTAATTAATTACATCTTATACATCCACAATTACTTTCCTTGTTGGGTCAACCTTTTCGCATAAATAATCAAAAAATTAGTTCACCGAATCTTCTAGATCACATCCTAGTGAGTGCGCATCAAAACCAAGATACTGCAGACATCAAAAAACCTTCCTAAGAGATCCACAACCCAAAATAAATATTTTTTGAGGTATTTAGATCAACTTTTATACCTATAATCAGATGCCTTATTCTTTACTCTGTTCTACCATAACTAAACTATACATTCAGATGCAAGACTTAAGTTACATGACTTGGGTTTCCATCAATGAAAAAACTTATAGGCCAAATGCCAAAAATCTCCCCAGCCATATGCCAACACTCTTCATTAGTGATTAGGTCCTGCTATGATACTTACAATGAGGGAAGATCAATCTCAATAGGAAGGATGGATTTTGATCCGTAGACCAATGAGAATGGGGTAACACCTATAGGCATTCATATACTAGTTTGATAGGCACAGAGGGTAGGATTTAACTCCAGATGTCAGTCATGGCTAGCTTCATTGACCATTTTCTTTATGAATTTCATAATGGTCTTATTTGTAGTCTCAGCTTGACCATTGCCTTGGGGGTAATACAGGGTAGAAAATCAATGTTGGATGTTGAATATTTGACATAGCTCTTTCACATCTTGATACTTGAAGGGTGTTCCATTTTTTGAGATAAGGGCTTGTAGAACACCATAATGGTAGATAAGGTAATTCGGGATAAATTTTGTAATTTTCTTCCTTGTTATATAGTTCATTGGAATGGCTTCCACCCACTTCATAAAGTATTCAATGGTTGTGATGTTGAACTTATGGATGTTAGATGAGGTGGGACTAATATTTCCTATGAGGTCAAGTCTCCACAGTGATAAAGGCCAAGCTGTGATCATTTTTTGCAACTCTTGAGCTAGAGCATTAATAAGATCTTCATGTTGTCGATACTAGTCACACTTTTGCACATATTGATGGGCTTCTCTTTCCATGGTTGGCTAGTAGTACCCCATCCTTAGTAGTTTCTTAGCTAAATTTATACCACTAGAATGGGAACCACATATTCCATCATGTACTTATGTTCAATTGGTCAAGTCTTCCTCTTGGTTAAGACATCATAGTAATGTCCCCTCAATTCTTTGACAGTATAATGTATCACCTAGGATCACAAATAGGGATTCCTTTTTAACAAATTTATTTTTAGGGTTGGAGGTGATATCAAATTGGAGAGTTCCTCTACTAAGGTAGCTAGTATATCATTATATAATGGGGATCTAGAACCAATGATGATGTATGAAAATTTAGATTCTATGATTTTTAAAGTTTGTAGGAGAACTTGTTCTACCAAGAATTCACATTGAAGGACATTGTGTGACATGTCTAACAATAATCCAATTATTGTCATGGTGTCAACTGCTCAATTATTCATGTGAGGAATCTACTCAAAACTTATGTCAATGAAAAGGTCCTTGAGACTTTATACCATCTTCTTGTAAGGAGTAAGCTTTGTTGGGAATTATGCCTCAACTTTCTAGTGACCCCCTTTGAAGACTTAGGAAAATTCTCTTGTTTCGTTGGCAAAGTCTTTTGTTCTGGCGGAGGCGGAACCAGGATGGAACTTGGCATTGTTCCATTTGCCTTGTTCTGAGTCTTGTTCCCATTCCATCTCCTACTCCGCTCCCCGCTTTCTTGGTTCTTCGAGTTTTGGTCTGGTGGAGGGGGAACGAGATTGGAACTTGGAATTGTTCCTTTTGTCATGTTCCGGGCTTGGTTTTGGATCTGACTCTGGCTCCGGCTCCAATAGTCTGTTGCTCTTCACTTGGTTCTGGTGGAGGCAGAACTAGTTTTGGAAGTTGGCAATGTCTGTTTTCCATGTTCCTATTTCTGTTTTTGTTCCGACTCTGGGTCCAACTCCTGCTTTTGTGATCTAATTCCTCTGGATGTTTGGATTCTCCTCGGGGAGTTTTCCTCTACTTTGTCCATGTTTTGGATTGTTGTTTCTTGTAGATGGCGGAGGCGGAACCGAAACCTATTTGGTTCCTGATCTTGGAATTTTGGTAAAGTCCTATTTCTATTCCTATTCCACCCCTTACTCTGACTTCAATCTTTTGTGCTCTCATCTTGGTTTGACCCCGGGTTGACTTTACCCAGTCAGTCCTATTTCCGTTGTGTTCCTTTTTGCCGCGGGTAGACACAGAACTGAATTGGTTCTTGAACCTGTAATTTTGGTGGACTCATGTTTTGACTCCAGTTCCATCTCCATCTTTGAATCTGACTCCGATAGTGTGCTTTTTCTATGGAGTCCCGTTTCGACTCCTGTTCCGACTTCGGCTCTGGCAGAGTTAGGTTTGGCATTGAATGCCTGGGTGGCTCATTGCAGGGAGATCTATCAAATCTGACCAGATGCGTGATTTGCAGATGGTCTTCTTTGCTCTTGTTGAGTCGGTTACTTATTGGGTGAGAGATCTATTGTTTGTATGGGGCAAGCAAGGAAGTAAGTTCGATGGGTCTGCAAGAGTCGTGGGTTGCAGAGCAAGTGCGAGATGTGCGAGTTGAATGCATGACCATGAGACTACGAGCAGGATGTGCGGGCATGTGAATGCATGAGCATGGGGCTGCAAGCATAATGAATGATTCATGATGTGAGATTGCAGCAGTTGGACTTGTAGGTTGGAGAGCCGAAATGTGTGAAGAGTTTTGTAGAGAGATGGAGAGGGTGTCCGAGCAGTTTGCTTAGGCAATGTAACTATGAACACTCTATCTCTCGGATCTGGGTATGGGAATCTTTGGAGGTTGAATGACTGGGCTGGCCATGAGGCTGGTTGTGACAGTCATCTAAGGAGTTGAGAGGAATCTTTCGGGTACCTATTACTTCTCTAGTAGAACAAGATCTAACTCCTGTATTTGGCTTTGAGCCTACTATTGTATTGTAATTGGTTTTGTTGCTGAATAATACAATGGCTTGAAATTTTGGAGTGTGGGGTTTTTACCTGAAAGGGTTTTCCCCACGTATATCTTTGTGTCTTCTTTTTGTCTTTCATGGTCTACTGGTTATGTTGAATATGTTTCTTGTTGCATTCATTTCTCTCAGAGGATCAATGGGGGATCAACTGTGCTTGTTTCCGCTTTATAGCATAGTTGGTTGTGTCTTTGTTGTGATTTTGAATTGAAATCACTAAGACATTATTGTCTTAGATTCCTATCTTGATGACAGACCGAATCTGTATCCCCAACAAGCTTATCATTCTTATTTTGGTAGTCATCATTCACTTGGTTGATAACCAACTATGAGTCTCCATAGACTTTCAACTCTTGTATTTTCAATTGAAATGTTATCCTTAGACATGTGATTAGGGATTCATACTCAACAATGTTGTTAGTACATGTGAATGATAACTTGTATGACTTTGTGAGTGATACAGAGAATACCATACCCTGATCCATGTTGGGTAAACGATCCATCAAAATACATTTTCCATTGATCAATTGCATTGACAATTAACACTAATTCATTAGGGAATTCAAATATCAACAGGTTCTCTACATAGATAGGTGCCTCTTCCAGTTGTTATGTGATCACATGTACTTTGATTTCATTGTTTTCTGCATACACTATGTGAAATTCAGTCAAGATCATCACCCATTTTTCCATTCACCCAATATGAGTTACTTTGGATAACAGGTAATTCAATGGGTTGACCTTTTCAATAATCTTGGTTTGATGTGATAGCATGTAATTTCTAAAAAATTTTGAAGCGAAAACCACCACTGAGCATTCATTCTCAATGGATGAATAGTTTATTTCATAGCACACCAAGGTCCTACTAATGTAATAGATGGGTCCTTTTTTTTTTCATCATGTTGTGCTAGAAGAGCACCCAATGCTATCGATGTTGCTAAGATATATAGCATCAATGGTTTTTTTGGTATCAATGACATGGGAACTGGAGGTGTCAATAAGTGGTCCTTTATATTTTGGAAATATTTAAATTACACTTCTCATCCCACTTGTAATTTATTCCTTTATGGAGAAGATGCGAGAAAGGGTGGATTTTGTCTAATAACTATGTTATGAACTTTATGATGGATTGCATTCTTCCTTGTAAGCCTCTCATTTGCTTCAGTGTTTGTGGTGGTTCCATGTCTAGAATTTATTTAACTTTTTTGGATCAATTTTAATCCCTCATTGTGATACGATGTAGCCAAGAAGGTTCCCTAATGTAACCTTAAAGACACACTTTTTTGGATTTAGCCATACCTTGTATTCTTCGAGTCTATCAAAGATGGGTCCTTAGATTTCTATGTGCTCACTCATTTTCTTTGGTTTTTCCAAAATATCATCCACATAATCTTAGACTATTTTGTGGATCATTTCATGAAAGATGAGGGTCATTTCTATTTGATATTTTGCTGCTACATTCTTCATCCCAAAAGGCATCATGTTCTAGCAATATGTTCCCCATGGAAAAGTGAATGCATTTTTGTGTTGATCCTCTTTGGTGATCATGATTTGATCATAACTTGAAAAACCATCCATGAGTGAAAAAATTTCATTCCCAATTATTAAATCAACAATGAGGTTGATGTTAGGAAGAGGGAAATCATCCTTCAAGCATTCTTTGTTTAAATCCCTAAAATCTGTGCATTTTTTTATGTTTCTAATGGGTTTGTAGACTAGTAATAAGTTGGAAACCCACTTAAGATAATCTATGGTTTGGATGAATCCAATGTCAAGAAGCTTTTGTAACTCAAGTTTTACCAAGAGTGATATCTGAGGGTGCATATTTCTTAATTAATGCTTCACTAGTTTGGCTTCAGAATCAACTACTAAGTCATGCACAACCACTCTTAGATCGATCCCTAACATATATGTGTATGACCATGTGAAGTTAGGTTTTCGCTCTTTCAAGAATGCTGCTATGTTTTTCTATTCTTCATCCAATAAGGATTTATCATAGAAAGTGATCTTGGGTGCTTCTATTCCCACATTGATCAAAGTGGCCTTTTCTGCTAGAGCTGTTGAGTTCTCTAGATGCATTGCACTAAGGAGGAGATTGAATCCCTCATCATTGGGTTCCTCAGGGAGGTTTTCACCCCCAGATGCATCATTTCTTTTTACTATTTTAGGATCAAAAAGTGTCATAGTGTGGTTTTCACTCAAATATTTGCGTGTTATTTTCATATCATCAATTTTGTGACTAAAGGATTCAATCATGTCCCTATAGTATGCCCCTATGTCTAGCTCGATATCAAAAATAAATTTGTGCCCTGGCCATGGTAATTTGTAATGAATTCCCATGAATTATGAGATTGCTTCATCATTTTTGAATAAATCTAGAATCGGTGGTCCTCATTGGTCCAAGTAAATGAGTTGTGGGTATACTAAGCTTATTTCAGTTGGTTGATCATTTGGGGCGAAGGATGTTGTGGATATAATGAAGAGAGATTTATTCACAAATAGGTCACCAACATCAAGGGGAAAGTTGTTTAGGGTAGTATCATGAAATTTTTGTAACCAAGAGGAAGCCTTAGCTCGTTTAGCAAAAGTAATTTTTCCAAGAAGGGTAGCCTTGCTAGTAGCACATCCTAAGCCAAGGTTCTTTGGGAATTTCTCAAGAATGATAAGTTCTAGCAAATCATTGTCATTTTTTCCCAATTTCTCATTATTGTTATAGCCCCATCCATTTATTAGTTACAAGCCTTTTCTTTCATCTTCCATGGGAAGAGCGGGGATGGGTCGTTCATCTTGATATAGTAGTTTCGATACATCCTCCTCATTGACATCTTCTTTATTCAAATCCACCCACTTGGTGAAGGTAATAGCTGCCATCTTTATTGTTTTAGCCTCTTTGTTTATAGGTGTGGGTTTCCAATGAAATTTGGGAGAGGTCATTTCTTTGATGTCGATAATTTTGTTCATAATAGGTGTTTTGTTTTTGAGGTAGATGCAAGGGATGATGGATCAACAAATGGGGAAGATAGTGTAGTCCCTTCTTCATTTTTAGGGATTTGGGGTATCTTAGATAAATTGGCCTTAAGGTTCTTGTAGTAGTAAAAAGGCCCAAGATCTCCATGGATGGTAACTTCTCTTTCCTCAAAAGGAAAATTTACACGTTGATGATAGGTCGAAACTAAAACTTGTAGGGAATGGATCCATGCCCTCCAAGTAGTATGTTGTATGGGAGATCAATGTCTAACACTTGGCATCTAGTTTCTACAATGATGGTTCCCACTTGGAAGGGTAGTGCAATGATGCCTTATGATACCCGCTCTTGGTCATCATATGCTTTGATGGTGGTACTCTTTTCTTTCTCTATAATATCCTCTAAATAGCCCAGGTTCTTGATCAACTAAAGGGTGAAAATTTTCAAACTAGCACCTCCATCTACTAAGACTCTTTAACCTTATTCTTATGAATAATTATCACAAGGTGCAAAGTACAGTTATGAGATGGTTCCAATGGTAGGTCTCGTTCTAAGAAAGTGAGAAGATGGTTAGTGATATGCCCTACCATATCTTGAAACTACTTTGTATCAATATCCTTGGGGATGAATGATGAAGATAGCTTTCTCTAATATTTCCCTATGTGTGTGGGATAACCTCAATAGTTCTATGATATAAATATACATGGGGGACTTCTTAAGTTGATCTAAGAGATTATACATGCTATGGTTTGATGTAGGAAAAGTAGGTTGTGACCTAGATTAACCTTATACTCCTTGGATGGTTGATTTTCCATGTCATCTGGTGAATCCACATTTCATACTACACCCTTTGGTAGTGACGACAATAATGACACTATCACAAGAAGTGACCAGATTGGAATAGGTGTTTTTTGTGCTTGTTGTTGTTGTTGGGATACTAAGGTTTCTTGATGATGGGATTGTTTTTGTTGTGTGGTTAAGGCTTCTTGATTATGTTTTTGATGTTAGTGTGCTACTAAGGTTTCTTGTTGTTTCTTTTTTGTTGCTATGCTACTAGGGCTGCTTGTTGTGCTACTAAAGTTGCTCGATGTTTTCAATGATGTTGTTATGCTACTAGGGTTTGTTGTTGTTGTTGCTTCTATTATTGTGTTTCTAGGGTTTTTTTTGTTGTTGTTGTTGGATGGGTTGCATATAAACCTATTGTGCTTTCTATAAAGCTAAGGCATGTTCTTGCATTGTAGGATCAGTTGGTTGTAGAGATATTTGTGATTGGTTTTGGGTGTTGATGTTTTGAGTGGGTTACAGGTTGTTGGTTAGAGGTTAGAGGTTCCCTTGGTTTAACATTCCTTGTAAGATGGTGGATTGAGATGGAAGAATGTATGTTTGAGGTCCCATTGGATTTTTCATGATGTGAGGGACCGAGAGGAAAGATGAAGATGGTGCCATTATGTATTGGGATGATAATGACACATTAGGACCTTGAGTTCATTGATTTAAAAGTCTCCCTTGATCAATGTCTTAGGGGTTTCCTTGTGTTAGAGATCTGGCCAACATGTTACCTTGATTGATGGGGTTTGTAACCAAGGGGTGGTTTTGATTCAGGTTGATGATGGATGGGATGGATGTGTTATGTGTAACCAAATGTGAAAATGAACCAATAGGGTGGTTGGATAAATATTTCCCCATTTGAATTAATGTTTGACTTTGCATAAGGGTATTGGCATGACCTTGTTGGTCTATTGGAGACACTTGGTCCACAATTCCTTGTGTAATGTTCGAAAAACTAATGGTAATTTTGGGGATGGATTCATATGTGTCACTTGTTTTACGTCGTAAATGTGTTTGTATTCGATGCATCTTTTTGTGATATGACCCATTTATGGAAACACATTGGAGTTAGTTTTTGGTTTTATGTAAATCAACACAATTTTTTTTTTATTAATCACATGTGTTTTAGTGATGCATATGCTAGGGATAGTGTTAGATTTGATTTTTTCATTCACATTTGACTACCATCTGATGCATTTACATTATGAGTCACATCTTCTATATAGTGTGACACGTGTGTTAATTGACTCATTTGTGAAATGGAATGACACATTTACATTATGCACCACATTTGTAAATTAAAACGATGCATTTTCCTATCAAATTTTTTTGGGCTTATGAACAGTGAAATTTGCTTCATGTTTCAAGTATTGTGTATTGATTAGCCTCATGTTTCTGATGCAAAATATTGTGTTGTGCATTTTAGCTTGTTTTGGATCTCATATACACTCAGGATTCTAGACCAGTCACCTACAAATTGCGAGATCAATTTTCTAGTGTAGAGAAATAATTGATATGGCATCTTGGACTTCATCATGTTACAACTATGCCCAACATCTGAGCAAATCGAGGGACGCTTACTAAACTTTTTGAGAGATGGAATTCAAGGAATTTTTCTTCCCATTTGTCGATAGGAGAGGCAATAGTTACATTGGAGGATGTGTATAGGATTCCTAGATTAACAATAGGTGGCACAAGAGGTTTTAGTATGATACTTAGTGATGTTATAGTGAGATCACCCAATACTATGTGTATGAGGATGTCAGACACCTTGGTATTGAGAATTATGAGATTAGATGGCATGTGCGTGTAGATAGATATGAGTGGATTGATTGTTTATTGTGTATCCTCATTGTTGAGACTGTACTACTAGATCACAAAGGGCATGGGTTTCCTTTGGGATGGGGAGATATGTTAGTGTGTATGTTGGAGAGGTAGGTTGTATATCCATGGGGCCCCTATCTATTGACAATGTTTTATTTTCATTTGTATGACATAACTTATAGGGAGGCGTAGTCCATGAGTTGTGGAACCACTTTGTTGATGATCTGGACATGGGAGCACATCAATGTGTTTCATCCACTCATTGTGCATCATCTATATGATCGATCACCATATTTATTTTAGTATGTTGGGAGAATTACATAGATAGATGTTGGAGATACTAGATACTAGAGGCATGCTATTGGAACTCTAGTGAAATTTTCTTGGAGACCCTACATGGATTGTGCATAGTGGAGGGATGGGGATTGACACCTCCCATTCTCTTGAAAGACATGGTATTTGATTGGGAGGACCATTGCCACTATTCATATTATAAAGAGGCACTTAGAAGACCCAGTCCTCTGGTAGTTTGGTGAGATTCAGGCCCATGGGGTCGATGTGGTAGGAGAGGAGGTGGTCATGGTGATTGTGGTGGAGGGTATGATGGTAGAGGAGGAGGAGGTTGTGGTGGGAGAGGTGGTCAATGAGGTCATCAAGGTGATAGAGGTCAGGGTATAGTATTTTCACCCATTCATGAGGCCGAGAGGGAGGGAGAGTAATAGGTTTTTGGTGAGGAGGTGATCGGGAAGGAGGCCATTGGTGGAGAGGAGGAGGCCATTGGTGGAGAGGGGTTTCTTGTTGATTCTCTGGAGTTGTTATGGGTGGGATATCAAGATGTGGAGGACTATCCTAAGGAGGAGATGGGGGATGAGGAGAGAGAGCTCTAGGATAGGATTGTGGAGGAGTGGGATGTTGATGAGGAGGACAGACTTCTGTATGAGGAGGGTCCCATAGATCAATGAGTGGCTGATTTCAAGGCCAATGTGGCATCGTTGGAGGAGAAGGTGAGGGTTGTGTCAGCCAAGAGAGATAAGATGTGGCTAGAGAGAGGTAGTTCATATTAGGAGAGAGATTAGGTAGTGGCTCAGAGATAGGAGATTGAGCAAAGATTCTTAGAGTTTGACACTCTTTGTAGTGGACCAACTATAGATATGGCTGAGGAGTTAGTCAAAGTTGGTGAGAAAGAGTGGTATTAGAGGGATTTATATGAGAAAGAGATACCTCCTGAGAGATGAGATCTCAATTCTTCACAAGAACTTAGAAGCAGATCACGTAGCAGATCCCACAACATATCACATAGAAAATCAAAGAGTAGTGTTGGTGTCATAGGACCTCATAGGTTAGGACCTTATAATTGGCCTCCATCCCCACATCAATCCTCAGACATTCCTCATCAGTCACCTAGTCATTCTGCTCCTCAAAGTAGTCGTAGTTTGGTTTAGGCACATTTGTATATATTGTAGACATTGTGTTGTGATTATAGAGCTCGCGAGATCCATTTTTTTATATACCTCTTGGATATTATACTATGATTTATTTTGAGATATATATATGTGATGCATTTTTAGAAGCGATTTATATGATATGTATGTTTATTTGATGAAATTGATGATTCATTTATGATTCATGCTTATTTGATAATGATAAAAATGTATGCTTTTAATTATGATTGATGCACTTTATTTATGATGTATCGATGCATGTGAGTTATGATATATAGTCAATGTATTCAAATGTATATGATAATGTTTTGATGTTTTTATTTCCTTATGTAAAATGGATGTAAGATGTATACTTCTCTAATGTTGTGATGAATGTAGGTGATTTCTATGTGTCACAGTACACAATCTTGATGCAATGAAACAAGAAACACCATTGGGCAGTTTATTGCAATAGGCAAGAAACACCATTATATGAGGTATACCAACAGTGTGCACTATCATGCTTTTACCAAAAATAAATAGTCCCAAAAAAGGATTATCGTGACTCATATTGAGGAGCCCAATTGTTCCCAATATTTTTGTCGAGACAAACCACAAGCAAAAATCATAAGAAAACATTTAATGAAACATTTTTTCTCCTCTAAATCTTGTTGCTAGGACACCTTTGAGGTGGCTAGTGACATGAAATTTTCAAAAAGATAAGACAATCATCATGATACATCATTTCTTGTCTAAATCTAGTTGTGAGGAAATCCTTGAGGTGGCTAGTACCATTATCAATTTCAAAAAAACAAGACAATCAACATGATATGTCATTGCTCCTCTAAATCATATTGCCAAAACATCCTTGAGGTGGCTAGTACCATGATAATTTGAAAAAATATAAGATAATTAGTAAAAAAGAAAGATATGTTCATGTGCCATTGTAACTCCTCTAAATCTATCATAGGAAATCATCAAGGTGGCTAGGTACATTCTCATATCAAATCATTGAAAGAAATATATGAAAAATACTTGTCAAGCCATGTGTGCCAGATCTTCGTTTGTTTGCCAAGGTTGACTTGGTGATGATGAGGTTGAATGATCACTCTTTAGAAAGGACACATCCTAAGAAGATTGAAATTTCAAGTTTGATTATTTCCAAGGTCAACATTTAGGAAGGACACATCTCGAGAAGATGACATGATAGGGTCTGACATCAAGAAGGACACATTTTGAAGACCCGCAGTTGACACAAAAGATTGTGACATCAAGGACACATCTTGAAAACTCTTAGGTGTTCAACCTGATAAAGTTGATGTTGATTCAGGAACTACATCTCCTGATATAATTGTTTGACATAAAATATTTTGATGTCAAGAAGGACACATCTTGAAGGCCCTTAAATGTTTGATTTAGGAACTATATCTCTTGAAAAAAATGTTTGACATAAAAGAGTATGAGGTCAAGAATGACACATATTGGAGACCCTTAAATGATTGTGGTTTTCACTCAGGAACTATATCTACTAAATAAATTATTTGACCAAAAATATTCTGACATAAGAAGGACACATCTTGAATATGCTTAAATGATTGATTTGACAGATTTGTTGTTGATTTAGATTTTGTTTCATTGTGCATCATTTGTGACCTTGTGTTTGATTTGTTTAGTATATGACCATGTGATATGAACAACATGAAAAAACCCTAAGAGGACTTGCATCTAAGGCCTTGGGGGTTGTGAATCCTTGCCTATGTTGTACATGCAAAGACCACGTAGTTTGACTAGACTTTGACAGAGAAGGCTGACTGAAAATATTTATTTTATTTGAAAATATGTGACGTGTATGATAGTGAATGTGATGAACCCTAAGGAAATGACCTAGTACAACCTTGGGGGCTCATTGGTTGATGGAATTTCATACATTCTACACACAAAGTCCTCGTAGTTTGACACAACCTTACTTTGTTTTATTTTGCAAAGAGTAAGTCATGATTTTGTTGGTTTTATTTCACAAACCTAAAATGAGCTGACCTAATACCTTAGGGGCACATTGATAGATGGCCTTTCCTACATCCACTCACAGAGGAAATGTAGTTTGAAAATGGCAAGGACTAACATGACATAATTTGAATTTGTTATTTGTAGTTTTCATATTATTTGGATATTTTTGGGATTTTGACATTTTTTGAATGTAATTGTAATTTTTACATGTTTTTGGATTTTTTTTGTGTTTTTGGCATGTTTTTTTAATGTTTTTGGATTTTCCAAGTGTTAGGTCCTGAGGATCTAGAGGTTTAATCTACCAAGAATGGGTGTTAGGTATTTTCCCCCAGTCAGGTATTGTGTGGGATGGGATGGTAAGATGGATTATGAAAGGTATGTTGCAAGCATCAACTGATCTCAAGCCATAGGAATAACAACTACTCTTATTTGTGGGTGTCGCAAAATAGATGGAAAATTATACAAGTGAAAGTTAAAAGACCATGTGAAGTGATAATAGATGATAGAGTGAAGATTATCTGCACATGGCACATTTTTTCAAGGTTTTCACCATGGTACTTATCCAAAGCACCATTGAGATGGTTTTCATTGTTGGATGGATTATTTCTCTTTACTCTTTTTGATATTTTTTGATTTTTTTGATGTCACCAAGATGCCTGTTTGCCAAATTTTCATCAAGGTAACGATTATTTTTTTGTACTTTAAAAAAAAAAATTATTATTATTTTGTGGTTTTGATTAAGCTCTTTGAAGCTATGTGTAAAACTTTCACAGGTGCAAGTTTTTTATAGGCTCAGATAATGGTTCTCTCTCTGGAGTAGACAACTAATATGTGCTAGAAACAAAGGAAGTTGTGATGACATAAGGGCCTAGCTAGTTAGGGTCAAACTTACCAATTTTATCTTGATCTGCCTTGGTTTTAGGATTTTGCATTAGTACTAGGTCACTAATGTCAAAAATTTTGACTGGGACCCTTTTGTAGTAACTTCTCCAAAGATGGTTTTGATATGCTTGTAAATGAGTCAGTGCTTTCTATCTTTGCTCATCCAATAATTTTGGCTCATGCACTATAGATATTCTATAATCTTCATCATTGATTAACCCTTTCATAGACACTCAGAGAGAGGAGACTTCGGCCTCAATGGGGAGAATAGCCTTTGGACCAAATACTAGGGAAAATAGGGTGGCTCCAATAGGAGTACAAATGTTGGTTCGATATGCCTATAAGGAAGGTTTTAGTTGGATGTGCCAGTCATGGCCAATGTCATTGAGGGATTTCTTTAGGAGTTTAATGATGGTTTTATTGGATTCCTTAGCTTGACCATTTTCTTGTGGGTAGTAGGGAGTGGAAAAGTGGTGTTGGATGTGGATTTTTTCACACAGTTCACGAATGTCTTATTTTTTGAAGGGACAACCATTGTCGGTGATTATTGACTAAGGAATACCATATCAAAAAATAATGTAATTAAGAATGAAAATTTTAATTTGGTTACCAGTGATGTAGGTAAGGGGAATGGCCTCTGGGTGATCCCAGAATGTGTTGGAGTTGAGAAGATACAACACCACAGAAGTCCAAAAGATCTTTGCAAGCAAATAACCTGTTACAAGAAGAAACAAAGAGAAGCAACAAAAGAAATGCTCAAGAATGTGGAGCAATGTATTCACCTGAAAATATAAAATGAAATAAATGATACAAAAGATAGTTTTCAACTACATATAGATGAAAACCCTAAAAAGGAAAACCCTAGGCTTGCACAATAATAATTAATAAAGTAATTAATTATTATGCACCTAATGTTAGCTTAAGTGAAAAAGAGTTAAAAGGAAACTTTACATAATTAAACAAATATTGTTTAATTAATAAAGTAAATGTCCAATTACTCTAGCACCCCCCCTTAAGATAGACATAGGGAGAAGCTAAAACCTAGAAGAAGCTACTGAAAGCAAAAGCAATGGGTCCCAGCAACAAAGCCAGATCAGGTACCCATGTACAAAATCAATGCAAACTAAATGAAATGGAGTAAAGGAGAAAACCCAGTCGGAACAAAACTCCTCCCCAAAATAGAATGCAAGGAAGAAATGCAATGCACTAATGAAAGAAGGATAGGAGGTGGATAACATAATACCCCCTATAGACAACTTCTATCATATAAGTACATGTACAATGATCTCCATAGGAGATATAGAAAGAGAGAAGAAGGCCCCCCCACAATGAAGAAACTCCTGTCACAATGGTAGATGCCTGATGTAAAATCTAAAAGGAGATCCTGAAGCGGCAAATGATATTCCTCCCTTTGGGAAGAAACGGATCCATGGACCTGTACCGAAGAAACCCTGTGAAGAAGGAAGAACCAATCTATCTCAAGATGTGTGCCACGATAGGATGCTGAAGAGTCTCACTGTCTGAATGGAAACAAATAATGTCAAATCCAAACTGATATGGAGAATACTGAAATGCAACCTCTGAATGCATAGATAATGGTGGGCAAACAGTGATAATCTGACTGTCAAGGTAGAGGAGATGAATGTCCTCAAAGTAATCCTCCAAATCTGCAATATAGGACTCAACAAACAAGAAAGATATGTCTGTAACATAAGAGTCCAAAGTAGCTATGTCTGGAATATGTATGATTCTTTGCTGCACTGAATCATGAACAACAAAAGATGCTAATGAAGTCTCAGTCTGAAGAGTAGGAACTGTGAGACAAACCTCTGATCCATCGGAATAAGTAAGGGTGTCTAAATACTCAAGCTCCTCTAAAGTATCATGATCAAATGGTGTATTCTCTCGCCAAGCAATGGTTATGAGACAATCTGAAGCAGGATCATCTGGGAATGGAGATAGAATAGGGTCTCCATAGATCTCCCAAAGGCATGTCCAAAGTGGGTGAGGACAATCAATGTCCGATATAACCAACACAGTGTCATGATCAACACTAGACAATATAACTCCTGCAATGTGATTTCTAATAATATCCCATGCTAATCTGCCCTCTAAAGTTGCTGGTTCAGGTATGAGATCATACAAATAAGGCAAAATATTAAGCCACCTATAATGTGTAAATATACCCTTTGCCCATGACTCATAATTACCCCATTCCAGAAGAACAACTGAAGGGTGAGTAGAGAAACCTATGATAACTCTCAGACTAATGATCTCAACAATGATAAAACATATCAAGATAACCCATCCAACGCAAACAAACCCCATGTACGAGCCAAGATGACCAAGTAATTGAGCATAGTGTAAAAACACATAAAGCTGAATAAAAAATACCTGGTAAATATTTTGATAAAATAGACTGTAGATCTAGAAAGAGCACTGTAACACCTTTCCAACGCCTATTCATTTTCCCAAAACGGACATCGTGGCCAAAAGTTATGAATTTTTCAAAAACTGAATTTAGTTTGCAGGAAACGATTTTTCTAGCAAAAAACATTTCTTTCTAACTTGATTTCTGGAAAATCTACTCACTGTTTGTAGACAAAAATAAAAACCCAGAAATATTTTGATGCTAGAAACAAAACCCAGAAATCGTTTTTTGATCCAACAAGCAGAATATCAAAAAAAAAAATGTTTTTCACTTTCAGCCAGGAGAAAAATGACGCGCGCCATTTTTTCAACAGTAATTTTCTCCAGATCTGTGCAAGATATGCAAAATCTAAAAGATACCCAGTTCAGATTTCGACACTGGCTACAAAACTCAAAAATCATTTTTCCTACAAATGAGTGAAAAATTGAATTTTTGAAGCAAAAATGATGACGGCTCCAATAAAAAACGGCTTGCAACAAACCCTTATAGCTCCAAAAATCTTCAAAACAAAAACAAGCAGCTGCAAATCTGAAGCTCTGATACCATGTTGGAGTTGAGAAGATACAACACCACAGAAGTCCAAAAGATCTTTGCAAGCAAATAACCTGTTACAAGGAGAAACAAAGAGAAGCAACAAAATAAATGTTCAAGAATGTGGAGCAATGTATTCACCTGAAAATGTAAAATGAAATAAATGATACAAAAGATAGTTTTCAACTACATATAGATGAAAACCCTAAAAAGGAAAACCCTAGGCTTGCACAATAATAATTAATAAAGTAATTATTTATTATGCACCTAATGTTAGCTTAAGTGAAAAAGAGTTAAAAAGAAACTTTACATAATTAAACAAATATTGTTTAATTAATAAAGTAAATGTCCAATTACTCTAACAGAATGTTGGTTTACAATTTCTGAGAGATTCTAATTTTTTTCTAAAATCACATATTTTTAGAAAATATAATGATTTAAGCCTTATAATGTTTCATTTTAAGGATTCCAATTGAAGATGGTTTGATCAAACCACCTTAGATCAAACCCTCCTGAATATAAAACCCTGTTAATTTTAAACCATACCTATAACGAAGTCTGCTTTACACTTATCAAAATGTTAATAAAAAACCACTTTTGATTTACAATTTTGGGGGATCAAATGAATACGTTTAAAAAAAAAAAATTGTCAATATGTATTTCTTATTATAAGCTTCCCAAAAAGTATAATTTTAAATAGATTTAATTTAATTATTATATTTATTTTTTATTTCTTGTGAATGTAGGTTTTTCATTGAAAATCAAATTCTTTGTTTTGTAGATGTGGAAAAATAGAAAATTATCAAAAAAAAAATTTGAAGAATATCAATGCACTAGATATTGAAATCCTTGATCCAACAAATAAAAAGAATTTCAATCATACAAAAAAAATTGTTTTTATACAGTCCACTTATGTTAGAATTGTAATTGGTTTGAGTACGAAACACTATTAAGGAAAAAAAATTCAATAAAACACTATGAAACGAAATGAAAGTGCTAGATATTATAGTTACAAATCTAAATTAAAAAAAAAATAGAATTTTATCCTTCATAGAAAAAAAATTATGTTGTATATAGTGAGCAACACTCCTTAAAAATAGTGTTTACCAGAAAAAAACTAGTTTTTGAAGGAGATGGAAAAAGAAGTGCAATTTGATTCCAAATTTTTTGAGAAAAATATATTTAGAATATACAGAAAAAATTTCACAGATTTCTAGTTTTCATCATCTTTAATTTCCTTATGGTTTAGACACTATAGGTGCCCAAAAGTGAAGATTTAATTAGAAAAAATTAGTGCAGTCTCCAGTTTGGCCAAAAATTGTAAACCAGTATTGTGGGATCACCCCTCTACCCATTTGGTAAAGTATTCAATGGTGGTTAGAATGAATTTATGACCATTTGAGGAAGTGGGATAAATTTTTACCATGAATTCGAGTCTCCATTGAGAAAAAGGGCCAAGGAAAAGTGATGGGACTCAGTTCCTATGCTGGAGCATGAATAAGATCACCATGAACATGAAATTGTCTGAATATTTTCACAATTTCATATGCCTCATGTTCCATAGTCAACCAATAGTATCCCACTTGCATAATATTTTTGGCTAAAGTAGGACCACTAGAGTGGGCACCACAAATTCCTTCATGCACTTTGTATAAGGTTGTTTATGCTTGTGTACTATTGAAACATCGAAGTAGGGTATTTTCAAAGGTTCATTGGTACAACGTATCTTCAATGATGGTGTAACGACAAGATTTTAGATAATGTTTTTACGTTGGTTACTGGATAAGTTGTTAGGTAAAATCTAGGAATGGAGGTAATTATAATTATCTAGGTACCAATGGGAATCGAGACCAACAAGTTCACAAACCATTTCAGATTTTGGGACGTGAAAAGTTCAGACCAATACTTGTTCCACTAAGAACTCATATTGTGACACATTGTTAGGTATGTCCAAGACCAATCCAATGGTTTCCATGGAATCTATTGCTTTGTTTTAGATGTGGGGTATTTGATAAAAGGTGATTTTTTCAAATTAAAGCTTGAATTTGTCGACCATTTTCTTATAGGGAGTCAATTTATCATTCTTTGTGTCATAGTCATCACTGACCTGATTAATGACTAAATATGAATCTCAGAAGACCTGTATACTTTTGATTTTCCACTTGACCACCTGTATGAGCATGAATTTTCATCCCTAATGCAAATTCCCCTTTCACCCCTTTACACTTTGGAAAACCTAAGGTAGAGGCTTAATTCCACTTAAACTCGATGTTTGCATCACACTTGGCACCCTGTTTCTATGATAGTGGAGGCATTATTTTGGAGACACGCGTGTGGTGTGCAGACATCCACATGGTGCCCTTACATCCCTAGCAGATCCTTGCAGCTAGAGACTACAAAGACATTACACTTTCATTTGGAAGTTGAAGTGTAATGCTCCTCTTTGGCTGGTTGAATCGAATATGGCTTTTTCCATCCTCTTCTTCATAATCTTAACTCTTTCATCCATTGTTCTCTTCAACATAAATTTGGGTGAAGTTTCACAAGATCTTGAGTTCATCACTTCACATTTTCTCCACTCTTTCAAACATCCATTCAATATTTGTAGCAGTACTTTTCACTCCATTGCAATAATCTACCACTCCAATACTCTGATAGTGCGAGTGTAGGACAAACACCATCACAACAGAGGCTTGAGTTCCTCTCATTCACTCCTCCACAAGCCTTGAGCGCTTTGGATGGAGGTAGTAAGTTCCTCTCATCTCCTCTATCATCTTTGGTTGAGCAATCATGTACTATATTGTAGTTCATTTTGTTTACATAGCTTGTATTCTTTCTTTATATTTATTTCTATCATTGCAAACCTAGTTGTCCGTGGAGGTGGAAACACCAAAATAGGGATCTAACTAAGGTAGACTCCTAAACAGCCCCAAAATTTCACCCATTTTTTTGCGTGTAGGTGAAAAGATCTCAGAGGAAGCTAGCGGGAAGACTATTGTGCAAAATAATCTTCATCACCCTTGTGGTAATATATTTCCTTTATCACGCTGATCTACACTTTTCCTACTTCTTAATACTACTCTATCATTCTAGAAAATCTTAAACTAGGTTGGTTTTCCTTCCCTAGAACTTAAACCTTGTCTCTCTAGTACTCTGGCCATACAACCGCCAGTGCACCTCTGAGACGTGAATGTGTCGCGCTATCATCCTAGAACCATGCTTTTGTCCTCAGACATAGAGTTGACTCTGGAAATTTACTCGTCTAGTCTCCCTTCAGCTCTTCATATTGCAAAGTGATCGAAGGATGAACCATCCTCATCATTCTCATCCGTTCTATCCTAACCATCCTTTAAATTGAGGTAGGTTAGGGAAGCCTTTCCGCTCTAGGAATTTTATGACTTGGGGCCTTCTAGTGGTTAGTCCCCCTCTCTTACATTTTTGGTGAACCTGACATGAACCAACATTTATCCATTTGTCAGCATCCTGAGCTTTTTCTCATATACCTCCTGATCATGGTACCCTAGTGTGTTGTGAAAGTTTATGAGCTTCACAACCTAGTATATGACCTCTAGGCATATTGTTAGAAGAATTATGTGACACCTTCCAATGGACAAGATGAAGGTATCCTCTAGCTTCACTACCGGCCTTTTCTCTGATTTTTTGGTTGGTTTATCTACACGTAAGCATGTATCGCAAGGCGAATCTAGGTTTCTTGATGAAATTGTTCGGATCCCTACTCCTCCTGCCTCATTGATCTCCTTATCCATAGATGATAATGAGGTCATTTGAATCCCTTCAAAGTATGTCACTAGCATCGATAAAGGGTTAGGTGCATTTGAAAATAACTTGGATGGAATCTCGAAGATAGCTAGGGTTGCTAAGTTGATCAGTGAAATAAGATACATGGTGGAAAAAGACCGAAAAAGTGTAGAGCTCTTAGCTAGTCCCACTGGTCTAGCCGAAGCATGTGCCCCCTCGATCCATGGTTGCATGATACGAGGTGGCTTCTTCAAGGAATGTGAGAGGTAGTTGGAGATGTTGTTGCCTCTTACATCTGTGTATAGCACTGACATGGTCCCTTCGGTCAATATACCTGCTACTTCTGAAATTTTTAAGACTGTCAAAGTAAATAGGAACACTTTGGGTTTCCACTTCACCCCATCTACTACCTTTAGTGGTGGAGGATTTTTTAGAATGATAGGTGGAGGCTTTGGTGGTAGAAACCTCATAAGTGGGGGTGGCATTGGTGGAGGTAGTTTTGGTGGAAGTCATGGTGGTGGCTTCAGTTCTCGCAGTGGATTCAATGGAAGTAACACTGGTAGTGGTTGAATTAGTGGTGGCTTTGGTGTTGGCCATAGCAGTGGCTCCGATAGAGGTTGTACTAGTGGTGACGACATTGTTGGTGGCTCTGGTGGTGGCAACAGAAGTGGCTTTGGAAATGATTCTAGTGGTCTTATGTCTTCTAATGACCCTATTCTAAACACACTTCTTTAGAATATGGGGAAGATGCAAATTTAGCTAGAAAACCTTTCCCAGGCCTCACCTCAACCTATCTTCCAACCCTTCTTCTGACACAACCCATTGTCAGCTTCAATTCTAAACACTCCTTTCTTGCAAGGGATGGAGATTCCAAAATTAAGGAAATACGATGGTAAAGGGGACCAATAGACATGTGTGTCCATCTTTAATGCCTTATACATAGACTTTTTCCATCATGATGTGTTGATGGCCAAACCATTTCCCCAATCCCTCAAAGATACAATACTGGACTGGTAATGTTCTTTGCCTAATAATTCCATCTTCACATTCGATCAACTTGTGAATCAATTTCTGCGACAATTCCAAGCCAATATCGAACCAAATATTACCTTATCAGGCCTTGTTAGATGCCAATAAGGGGACAATGAAAAAATTAAAAACTTTATCACATGATACCAAGCATTCTTCTCATAGATCTTGTATCTCTTACCCAATTCTAATGTATAGAAGATCTTCATAGGGAACTTACAAAGGCCTTGGCAAGAGAAGTTCACCCTCATGAAGTATCCTTCTTTTGCACACTTGTTTGCGACTTTACAAGAGTACCAAGAAACATTGGTTCAGTTTGGGGGTCCTCCCTCATGCTCCCATTCTAAAGGAAGATCAATTGTATTGATCTCGAAAAGAGGTAAAATTATTGTGAATGTAGTAGATGTTGTGGATAAAAATGGCCTCAAACGAGACTGAACGTTTACAAAGCTATTGAAGTCTTATTTTTCCATCTTGTAGAAGTTGGTGAAGGATAAGATCCTTACTCTACCAACTCCTAAATCAGTTAGAAAACCATACCCTATTTGGTATAAATAACACATATATTGCCATTACCATCGAGTTAACGAACATGATAATGAACATTGTATGTGCCTGTATCATGAGATACAAGATCACATTGAGGACGGTAGTATCCATCTTGATGGAAGTAAGAAAAACACAAAAAAATCAATGGCAAAAAATAATAGCTAATTGTAGATATACATGTACCTGTTTCTGTTGCATTCTACTAACATGATTATCGATCCCCTTGATTCTATTTTTCATCCTGAGGCGTATGCTAACATGGTTACTACTACTCCCTCTCCCCACCTTGCAACCGGTTCACTACATGTAAAATTTAATTCACAAGACATGCCAACAAATGGTAAGCCTTCTTCACTTTATATTCCCACTCGCCTCAATGGTAACATTATGACGAGGGTCTTAGTCGATCCCAAGAGTAGAATGAATGTCATCACAAAGGAGATGTTACTCTAAAACTCCCTACAAAGGGAGGAATATGAAAAAACAAAATCCATCATCCATACAGATGATGGAATTTCTCTAAAACCTTATGGGTCGATGACATTGTATATCCTAGTTGGACCTAGGAATGTCGATGTGGTCTTCGACATTATTCCTGAGTTAGACATGTTTAGAGTGAAGTTGTGTATACCTTGGCTAGCTTCCATGAATGGGACTGCCTCTGTGATTCATAAAATCCTTAAGTTTTCCCATGAAGGTGTCATGCACATAGTGCATGACAATGGATATCAGCCTATGGTATCTCATGGAGGATACTTGTTGGATCAGTTTTGGCCCACTCCCGTTGGTTTGCTCCCACAAAGAAAAAACTTGCTTCATAAGAACTATGTGAAGTACAAGACTAGAGGCAAAGGACAACCAAATTTGACCCTTCTGATAGCCAAGCTACTAGCTGCCTCCTCTTCTAGAAAGGGAAAGGAGAAGATTGCTCCCTCTCAAGATGACTCGTCCACTCATGTCTCTTAGGAAGAGTACTACATGAACAAGCCTAGGTTCTACCCACTAATTTTGATGATGCCTCCTTGGCGAAAGCCGAAGGCTAGGATATCGGATCTCCCTAACAGGTCCCTAGGACCCTAGTACTATTTGTACAATAGAAAGAAAGGCTCACCAAGAGAGTTTTCCCCTCAACCTCTTCCTGTTCTCTTGAACAGGAAAGGATTGGCCTCTAAAGTGGTAGAGTTAACTCCTCTCGTTGCTTCTAAACCTATCCCTTCTTCTACCATTGAGCATTTTATCTTTCTGTTGGAAGCAATTGTGGAAGACACTCCCAAGGCTAAACCAAATTAACAAAATCCTTTTGTCCCTTCATAGATCCTAACTTATGGTTCAAAGATCCATAGAAACTTCCTTGTGTGTGAGCGTAAGCACAAGTGAAAGGATCTCCTAGTTGAGCAAGCCTCCTTATAGAAGAAGGAGGGAGAGAAGATGACACATCCTATTGTGTCTTCCTCTTTCCCTCCTTCCATCTTTGAATCTCTCTTGGCTCCCGCTATGAGCGTACATGCACCTAGAAAGGTGCAAGTGTTCATCGTTCCTTTGACAGAGCCACCTTTGCTGAATTCCATCCCAAATTTATTTCCTTTCCTTTCCTAAAGCCCGTGGACATGGTAAACACTTCAGTTGTGTCTACTGTGGTTCTTTCCTCTTCTCCCTCAACCCTCCTTGTTTTGATTATGGGGATTTCACCTCCTCTGATGAAGCATAAGGTAGAGCGTGGCCCCTCCAGAAATGGAGGATGTAAGAAGATACCACCTTCTCTGAAAGGCGGCCCCAAGTTGAATTTTTCTATCCTCGTAACGAAACCAATCCTAGCTTCCCCCGAGTTTTTCACTGCTCCTAAGTCTCTCAGTGAGCCTAGCGGTGAACCTCAGGTGCAAACTCCTCCATCTGTCAAGGTCAAACATGGAAATCCCATTAAGTGTAAGTTTAACTTGATGGATGAAGTTTTGAACTTGTCAATGATATTCATAAAATCGTTGACCCTAGACCCACAAGAGTTGAGCGATGGAGACCTCACAAGTCCCTCTACCTTGGCCCTTGTTGTGGGAGGATTGGAAGCTCCTCCCCTTAACATTACACCATTGTAGGTTCTCCATCCTTCCCCCTATGATGACCTCTTGGTTGACAAGTGTTAGGGAGATATCCTCTTCTTGATCTTTAGATTAGACGTGTGTGTGTTATGATGTGTTCCCTTGTAATCATTTTATATGTGCCTGGATGAACCTCATCTCCCCAATTGGTGCTTCGATATAGGTTTGATGTTTGTGTTGTAAACCTTCTTCTATATGTATCTCTATTCTTCCATGTTTTTGATTGACTTTGAGTAAATTGGGGATGATGCAAAGCATCAAGAGCATTTAGGACTCCTTCCATGTTACCCAATTTTTTAATTTTACTTTGTCTTTCATGCATTCTTCCTGATCCGGTTGGGGATTGATGATCTTTTGCTTCTTGCCATGGTTACCTAATATATATAAATAAAGGCAGATTTGACCCTGCAAAACTAGATCCACTGTACCCTTTGTGTGTGATCTACTTTCATTACCTTTCTCTTTATCTTTCTCTCATATTTTCTTGAGTTGTCCCTTTCATGTATGACAATGCCTCTTCTACTTCACTTGGTCTTTAGAAAACACATTCATTGGCAAATAAATCTTTTCTCAAAGACCCTTCACACACTTCTTTGTCAGAGTTGCATTCTCAACTTGAAACCCTAGGATAACATGTTTCCTTCATCATGGGTTCATAAAGAAAGGATTTGAAAACCCTCTTCTAAAGTGGGAATGGTCTTAGTCTTCCCCTCGCATGAGCACATCTCCTTCCTTCCAAATTCCTTGATGAAGTGAACATCTTTCAAAAGGATTCCTTGGTGATGAATCAATTTGAGAAAGAAGATGTTAAGATTTTGAATAGCGTGTCCATAAGTGGAACCCTCCTTTTCACCTTAAGTTCCCAAGGGACCCCTTCAAAAAAATTTAATAGGTTTTATGGCGTCTAGCTTGGGGGCACCTCAACTAGACTTCACTTTTAAAATACTGCATCCCTTGAGTGGACCCTCCTTCCTTTTAAAGGGATCCTGAGGGACCCCTTTGAAATTTTTACAACTTAACGATGGTCTAGATGATTGTCTGTTCATTGGCCTACCCAACCACTTCTTTATGTGTTCTATCTTTGGGTAAATATGTCGCCATCTCTAACTCTACAGAGTCCCCTTTACTCAGTATCCCTCATGTGAGAGTTCTTGGGGGATACCTTGCTTACACGTCAATTAATCTATAAGGTGTTTTTCTTGATTTTCTTCATGTGCGAGTTCTTGAAGGATAACCCCCTTGCAGGACTATGAGCCTGTGAGGAATCTTTGTACTTCATCTTTGTAGTTCCACGAAACTATGAAGTCCTTTCTTTCACTTCCGGGTTTGCTAAACAATGCTTTGCGTCCTCGTCGGTTCAAGTATATGTCTCTTACCATATTCATTACCACTCTACTTTACCAAAGAACTCTTCAATACTCATGCTCGCTAAAGTGGGTGTAAAATGTATGAGCATGAATTTTCACCCCTAACACAAATTCCTCTTTCACCCCTTTACACATTGGAAAATATAAGGTGGTGGCTTAATTCCACTTAAGCCCATTGTCTAAATCTCACTTGGCACCCTATTTGTCTGTTAGTGGAGGCATTTTTGTTAGGAACACCCACATGGCACGCAAAAATCCACGTGACACGTTTACGTCTTATACTAACATGAATTTTCACCCCTAGTTCAAATCCCCTTTTTTCCCTTTAACAACTTAGAGAATCAAAAGCGGAGGTTTAATTCCACTAAAGCCCACTGCTTGCATTCCACTTGGCACCTGGTTTGTGTGTCGATGGGAGTTTTTTTGTCAGGGGCACTAGTGCAACACGTAGATGTCCATGTGGAATGCTTACATCCCTTGCAGATTCCTACAACTGAGACTGTAGAGACGTTACATTTTTTATTGGAAGTCAAAGAATAACGCCCCTCTTTGGGTGGTCGACCTGAATATGGCCATTGTTTTCCTTCTCCTTCATAATCTTCACTGTTTGATCCATAGCTCTCTTCAACATAATTTGGGATAGAGTTTGACAAGATATTGAATTTATAGCTTCACCATTTTCAAGCATTTCCCAAGCTTTGTAGCAGCATCCTTCACTCCATTGCAAAAACTCAATACTCCATCACTCTAACAAGGTGGGTATAGGACATACACCATGGCAACAGAGGCTTAATTCCCTCTTGTTCACTCCTTCACAAGCCTTGAACACTTTGGATGGAGGTAGTAAATCTCATCCATTCTCTTCTTTTTCTTTTGATTGAGTAAGCATTTAGTGTTTTATGGTGTTTCTTGCATGCGTAGCTTGTAGTTCTTTCTTTTATCATTTCTCTATATTATTCCAAACTTGGTTGTTTGTGGAGGTGGAAACAACAAGACGAGAGTCTGACCGAGGCAGGCCCCTATACAACCCCAACAATTTTTCCCTTCCTTGTGTGCAGGTGGAGAGTGTGTGGAGCATGCTGGCAAGGAGAGCATTCTACGAGATCTTCTTTATCACCTTGGTGGTAATATACTTCCTTTATCGTATTCACATTTTATTTTCTTCCCTCTTAATTGTGTTCTACTACTTTAAGTATTCCTAGACTAGGCTAGTAGTCTTCCTTTTTGAGTAGGAATCTTGTCTCCTCGATTCTATTATCCTATGGATGCCAACGCACCTATGAGAATCCAATGTGTCACATTGTCATCCCGAAACCATAGTTTCATCTTTAGATAGAGACCTTATTGAGCCATGAATCTAACTCTAAAGACCGCCTCATGTGGTCCCCTTCCTACATTTGGATTGTAGAGTGATCGAAGGGGTCATAATCCTCATCATTCTTATCCTTATCATCCTAAATTCCCTTTAAATTGAGGTGGGTTAGGGAATCCTTTCCACTCTTGGCCTTTTGTGACCTAGGGCCTTACAGTGGGTGGTCCCCCCTCTCACATTTTAGGTGAACCCGACATGAACCAATGTCTATCCATTTTTTGACATCCTGAAATTTTTCTCATATACGCCTTGGTCATTGTACCTTAGTGTGTTGTGTAAGTTAATGAGCTTCACGACCCATTCTATGACCTCTGGGCACATTTTTAGAATAATTCTATGACACCTTACGATGGAAAAGATGAAGGTCTCTTCAAACTTCCCTACCCACCTTTTCTTCGGATCTACAGTTGGTTTGTCTACACAAGAGCACATAGCGTGAGGTGAATCTAGATTTCTTGATGAAACTGATCATGTCCCTACTCCTCTCACATCACCAATCTCCTCATCTATAGATGAGAATGAGGTCATCTATGTCCCTTCTGATTACATCGTTAGTCTTGATAAGGGGTTAGGTGCAATGGAAAATCACCTTGAAGGCAACCCGAAGTTGGCTAGGGTTGCTAAGGTGATCGGTGAAATAAGGTACATGGTGGAAAAGGAATAGATAGGTGTAGAAATCTTAGCTAGTCTCGTCAGTCTATCTGAATCATGCACCCCCTTGAGCTTTGGTCACTTAATACGAGGTGGCCTCTTCGAGACATGCAAGAGGTATCTAGAGATGTCAATGTCTCTTATATCCATGTATATGACTGACAGAGTCCCCTCGATCAATATACCCTCTACTTCTAGAAGCTTAGACATTGTCAAAGTAAACAAGAACCCTTTGGGTTTCCACTTCACCCCTATTTCTACCTCTAGTGGTGGAGGATCTGGTAGAATGATGGGTGGAGGCTTTGGCAGCGGGAACTTCAGAAGTGGAGGTGGCATTGGTGGAGGTTGTGTCGGTGGAAGTCATGGTGGTGGAATCATCTTTGGTGGTGGCTCTAGTAGAAGTCACACTAGTGATGGAAGCATCGGCAGTATCTCTAGTGGTGGTCACGGTGGTGGCGTCAATAGAGGCCACACCTGTGGCTATGTCATTGGTGGCAGTTTCAGTGGTAGCTCTGGTAGTGGTTTCGGTTGTCCTCTATCTTCTAATGACCCTATTATAAATACTCTTCTTAAAAATATGGGGAAGATATAGAATTAGTTGGTGAACCTGTCCCAGGCCTCAGCTCAGCCTATCTTTCAACCTTTCTTTTGACACAACCCATTTTTGGTTGCAATTCTAAACACTCCATTCCCGCTAGGGATGGGGATCCCCAAATTTGAGAAATACGATGGTAAAGGGGACCCGCAAACACATGTGTCTAACTTTAATGCTTTGTACACATATTTCTTCCATCATGATGCATGGCTAAACTATTTCTCTGATCCCTCAAAGATACAACACTAGATTGGTACTGTTCTTTGCTCGATAATTTCATCTTTATATTTGATTACCTAGTGAACTAGTTCTTGCGATAGTTCCAATCCAATATCTGACCAAAGATGACTTTCTTAGACCTTGTTCGATGCAAAAAAGGGGAAATGAGAAGGTTACAAACCTTATAGCGCAATATCAAGCGCTCTTCTCATAGATCTCATATTTGTTACCCGACTCAGATGTGTAGAAGGTCTTCATAGGGAACTTAAAGAGACATTGGCAAGAGAAGTTCACCCTCATGAAGTATCCTTTTTTCACACATCTGTGTGCAGATCTATGAGAATACCAGTAGATGATGGTTCAGTTCAGGGGTTCCTCCTCGCACTCCCATTCTTAAGGAATATCTATCGTGTCAATTTTGAGAAGAGGAAAATCTGCCATGAATGTAGCAGCTGCTATGGACAACAATGGCCTCAGATGTGACCGAAAGTTTACAAAGCTATCAGAATCTTATTCTTCCATCTTACAGAATTTGGTGAAGGATAAGATCCTTACCTTGCCTACCCCTAAACTAGTTAGGGAACCATACCCTAGTTGGTATGAAGAGAACACATATTGTAAATACCATCAAGTTAATGGACATGATATTAAACATTGCATGCACCTGTGTCATGAGATACAAGACCACATCAAGTACAATACTATCTATCTTGATGGGAGAAAACACAATACAAAAAATAGTGGCAAAAGCTAACAATGATTTGTAGATATACACGGATCCATTTTCGTCACATTCTACTAACATGGTTATCGATCCCACTAATTCTACTTCTCACCCAGAGGCGTATGTTAACGTAGTTACTATTATTCCCTCTCCTTGTCTTGTGACCAGCTTGTTGGATGTTACATTTACCTTGCAAGAATTTCTACTAAATAGAAAGGCTTCTCCACTTTATATTCCTGCTCGCCTCAATTGTAACATTGTGATAAGGATCTTGGTTCACCCCACGAGTAGAGTGAATGTCATCACGAAGGGGGCATTACTCTTGAATTCCCTATAAAGGGAAGAATATGAAAAACAAAAATCTATCATTCATACTCATGATGGAATTTCTCTTAAACCTTATGGATCGATAACATTGTCCATCCTAGTTGGATTGAGGACTATAGACACAATCTTGGATGTCATTCCCAAGTCACACCTATTTAGAGTGAAAGTAGGAATACCTTGGCTAGCTTCCATGAATGGGATCGCCTTCGTGGTACATAAGTGCCTTAAGTTCTCCCATGATGGTGTCATGCACATGGTGCATGACTTTGGATATCATCCTGTGGTGTCTCACGGGGGATATTCGTTAGATCACTTTTGGCCTACTCCTATCGGTTTTCTCCCGCAAAGAACAAACCTTCTTCACAAGAACTATGTGAAGTACAAGATTGGAAGTAAGGGACAGATGAAGTTGATTCTTCCTATAGTCAAACTTCTAGCTACCTCTTCCTCCCAAAAGGGAAAGGAGAAGCGCGCTCCCTCCCAAGTTGACTCATCCACTGATTTTGATGATGCCTCCTTGTAAAAATCCCAAGATCGGGATATTTGATCTCCCTAATGCATCTCCAGGGCCTTCGTATTATTCATATGGAAAAAAGAAAGGCTCATTGAGAGATTTTACCCCTCAACTTATTCTTCTTCCCCCAAATAGAAAAGGGCCCACCTCTAAGGCGGTAGAGGTAACTCCTCCTACCATTTTCGAACTCGTTCATCTTTCTCCCATTCAGGAGACTCCCCTTTTGTTGGAGATAGTCATGGAGGACATTCCCATGGCTAAGCAGGATCCTTTTGTTCCTTCACAAGTTTCAGCTTCTGGTGCAAAGAGTCGTAGAAACCGCCTTACACATGAGAATAAGCACTAACAAAAGGTTCTCTTGGTAGAGCAAGCCTCCTTACAGAAGAAGGAGGAGGAGAAAACTATATCTCTTGATGTTTCTTCCTCTCTCCCCCCTTCTATCTCTATTCAGCCTCATTCTGAATTTCTTTTCACTCCAACTATGAGTGCACGTGCACTTGGAAAGGTGCAAGTGTTCATCACTCCTTCCATAGAGCCGCCCTTGTTGAATTCCATTTTGGATGTCTTGCCTTTCCCAAATCCCATGTATATGGTGAACACATCAATCATATCTACTACGGTTTATTTCATCTTCTCCCTTGATCCTTGCTTTGTCTATGGGAAGTTCACATCCTCTAATGAAGAAGAAGGTAGAGTGTGGTCTCTCTAGTGATGGAGGACAAAAGAAGAGCCCACCTTCCTCAAAAGGTGGCCCCACATTGACTTGTTATTTCCTAGTGATGGAACCAATTCCAGCCTCCCCCGAGTTCATCACTGCTCCTGAGTTCCTCAGTGAGCCTAATAGTAAACCCCAGGTGCAGAATCCTCCATCTACCGAGGTAAAAAATGAAACTTCTATCAACTGCATGTTCAACTCGTTGGATGAATTTTTGGTTCTATCAGTGATCTTTGCAAGGTTGTTGACCATGGACCCACAAGAGCTAAGCAATAGAGACTTTATAGGTCCCTCTACCTTAGCCCTTGTTGTAGGAGGATCAGAATATCCTCCCCTTAACATTACACCATTGTAGGCTCATCTTCCTTCCGACGATGATCTAGAGTGGCAGGTTGAAGACCTCTTTGTCGACCAATGTTAGGGGGAGACCCTCTTCTTAATATTTAAAATAGATGTGTCTATGTGTGTGTCATGACATGTGCTTACCCCATGATCATGCTCTATGTTCCTAGATGATCCACGTCACCCCCATCGGTGGTTGGATATAGGTGTGGTGTGTGTGTTGTGCAAATCCCTCTATGTGTGTCATCATTCTTCCATGTTTGTGATTGAATTTTGATAAATTGGGGATGATACAAAGCGTAGGGAGAATTTAGGCCTCCTTCAATGTTGAACGAATTTTTTTTTACTTTCTCTTTCGTACATTCTTCCTAATCTGGTTGGGGATTGATGATCTTTCACCTCTTACCATGGTTACCTACATATATATAAATAAAGGCAGATCTGACCCCACAAAACCAAATCCCCTTGTTCCCTCTATGCATGATTTGTTCTCTTTACTTTTCACTTTATCTTTCTCTTGTATTTTCTTTAGTTTTCCCTTTCATGTGTGACAATTTATCTCCTACATTACCTAGTCTTCAAAAAATGCATTCCTTACCAAATTAATCTTTTCTCGAGGACCCTTCACCCACTTCCTTGTTAGAACTGCATTCTCAACTTGAAACCCTAGCAGAATGTGTTTCCCTCATCATGGGTTCATAAAGAAAGGATTGGGAAACCCTCCTGTGAAGAGGGAATGGTCTTAGTATTCCCCTTTCAAGAGGGTGTCTCCTTCCTTTCAAATTCCTTAATGAAGTGAACATCCTTCAAAGGGATTCCTTGGTGATGAATCGATTCGAGAAGGAAGACATTAAATTTGGAACAATGTCTCCCTTGATTTGACACCTCCTCTTCACGTTGGGTTCCCAAGGGATCCCTTCATAAAGTTTCAAATGATTTCTTGGCATCTAGACTATGGGCAGCCTGATTGGACCGGTTTCGCATCTTTGTGTCTAGTCTGGGGGCAACTCGACTAGACTTCACTTTACATCTTTGCGTCTAGCTTGGGGGAAGCCCAACTAGACTTCATATTTCAAACATTATGTCCCTTGAGTGGACCCTCCTTCCTTTTGAATGGTTCTCGAGGGATCCCTTTGAAAGTCTTACAACTTAGCAATGTTCTGTGTGACTATCCGTTCACTGGCTTACCCGACCACTTCCTGATGTGTTCTATCTGTAGGTAAACGTGTCACCACCTATGACTCAGTGGAGTCCCCTTTTGCTTGGTCTCCCTCATGTGAGAGTTCATGGGGGATACCTTCCTTGTAGGCTTGTGGGTTTGTAAGGTTCTTTTCTTGGTTTCATTCATATGAGAGTTCTTGAAGGGTATCCCCCCTTGTAGGACCGTGATCCTATAAGGTACTTTCCCACTTCAACTTTGTAGTTCTGAGGAACTATGAAGTCCTATACTACAATTTTGGGTTTGCTAGACCATGCTTTGCTTCCTTATCGGTTCATGTATACATCTCTTACTCTACTACTTCCTTACTACTCTATTTTACCAAAGCACTCACCAGTACTCATACTCACTAAAGTGGGGGCAAAATGTATTAACGTGAATTTGCACCACTAGTGCAAATCCCCTTTTTTCCTTTTAAGACCTTAGAGAATCAAAAGCATATTTTTTATTCCACTTAAGCCAACTATTTACATTCCACTTGGTGCCTGGTTTGTGTGTCGATGATGGTGTTTCTATCGGAGACAACCACATGGTGTGTCGATGTCCGTATGACACACTTACGTCCCTACCAGATTCTTGTGGTTGATACTATAGAGGCATTATGTTTTCAATTGGAAGTTGAAGAGTAATGCCCCTCTTCGACTGGCCTATCCTAATATGGCCATTTTTTTCCTTCTCCTTCATAATATTCACTCTTTGATCTATAGCTCTCTTTAGCAGAATTTGGGATAGAGTTTAGAAATATATTAACTCAATAGCTTCACAATTTTAAAGCATTTCCCAAGCTTTGTAGCAAATCAGTACACCGTCACTCTAACAAGGTGAGTACATGACATACACCATGGCAATAAAGGCTTGAGTCCCTCTCATTCACTCCTTCACAAGCCTTGAGCACTTTGGATGGAGGTGGTAAATCTCTTCCCTTCTCTTCTTTTTCTTTTGATTGAGTAAACATTTACTATTTTTTTGTGTTTCTTCCATATGTAGCTTGTAGTTCTTTCCTTTATCATTTCTCTATACTATTTCAAAATTAGTTGTTTGTGGAGGTGGAAACACCAAGAAAAGAGTCTGACTAAGGTAGGCCCCTATAAATCTTCAATAATTTTTCCCTTCCTTGTGTACACGTGGAGAGTTCCTGGAGCAAGCTGATGAGGAGAGCATTCTACGAGATCATCTTTGTCACCTTGGTGGTAATACATTTCCTTTATCATATTCACATTTGTTTTTCTTTCCTCTTAATCTCATTCTACTATTTTAAGTATTCCTAGACTAGGCCTGTAGTCTTCTAATAAGGAAATTGCAACAAGATAGGTTGGTTTTAGGAACATAAACTGATTTGAGTAATTTATTGCTTCCTAATTGGTGTAGAATACACTATCATAACCATTCGGAGTTCACATGTCAATCATGCATAGATATTCTAAAGCATGTAGATCTACCCAAGCAAGAATCTCAAGAGGTGATTGAGACTCCCATCAATGAGTTCTCCTTCCAAACTAAGGATGCAACTATTCTTACACGGGTTAGTCTTTCCCAAGAAGAAGTGGAAGTATCTCAGTTCCATTTCAATACCCCTACTCCAGGCGATTTACCAATGCCAAAGATGTTAATGAAAGATGAGTTAGATGATAAAGTAACTGAAGAGGCTGCTTAGGGGTCAATTGTTGAACAAATTGAGAACATAAGAGAACCTTCAACTGAGCCTAGTCTCAAAATTATTGCTGATGATCAGCAAAAGTCTGAACCGCCACATGTCACAACTGATAAATTTCCTATAGCTCCTAAAAAGAAAGAACTCCCAGCCAAAGACCAACTGTGGACTCTTAAATTTGATGGTTCTAAATCTAAAGTAGGAAGTGGAGCTGGAATTGAACTAGCCAATCCGAAAGGAAAAACTTACTTTGCTTCTTATAGATTGCAGTTTGGTTGTACTAATAATGTTGTAGAATATGAAGTAGTTGCAAGAGGGCTCATGTTTGCTCATAAGAAAAAGGTAACTGCTCTTGCAGTGATGGGAGATTCTAAGGTAATTGTGAAGCAGGTACGTAGCCAATACACGTGCCATAACAAAAGATTGGTTGCTTATAGGAATAGGGTCTGGAATTTAATAGAAGATTTTGATGCCTTTGGGATTACTCTTACTCCAAGGGAGGAAAATCAAATAGCAGATGCTCTTGTTGTTGCAGCAAGTACATTAGAGCCTATGCAAGACTCAAATCTAAAGAGGTTTTCTGTGGAATTGATTTCAATCCCTGCAATTCCTAATAATGTTAGACACTTCCAGGTGTTTAATGATGATCAACATATTTTGGCCTTTTTGGAAAATTCTGATGTTTTTGAAGGGCAGATAATTGAGGACTCTAACAAGGATCAAGGAGATTGGAATCCAGAAAGTGACAATCCAGAAGGAATAATGGATTTAAAGAGCAATAAAATCCCAAAAGGGATGATAGCATTGGAAAGGATATTTGATTCAGATCCACGAGCTTATCAGAGAATGCCTACAAAGAGTGAGGGAGGCAAGTATGAATCCGTTAATTTGACTCACTCAAGGGTAGAAAGGAACGTTCTTATAGGGAAAACTTGTCCTCAGGAAATAAAGGATGAGATAATCAAAGTCTTGAAGAAGAATATTGAAGCAATTGCTTGGAGCTATGATGACTTGAAGACTTTTGATACATCTGTCATCACACATACAATTCCTCTTAAGCTAGAAGCCAAGCCATTTTGCCAAAAGCAATGCCCAGTCAATGCATTAATTGAACCTTTGATTCAAAAGGAGGTACAAAAAATTTTGGTTGCAAGAATAATCTTTCCAATAAGACACTCTACATGGGTGGCTAATTTAGTTCCTGTAAGGAAGAAGAATGGTGAGATTAGATTGTGTGTGGATTTCAGAAATTTAAACAAGGCCTCTGAGAAAGACAACTATCCACTATCTTTGCTTGCTGAAGTATTGCAAAAAGTTAATGGATCTCAGATGATGTCTTTCTTGGATGGGTATTCCAAACACAATCAGGTCCTTGTTAGTGATGAAGATAGGATGAAGATGGCTATCACTACAAAATGGGGCACGTTTGCCTATAGAAGAATGCCATTTGGTCTAATCAATGTTGGTGCTACTTTTCAGAGGGCGATGGATGTAGCATTTAAAGATCTGATAGGAAAGTGTATAATCATCTATGTTGATGATCTAACCATCTTCTCTAAGAATAGAGAAGATCATGCTACTGATTTGGAGAAAGTACTAAAGAAATGCATAAGTTATGGTGTCTCTCTTAACCCAAAGAAGTGTGTATTTGAAGTTTCTGAAGGGAAGCTTTTAGGTCACATTATATCAAAGGAGGGAATTTCCATAGATCCTGATCAAGTAGAAGCCATCTTGAAGTTGACAAGGCCAGTAAGTAAGAAGGAGATGAGATCTTTCTTTGGAAGGATTAATTTTGTCAGAAAGTTTATAACAAGGTTTGTAGAGATTGTTAAACCACTCAATGAAATGATCAAGAAGGATGCAAAAATTGAATGGAGTGAAGATGCTAAGTCTTCTTTCATGCAAATTAAACAAGCTATATCTGAGGCACCTATTTTAACAAGCCCGAATTATTTGAAACCTTTCTATCTTTATTCTTTTGCTTCTGAACATTCATGTGCAGCATTCTTGACACAGAGAAGAAAAGAGAACGAGGAGAGACCAATTGCTTTTATGAGCTCTCCCTTTAAAAATGTAGAAGTAAGGTATTCATCAATAGAAAAACAGGCTTTTGCATTGGTGCGAGTAGTGAAGAAGTTCAGACACTACATAATCTAAAGTCAAGTGATGGCTATAGTCCCAGATCCAGCTGTAAAGTCCCTCCTAATGCAAAGTGAATTAGGGGAAAGAAGAGGGAAATGGATGGCCATTTTACAAGAATTTGATTTGGAGTTTCATCCAATGAAGCTTTTAAGAGGTCAAGGTTTGTCAAAGGCAATGGATGAAGCGGACAAAAGTATAACTTACCAATAGTACACTGTTCAATCATTCACAAAAGATCCCTGGTATATAGATTTAGTCTTTTTCCTCCTCAACAATAAGTGTCCAAAAGGAATGAATGCTACTCAAAGGAGAGCATTGAGGATGAAAAGTGCCCATTACATGCTAAAAGGGGGATCAATCTATAGGAAGAATTTCGAAGGAATCTATCTATGTTGTCTGGATCAGCAAGAAGCAAAGGATGCTATAAATGAATTTCATGGCAAGCATGGAACAGGACATGTATCAGCTGATGCTTTGGCATATCAGATTTTAAGATCAGGCTATTATTGGCCATATGTGTTTAGAGATGCACACCAACATTGCAAGACTTGTCATGTATGTCAAAATTCTGCACCTAGAGAAAGAAATCCTACAATGCCCCTACAACCAGTATATGAGGTAAGGCCGTTTGCTCAATGGGCACTTGATTTTGTAGGTGTGATTAATCCAAACTCTTCTATAGAACATAAATTCATCTTTACTACAACTGATTATTGTACAAGTTGGACGGAGGCACAATCTTGCAAGAATAGCACTATGGAGGTGGTTATCAAGTTCCTAACAGAGAATATCACAACTAGGTTTGGGGTTCCATTTTCTCTAGTATGTGATAATGGTCCTGCTTTTTCTTCTGCTGATTTTATTTCATGGGCATATGAGCATAAGATTGTGCTGAAATATTCTTCCAATTATTATCCTCAGGGGAATGGAGTGGCTGAGTCCACAAATAAGAATTTCTTGGAAGTAATAAGAAAGTTGTTAGAAAATAACCCTAGGTACTGGCATACCCAGTTGAGATTTGCCTTATGGCCAGATCAAACCAGAATCAAAGCAGCCCTAGGAAATTCACCCTTTAAGTTGGTTTATGGCCAAGATCCAATCTTTCCCATTCATTTACAGATACCTGATTTGAAATTCATGCAGGAGTTTTATTCAAAGGATTATAGGTGTAGACATGCAAAACTGACATCATATATCTCGCTCTAACTAACATCAAATTCTGCTATTAATTAATTAAAGCAATTTATTGATTAATTCACTAAGGTTCATTAAATAAATCAAAATTATTTAATCAAATCCTTAAAGTTCTTCTCATTTGATTTATCAAATGTCACTTCTTAAAATCCCCTAAGTTAATTAATCTAAATTAATTGACTTCTAAATCATGATTAGCATTCTCTAGCTTTTGACTCAACTAGAGTCAAATCTAAACTCCTAACTAACCCACCCACTTGCATCAATAAATCAATTTATTGATTTATTAAAAAGAGTTATTTTCCCTCAATAACTCTCATCTTTGACTTTTTTGGACAAAGATTATTCCCCCCAAAACTCTCAACAACATGCATTTATTAACATTTTTCAAATTTGAATGGGCACATTGGCCAAAACTTGCACAAGCTTTGACCAATCCCATTATGACAAGTGTCTCTATCCTATTGGATGGGATTTAGTCCCACATTGCCTAATTTTGGCCTCTCTTCTATCAACTTTTCCTATAAATGCAAGCCATCTTCTCTCATTTCTACAACACACTTTGAAGGCATCAAAACTATAGGCAACTTGAGCTCATAGCAACTCATTGTCTATCTCATTTAGCTTGGAAAAGGGTTCGGAAAGGGCTCTCTCACATCTTCATGGAGGGCACCAATCCATCATAGAATAGGTTCACATTTGGCGTGCATAAACAAAGGTGTTGACATCAAAGTTGAAAGCAAGGTGTTAAAGGTGAAATCAAGGTTGACATCAAGATTGAAGTTGGAGGCTGACATCAAATGAAAACAAAGGCGAAGTGGAGTTGGGAATTATTTTTTGAAACCAAAACTTGAAAAGCATTTTTTAATGCTTGTTTCAACAATCTTGGAGCTTCCACTTACTACCCTTTTTTTTCTGTTTTTAGCTAACTCACCTTTCAATTTGGGCTTAAAATCAATCAATGACTTGATCTTTTCGAAGTTGGTTAAAATTTAACCTTAGATACTTACTAGATTTCAATTTGGGATTAAAATTGAACAAGGCAACTTCACATTTCAATTGGTGTTTTTAAAACGAACTCATCATTGCTTTGAGGAATTTAAAATTGAACATGTGTACTTTGTGTTTTGTAAACTTTTTTGCAAAGTAGTGTCATTTAAAAAGGTGTATGCGCTTCTCTCGCACTTCACGGTGATCTTGAGAATCAAAAGTCTTTTTGATGACCCTAAGTTGCATAAAATATTGCCTCCACACTTCAATTTGGGCATTTAAAAATTGAACAAAACATGCGAGTGTGAGCATGATATATTGCGGAGGTTCTCCCCTTTTTTTTTCAACAAGGGTTGTGTGAACGACGGGATATGTTAGCTCGCTATTGTTTATCTTAGAGGGCCTGCCTTGTGGGAAAAAGTAATCACCCAAGGGAACAACCCAACCGGGAACACGCTAAAGCCAAGCGACTTCCAACTGGTTTATAAGTGTGGATATTGGAACAAAGGCCAATATCATGAGGATTATTCCGACGATATGGACAGCAATGGACTCTCGTCGATGTTGGATAATCCCCCACGGACGGAATGCCCGAATTAGAACCCCTTGTTTAGAAATTGGCCAAAACCTTGTCTATCTTGTTGGTGGAAGAGGTCATGTCCTTTGAAGCCGCCCCACATAACATGTGGTCTTGTTGTGGAAATGGAAAGTATGCCATGGGAGATTCATGGGTACTAATGCTTGGCTGACCCGAATAAGTGAGTGTCGTGGAGGGGAGCCAGTGTGGTCAAGCATTTAGCCATTCGCACAAGATATGCGCAGCTGGATTTATCCAAGTGGGAACCCAACAAGGTATTGTCTCATCAACCTAGGAGTGTGAAAGTGCTTGGAAAAAACACATTGCTTGATCTTGAAAACATTTGGAAAACAAACATACACAAAAACCTTGAAATTTCAAACACCTTGTGGGGAACAAATACCTATTGACAAAATTTCCCACTCTTGCTTTCCCTAGGAATCACATTCCTAGAGGTTTCTAAGTGTGCAAATTCTATCATCATTTGTTTCCAATAAGGATAAACATAAGGAACTTTTTCCCTATTTTCCTCTATTTCCACACAAAGGACATTGTGGGATGAGAAAGAGAATGGGACACTAGACATATAGTTTGAAAAAACTAAGCAAGCAAGTGTCTTGGATAAAAAGAACTTCATTTAACCAAGATAAAGAGACAAATTGGATTACACATGTGTTTTCTAACATGATTTCCCGCAAGATCAAAATCCCAAAGCCAAAGTTCAAGAAACTTAGTCTAAAAGCTCGTGAGGAGCGTCTTGAGAGACTTTTCGAATTCAGGGAAAGATTGGTTTATAACTTTTACAGAAAAGCCTCAAGGAACAATCCAGCATTATATGCATTTTATTGTCAACAAAATCTCGAATTATTTCAAAGGTTTGCATTTCTCCCATAGGAAGTCAAGCGTGTTCTTCAACACCAAGGTTTTGTAGAAAGAGAGTCACATCTAGGTTAAGGTTCAAGATCAAAGTTGTCATTCCCATTCATTCATCCATCAAATCAAAGTCTCATTTCATCATCAAACCTTTTTGAGAACTCTAGAATCAAACATCACACTAAACTTAGAGGGCTAAATCAACATCATCATATCTTGGCTTAACACACTTAGCCAACATGGTCTCAAATCATTGAACTAATTTTCTTTGAGATAACACAACTTCTTAAAGTCTATTAGTTCTCCAAAACATTGGCATAACACACTTTGTCAATTCATCCATCTTTGTGCAAGTTCCCTTAGGATAACACAACTTCCTAGGGAAACAACTTCACAACCAATCTTGTTTGACTTAACACATCTAGTCAAATTATCACATTCAAATCAAATCAAAATCCCTTTCAAAGTTTAGCACATACATTCAAAAAGCTTTCCAAAGGTTTCATTCACTCATCTCATCCATTTTAACCCATCACCATCATCACCATCTTTGATCTTTTAGCTACCCTAGTTCTTCTCTTTTTGGACTTAAAAGATTAGGATCAAACAAATCCCTATTTTTGTGGTTCAAACTCAATCTCAACACAAGAGGAGCATGGAATATAAATTTGATCCATCCATCATGAGCAATTCGATTCAACCAAACTATCCAAGCCTTGCAATACCATTTGATTTCCAAAGCTTGTACAATGCATACATGGGAGCATTATCTCATACAAACATCAATGGTACAACGAATGTGAGTATGCCCGATCCAAAGTTTGGAACACCTTTCCCAATGATAGATTTAAATTCAAGTCCAAATCTGCAAATCTATCAACCAAACGCTCAATGCATGAGTTTTCCAAACAACATTATCCCACAAAATCCATACATACCAAGTGCAACTTTACCAAACATGACCATTTCAAATCCACACTTGGTAAACTTTGGGGTTGACATGTTTTCAAATCCCCCTAATGTTATTCAAAATCCTAGCAATATATTGGCAACTCCATATGTTGATTCAAGTCAAGGTAACACCATGCAAAATCAAAGTTACCTAAATCAAGGCAATATGATTCCCAACCACAACAATATTCAATTTCAATCTATCATGCCAAATCAAAACAACATACCAAATCATCCCATTTTGCCATCGATATCGCAACAACAGATGGAAACCATCCAAGCAACCCCAACAATCAACACCATTCCCATACCACCACCACCACCACCACCACCAAAACACAACACAACCAATTCATTCTCCATCATGTTGCAAGCCCAAGCTCAAGCTCAAGCACAAGCCGCACAAGCACAAGCACAAGCCCAAGCTCAAGCTCAAGCTCAAGCCCAAGCGCAAGCTCAAGCCCAAGCTCAAGCTCAAGCCCAACAAAAGACACAAGCTCAATACCAAGCGCAATTGCAAGAAATCCACCTGCAAGCCTACCACCAAGCCCTGCAAGACTTTCAGGCACAACACCAAGCTAAACAACAAACTTTGTTGGCACAACAGCAGCTCGACCAACAATAAGAATTGTTGGCAAAACAGTAGCTAGACCAACAACAAGCGTTACTAGCTCAACAACAACTCGACCAACAACAGGCTTCATGGGAACAATAGCAGATGGACCAACAACAAGCGCTATTGGAACAACAACAACAAGATCAACAACAAGCATTGTTGGCACAAATGCAAGCTTACCAACAAGCCCTAAATGCACAGCCGAGCTTGCAGCAAATGCCAACCAGTACACTCCCCACCCATCAAACACCTCCAACACCTCACCACTCATTCATCCCACCCCCCGACCCAAGCAAGGATGTCGCAACACAGATCAAATTGCTTTCGCAGCAGGTGTTGGACTTGCAAGCAGGAAAAACCACAAGGACACTAGGCAACTTGTGCCCTTATCCGTTCGATAGAAGTCTCACCATGGCACCGTTTCCAAAGGGATTCGAGATCCCCAAATTTGATAAGTACAATGGAACGGGCAACCCTGAAAACCATGTCAGGGAATTTCAGGTGCACTACATGGAAGTCGCATATGATGACACGTATCTAATGCGGCTCTTCCCTCGAAGCCTGACTGGTCCAGCTATGGAATGGTTTTCTCGCCTACCCACGGGCATTAAAACATTCGAGGAAATTGTGGAGGCTTTCCTTAAAAATTATGCTTTTAATATGGGTGCGGATGTCAGTTTAGAAGAACTATCTGCACTCAAACAAAGAAGAGGAGAGTCATTCGCATCCTTCTTGCAAAGATGGCGATCCAAGGCCAATCAGAGTAAGTGGACCATGCTAGAGGAACAACAAGTTTGCACCATCATAGCCAACCTAGATGAAAACTTGGCATTCTACCTAAAAATGCAGTGCATCACATCTTATGATCAACTAATTCCAAAGGCGCTCAACATCGAAAGAGCCCTTACTGCGCAAGGAGGCGTACCTACATTCACTCCACCACAGGATAACTGCCTGTCCAACAACTACAATGATAAACCTTGACCATGGTCGAGGAACAAAAATATCACGAACGACGGCATGGTTGATGCTAAGGTAGTCATTAGTGCTCCTAAGCAAAATACCCAAAATCATCATCATCCGCAAAATCATAACCACAACAATGTGCAAGCTAATGCGATAGTAGCATAGTCACAACCAACTTCCACCAGCCAAGTCAACAATGTGGGTAATCAAGGAGGACCACCTCCCCATAACAAGTTTCCCCCCAAGAGAAAGTTCACAGCCCTCGGTGAATCGATTGAGTCTGTCATGAAGAAATTGGTCAAAGAAAACTTAATCAAAATCTTTAACTCCGAACAATGCACGGAGCCCATGACCAAACCACCTTGGTACAATGAGAATCTCCTGTGTGACTTTCACAAAGTCAAAGGACACACCACCGCCAACTGCATGAGACTCAAGAATATCATCCAAGACCTCATCGAGGATAAGGTCATCAACATCGAGCAGCCAGCCGGAAACCAAGACCTGAAAAATCTACACGAATCCGATGCTGAATCATAATCAGGGAAATAACCAAGGGAATAATAAGGGTAAACGAAAGTATGCTAGTGCCAATCTAGTATACGAAGAGATAGTCGGATGTGTCGACGAGTTGGTCACTGTCATAAATATCAAGGGAACCAACATTGACTGTGGAGTCACCACACGACGTGGAAAAGTTACCATTGCTGGGGCACCTGCTAAGACCCCCATTACCAACAAAAAGGCCGTCCCCTATGACTACAATGTAATTTACCAACTGAAGAGAACACCCGCACAAATATCCATCATGGAATTACTAAAAATCTCTGCCGCTCATCGACAGATCCTGGATGAAGCACTAGCTGCCTCTACCGTCGCTGCCACCCTTGACACAGAGCAATTTCAGGCTATGGTAGGTAACATCGTTACCCTGAATCTCATCACATTTTTGGACGAAGATTTCCCCCCACAGCCATCTCATAACTGGGCACTTCACCTCCAAATCCTAGTTCATAAAAAGAAAGTCAAGCGAGTCCCGGTAGATGGTGGTGCAGGTCTTAATATTTGTTCTCTGAAACTTATAAAGAAATTGGGATTCACCGAGGATTCCATCAATAAAAAAAAAACTATCACCATAAGAGCATATGATGACCAAGAAAGAGTGTCTCAGGGCACTATCAAGATCCCCATCCAAGTCGGGCCAGCAATCATGGAAACAACTTGTCAAGTTCTTGACCTTGATTTGCCATACAACATCCTCCTGGGACACCCATGGATACACGGAATGGAGGCAGTGGCCTCAACCTATCATTAGTGCATTAAGTTCTCATATCAAAACGAGGAGGTTACCATATATGGGGATCCCGAACCCTTCGCCTATTGCAAAAACTTGGAAGCCAAGTTTTACAAGATCCCTCAAGTACCTGAAAAGGATGAAGGACCATCCACTTCATACATAGACCCAGCTAATCTCGCCTCCACTTCTGTGATAGAGACACCCGCCATCCCCGACATATCCGAGATCAAGAACATGATACAGGACAATGGATGCGGTGTTTATAGAATGAAGAGAAATGCTTTTGTTGTAGGAGAGTTACCACAATCTCCTAGATCACATGGGCAACCACAATTGACTCAAACACCTGTCCGCACTAGAACAGAACCCTCTAGATTCCAGAGTTGGGGGGATCTCAGTCAGCAAAATGTGGACGAGGAGGACATCACAAACACTCTGTACCAAGATGAAAGACCCACTCCCACCCTACCCATGGAGGAAAAAAATAGAGGGTTACAAATGATGTTCGGCATGGGCTATAACAGGAATGAAAGCCTAGGAAGAAACAATGATGGATGGTTGGAGCCCATCATTGTAGAAAGAAGAACACAGAACCTTGGCCTCGGCTATACCCCTCCGAGTATAACTATGCATGGCAGAAGTGTTCCTAATAGGGCAGTCAGGTCCTCTCCTCGGGTCTCGGCAACTAACCTTAGATTACCCGTATCCATAGGCCTACCTCTCGATAACTTCACATTTGACATAACTGACGTTTGTAGTAGTAGTGACGACGATGACACCATAGGTGGCTTACCTAGGCTCTTTGAAGATTCCACCTTACTGATGATTAGTGTCTCACCCACTGAGCCAATCCAACAAACCCACCAAATCCACTTAGTGTACCCCCAACTCATCGATCACGACCAATGGGGACCGCCGATTCTAGACTCGTTCGAAAATGATGAGGCTCTCTCGGAATTCATGGGACTAAGGGATATTGTACCATGTGGAGATCACAAGGCAGGATTTGATATCACTCTAGACACACGAGCATACTATGGGGAGACGATTGAGTCCTTCAGTCGCAAAAGAAAAAGATCGAGAATAAGCTCGGAGTTATTGAGCGAAAACCACACTGTGGCACTCTCTAACCATAAAATAGTAAAAATAAAGGACGCATCCAATGGCGAAAACCTCTCTGAGGTGCCAGAGGATGAAGGATTCAATCTTCCCCCTACTACTCTACACCAGGAGAAGTCAACAGTATTGGCAGAACAGTGCAACCCAGTCAACTTAGGAACAGAATCAGAACCACAAATTACCTTCTATGCAGAATCCCTCCTAGAAGAAGAACAAAAACTACTGGCAGCTTTCCTAAAGGAGAGGAGGGCAAATTTTGCGTGGACCTATGCAGACATGCCAGGCCTGGATCCTGAAGTAGTAGTGCATCATTTGGCCGTTCACCCCGGAGCAAAACTAGTCAGACAGAAGCTAAGGAAGATGCACCCACAAATAGCCTTGCTTGTAAAGATTGAGCTACAGAAACTTCTGGATGTTGGCTTCATACGCCCGATTGACTATCCAGAATGGGTATCTAACCTCGTACTAGTCTCAAAACCGAAAGGGGGCATCCGCATCTGCACTGATTTTAGAGACCTAAACAAAGCATGTCCCAAGGATGACTTTCCACTACCCAACATTGACATGATAGTGGATATGACGGTCGGACATGAGATGCTTTCCCTAATGGATGGTTTCTCGGGGTACAACCAGATATTGATCGCAAAAGAAGACCAACACAAGACAGCATTCACATGTCCTTGGGGCACCTACTGCTGGAACGTAATGCCATTTGGGTTGAAGAATGCAGGAGCTACCTACCAAAGAGCCATGACATTAATCTTCCATGACATGATCCACAAAACAGTCGAAGATTATGTAGATGACATACTTGCTAAATCAAAGAAGAGACAAGACCATATAGCAACTCTAAGTGCTATCTTTGACAGGCTCGAACAATATAAGGTTAGACTCAACCCGAAGAAGTGTGTCTTTGGGGTGCAATCAGGGAAGCTGCTAGGATACATAGTTTCAATGAGAGGGATAGAGGTAGACCCTGCAAAGGTAAAAGCAATCCTCGAAACGAAAGCACCAAGAACGTTAAAACAACTAAGAGGATTGCAAGGAAGACTCCAGTCCATCCGAAGATTCATAGCACAATTGGGAGATAAACATATTGCCTATTCACACCTACTTCACAAGGGAGTAGCTTTCAGATGGAATGACAAATGCGAGCAAGCATTCAACAAAATAAAAGAATATCTACTTACACCACCTATATTGATGCCACCAATTGTGGGGAAATCATTAATCCTATATATCTCTGCAACAACAGCCACCCTGGGGCCCTTTTAGCCCAACATGATGAAAGGGAACCGAGCGGGCTATCTACTACATCAGCAGAACAATGGTGGGACATGAGCTCAATTACACGTCAATAGAGAAAGCTTGCCTAGCATTGGTATTTGCGGCTCAGAAATTCAGACACTACATGCTAGTGCACCAAATCAAGTTGATTGCCAAAATAGACCCTCTAAAGTACCTATTGACAAAAGCAGCACTTACAGGTAGAATGGCTAAGTGCGTAATGATATTATCTGAACATGATATCGAGTATGTAGAACGAAAAGCCATAAAAGGGCAAGTCATTGTAGATCAGGTGGCAGAAGATCCCCTCTACACAGATAATCCACTCATATCAGAATTCCCAGATGAGTCCCTTTTTAACCTTGATGCAACAGACCACTGGAAGCTATACTTTGATGGCTCTCACACACAACATGGGTCAGGAGCTGGTGTATTTTTCATCATGCCACAAGGAGACTGCATACCTAGATCATACAAGTTGGCATTCCCTTGTACTAACAATATAGCAGAATATGAAGCTTTGACCATAGGACTCAAGATTGCAGCACAATGGCGAATCATGGCACTAAAAGTCTATGGCAACTCGCAACTTATCATCAACCAAGTCAATGGCGAATACCAAACCAAGGATGATAAGCTCACACCATACAAGAAGGTGGTAGAAAGCCTCAAGGAATCTTTCATCGACATTACCTTTGAGAAGATACCAAGGACAAACAACAAAGTAGCTGATGCAATGGCGACAATTGGATCCTTACTCGACATCCCTCGTAATGTCTCAAAACATGAATTCCTCGTAGAGCAGCTTCTCGTACCCACATTCGAGGTACCAGAGTCAGAATACGCATGTGAACTCATTGGTCCCGGTGATCTTTGGTATCATTATATATACACCTACCTAAAGTTAGGAATCCTCCCCACTGATATCACCCCGAACCTAAAACACACTTTCATCAAAAGGACACCACGATTCATCATCCTAGGAGAAAACCTCTTCCGTAGGAGTACCGGTGGAACCCTGTTACATTGTTTAAAACCTGAGGAAGCCCTGACTGCTCTAACCGAGGTACATAATGGCACGTGTGGGTCACACTCAAGTGTTATGACCTTGGCTAAAAAGTTGCTAAGAACAGGGTACTATTGGCCGACAATGGAAAAAGAGGCACACAATTTTGTCAGAAAATGCTTGCAATGCCAACAGCATGGAGACCTTATTCATGCACCAGCTCAAGAACTGCATCCTATTGTTACACCTTGGCCCTTTTCACAATGGGGGCTCGATCTCATTGGTAAAATATCACCCACCTCATCCAACGGCTATAAATTCATTATCACCGCCACCGAATACTTCACTAAGTTGGTCGAAGCAATTCCCATGACCTACATCACCAGAAAGCAGATATCCAAGTTTATCCTGAATTACCTCATTTGTCGGTACAGTGTCCCCCAATCCATTATCTCTGATAATGGGACACCTTTTAAGAATTAGGATTTCCATGACTTGTGTGAAAAATTCAAAATCAAGCATCGCTTTTCCACTCCGTATTATCCACAAGGCAATGGCCAAGCAGAAGCCACCAATAAAACCATTTTGAAAATCCTCAAGAAAATAGTCAATGACTCTAGTCGTGATTGGCATCTGCAGTTAAATCCTGCCTTATGGGCCTACCGCACCAGCATCCGCACGCCAACAGGTGCCACCCCATTCTCTCTGGTCTACGGATCAGAGGCCATACTCCCCATTGAGATCAAGCTCCCATCACTAAGGATATCACTACAAAACCTTATCACAGATGAGGAATACAGGGTCACAAGACTCAATGAGCTGGAATTACTAGATGAAAGGTGCATGGATGCCCTTAATCATCTACAAGTGTACCAAAATCGCCTAAAAAGGAGCTACAACAAGAAGATCAGACAACGCACTTTCCAAGTTGGTGACCTTGTGCTAAAAGAAAACCAAAAGAACGTGCCAAATCTAGATATAAAGGGAAAGTTTGAGCCCAACTGGCTGGGACCTTTTGTCATCACTACAAGTTACACATCAGGGGCATATCAACTAGCAACACTAGAAGGCGAGCCTCTGCAGGAGCCTCTGAATAGCTCTCACCTCAAAAAGTTTTATGCCTAAACCTTGCAAGGTATAGAACCAAAAAATACAAAAACAATCAGAAAAAGTCTTGAAAAAATGGTTACCTTGATGAAAACCTGGCAAACAGGCATCTTGGTGACAACAAAAAAAATCAAAAGATCAAAAAATCCAAAAAAAATCAGAAAAGGATTGAAAAATAGTAAAGAGAAAAATCGTCCTCTAGTGAAAACCACTTCAGTGGCGCTTTGGGCAAGTACCTTGGTGAAAACCTGGCAAACAGGCATCAAGTGTAAATAAAGCACCTTCCCCATCTATCAGGATCTGCACGACCCATCCATTCCATTGCATTCCACTCATCCACTAGCATCCATACCATAGCCTGCGTTGGTATCTGTACTATATTCCACCATTGGAACTACTTGGCATTTCAAAGGTTAGTCTGTCCCACCTTTATCGAAGTAGTCTATCGCACCACACTGGGGGCACGTTCTCGCAACATCGGATCGAATTCGTGTATATTCTCATGATCTTTTTCAAAAACTCATTCAAAAAACCAAAAACATTCAAAAAATCCATCAAAAATTTCAAAAACATCTAGAAAAATCATCAAAAATCCAAAAACATGTCGAAATATCAGAAAATCTTCAAAAATTTCATCATTAAGTCTTGTCAATTTTTTCTACCTTGTTGAACTACATCGTCTCTGAGCTTGAACGTAGGCAAGGCTGATCTTTGATCATCCCCCGAGACAGTTGGGTCAGTCCTGTAGGCATCCATCGCATTGGCAATCCGTTTGCCCATCTAGTCTACATCTTAAGTCAGTCCTTTAGGCAATAAAATGGCAATTTGTTTGTCCATCTTTTCATCAAGTCAGTCCACCACTAGTCGAACTACGTGGTCTCTGCGTATATAACGTAGGCAAGGCTAATCTATGGATCAGCTCCCGAGACCCCTAGGATAGGTCTTTAAGTTAGTCTGTTCATTGTAAAATCTTGAAAATACCAAAAACATTTGTAAAACATCCCAAAATTCCAAAAACAGCCTCAAAACATTTGAAAAAACCAAAATGGTGCATCCATTTCATCTCGCTTTCACCCGTGATTGTCATCACTCATAATAAATCATCGTCGCTTTCACCCTTTGGTGAGTTAGTCAGAAGCAAGTTTAGCAGGTTCTAAAGTGAACACCTAATCGTCAAAGTCTCGAAGGTCTAAGTCAGTAAGTCAGCAAGTTGGTCAACTCGGAGTATCAATAGCTTATCACGCAATCAGTCTCACCAAAACCCTGATCACTACATGTCCTAGGATGAAGCTTTCCTGCGATGGACATAAGCATCAGGTACCCCATAGTAGTTTAGTCTTGGCTAGCGATACGAAGAACATTAGCTTGTTTGTTTACTTTATTTTGGTCTTTTTGACTTATCTTATTTTGCGCTCATTCCAAGGACCTCTCGATGATGCCTAAACAAAACAGGTTTAGAGAGAAAGGAATGGGGCAACGATCATTATCTTTTTATCTGTTATGCTTGTTGGATATTCTTGTAAAATAAATTCGTCATGCATATTTTGTTTTGTTTGTAGGAAGGATGTTTTAGGTATCTTGTTGACCACATAAGAAGGCTTGCCTTCTTATGTTTTGGCCCGAGATGTCTAGAATTTTTGAACTGCATTCTGAATAAGGTTATGTTTGTCAAGTGTGAACAAGAGTACTCCTATCTGATTGTCGAGTCAAAGTCCATCACACTAGGCACAGCGCAATCCTGGTTCTTAATACCTTGATGCATCGCAACTATGTGTGCTATCAAACATAAAGAGAGGTATGCTCTCTCCCATCCCTAGATAAGCAACACATCATCATCATTCATCGTCATATCCAATAAAGTCTTGATGACTAGGAGACTTGTTGGACTTCTTCATCTTCTTGAATTTAAGGGTTCATCCCTCTCATTCTTCTATCTTCTTTCACGCTAACAATGCATCCATCTTGCATCCGTATTCTCATTTCGCATAATCATGTCATACCATCATATCAGGACAACATCATCCATCTCATCCATCTCACATGCATTGCATAATCATTTAAAGTTGTTTACAATAATATAAATTTGTTATTCTAAGCATCTTCCGAACATCTCATCTACATCATCATTATCATATAGTCTAACCATCCATACATCCATTTTGAACCTCTTTGTCATGAGATCCACCTCAAATTGTATCTTTTCACTTGATCTCTCGAGGGGGCAATGTACTAACGTACTTATTTTCCACTGGGACATCCGAAAAAACCAAAGAATTTTTTAATTTCAATGCCGGGAACATCATTCTTTGAACCAATGCAACGAGTACATTGCTTCAAAGAGGGGAAAAATGTAGACATGCAAAACTGACATCATATATCTCGCTCTAACTAACATCAAATTCTGCTATTAATTAATTAAAGCAATTTATTGATTAATTCACTAAGGTTCATTAAATAAATCAAAATTATTTAATCAAATCCTTAAAGTTCTTCTCATTTGATTTATCAAATGTCACTTCTTAATATCCCCTAAGTTAATTAATCTAAATTAATTGACTTCTAAATCATGATTAGCATTCTCTAGCTTTTGACTCAACTAGAGTCAAATCTAAACTCCTAACTAACCCACCCACTTGCATCAATAAATCAATTTATTGATTTATTAAAAAGAGTTATTTTCCCTCAATAACTCTCATCTTTGACTTTTTTGGACAAAGATTATTCCCCCCAAAACTCTCAACAACATGCATTTATTAACATTTTTCAAATTTGAATGGGCACATTGGCCAAAACTTGCACAAGCTTTGACCAATCCCATTATGACAAGTGTCTCTATCCTATTAGATGGGATTTAGTCCCACATTGCCTAATTTTGGCCTCTCTTCTATCAACTTTTCCTATAAATGCAAGCCATCTTCTCTCATTTCTACAACACACTTTGAAGGCATCAAAACTATAGGCAACTTGAGCTCATAGCAACTCATTGTCTATCTCATTTAGCTTGGAAAAGGGTTGGGAAAGGGCTCTCTCACATCTTCATGGAGGGCACCAATCCATCATAGAATAGATTGTATTTCCTTTTCTCCATGCATGTTTGATTTAGTTTTAGCATTTTGTTTGGAGTAATGGTATATGTTATTCTATGAGGATGCTAGTCCATATACTCAATATGTGAGATTTTGGCATCCTACAATAGGATTGAGGTTAGACTACTTAACTTATTAAATATGGAAGAACAAAGAGATGCTACTTTGCAGAAATTCTCTAAACATTAGGTTGTTGTCAAACGCTGGTTTGACAAGAGAGCCAAGGTAAAAGCTTTTAGAATATCAGACCTTGTGTTGTTATGGGATAAGGCTAAAGAAAAGAAGGGAGATCATCAAAAGTTTGATAGACTTTGGTTAGGTCCCTATCAAATAGTTGAAATCTCAGGAGAGAATGCTTTTCATTTAAGTACCTTAACAGGAGAGTTTGTTCCGTTACATGTTAATGGTCAGTTTCTCAAGTACTATTTTGGTGCATAGAAAGGTTTGATATTTTGAGAGGAAAATGTATTATACTGTATCATATGTAATTAATTTTTTGGTTTTGGTTTTTTTTTTTGTTCTAGTTTTTTTAATTTGTTTAGTAGGATTTTTTTTTTTTTTTTAGTTTCTATTTGTTTTGTTTTTTCTTTGTTTTTCTTTCTTTTTGTTTTTGAGTTTTTGTTTCATTGGGGATCTTTATTTTTTTCATCTCAAAATTTGGGGTTGTTATTCAAAGTATACTATTGGTACTAGGAGAGAAATTGGTTTAGGTATTCTCATCATAATCATTGAAAAGGATTTCATTCTAAAAAATTATGTTTTATGATCATTCTAGTTTGGGTTTGAGAAGTTATTTAAAGGTAAGAAGATATATTGTGAATATCCTATGCATTGTTATCAAAAGAAATTTATCACCAAATTAGATAAAACATCTGCATGAGTAAATGCTTATTTATTTTAGAATAACTCTATCTTTGATTCAAGTGAAAAATCTGATTCCAAGACTATCATGAAATCCATTGTAGTACTCAACCCACATTTTAGATTCATTGAATCTGAGTATTGAGAGATGCATAAAAGAGTTTCCATAAAAATAAAAATAAAAGAAAGAAAGAAAAGGAAAGTTCAATATCAAGTGGGTAATCAAGTATCTCTATCAGGGCTATGGACGCCTGGTTGGCAGTAGAGCAATGCTTTGTGAGAACTAGAGGTATCTCCATTGGGGCTATGGACGTCTATATGGCAGTAGAGCAATACCCAGGATTTTACTGCACGATAGTTAAAGGATTCAACTCAGGTAGCTTGAATTTAAGGTAAAGTTGATCAAAGAATAGAGAAAGTATCTATGAAGAATGATGCACAATATAAGCACAGACTTAGATTCAAAGATAACTCATGGGCACATACATCTGAGAGTCTAGCTCAAACTTATCCTACAAATATCTGATTTTATTCAAGTTAAAATGTTTATAAGTCAGTTGTTTTTGGGTGACTGAAATTTTCTTTGGGTATCTTCAAAATGGGTAAACCATTTTCCTAGCCAAGTCACCATTTGTTATGCCTTGCATAACCACCCCATCTTTTTCCTTAGTCAAAATGGGTCCCCCTTGTTTTTCTTTATCTTTTTTTCTGTTTTTGAGTCTGTCGGAGTCGGAATCGGAACTGAATTGGGTTCTGAAAGTTCTTTTGAGACTTGTTTTGGTTCCATCCCGACAGTCTTTTCTTTTGCCTTTTTTTTTGGGTCTTTAGCTGAAGCGGAGCTGGAGTGGGTATTAGGATGATTGTTATCAAAATTGCAAAATCACAAATCGATTATGATCTTGCCTCTGCTATTTTAATTTTTGCTTAGTCTCGTTCTTTGTGTTTTGTTTTATTAGCTCGGTCTTTTACTTTACTTTCTGTATTTACTTTTGTTTTGTTTTTAGTTGGCAGACCCAGAACCAGAATGGGAATGGGGTTTGGAAATTTTATAAATTTGAGATTCCATTTCCACTTTAGTTCTGCCCCCGCCACTTTTTGTCATTGACTTTTTAACTGAAGTTGCACTACAGATGAGTGCTCATTCTCTTACAGTTCTAACTCCACATTTATTATGCTTTAATGCATTAATGGTGGTTGCCGGTGTAGGTAGAAATTCACATATTTACCTTTATTAAGCGTTAAGCTGATCAATATTGTTATTGTTAAAGATCTAAGAGTGTGAAGGAGCAATAGTAGAGTTAGTTTGAGCAAATTGATCGAGATAGAGAAGGGATATTGTGTGCGAATCGATTCAGAAAGTTAGCTCAGGTTTGTTTGCGTTTGAGGTAGGTTTCTTATTTTTGTTGTTCTTTGTTGATTTGCGGTCGTGATTGTTGTGTTCTGCTTTATATTTTCTCATGTGTTCAATCATTTTGTTTTAATATGATTGAATGAGTAGGTTCTTGTTTGGTCTTGTTTCTCTTGCTTTAAATCTTTGTTTTCTTGTACGTTAATGTCGTTTCTTTCTATTTTTAGGCATAGTCGCTTTCACGTCTTAATCATGATTGCGTCATGTTTGTTTTTGGTTTGCGGTAGATTAGATTAGATTAAGGGTTTTTTTTTAATGGCGTTTGTAAAGATTACAAATCTATAGTGAGGTAGATTAGAGGGTTTACAGTGAGTTAGGGTAGATTAGATTTATTATTTGATTAGGGTTTCATCGTGTGTTTGGGTCTGGTAAAATGGCAAGCTTTAAACCCATGCCGAAGTTTTATCAGGTTTGTTAGATTAGGGTTTCGTATCGCTTGATGATTACAATTAAATAAGATTTAAATAATGGCCCTAAAATGCAATTGTTCCCCACGGTCATATGAGGGTAGAGTTTTAAAGCTCCTTTTCCGTTTTATAGTGACCTAGGTTTTAATCATGAAGTTGTGTTGAAAATGAATAAAGTATTTAATGACGTCATGATTAAAGTAGCCAGAGGCGGGATTGGAATAGATTATGGACCTGAGAGTTTTGTTTTACAAAATTCATCGATTCCATATCTATCCTATTTCCGACTCCAAGTTCTAAAAAGGTTTCCTTGAAGCATATGATAACATTGGCGGAGGCGGGATCAGAATAGATTATGAACTTAAGAATTTTGTTTTGCAAAATTTATCGATTCCATTTCTATCCCGTTTCCGGCTCTAAATGTAATAAAAGTCTTCTTTGAAAAGGTAATGATAACCTAGACAGAGGCGGAGGCAGAGTTGAATCCAGATATGAAAATTGGAAAATTGGAAGAAAAACAAATCCTATTTATGTTCTGATCTCGATTCCAACCACTATCTCGGTTCCAACCTTGAGCCCGTTTGTTATTCGGTGAGGTATCTTTATTAGTTTTTGCTCCAAGTCCGATAGTGTTGTAAAAAAGATTTTTTTGAGCTTTTGTCTGGTTCCGACTCTGATCTATGTGTAACAGGTGTATTTTAAAAGCATGTTTTATGACGATATCTACATATCTAATTAGAGGTTTGCTTGTAGGAAAATTGAAAGATGTCAGGAACGTCCAGAGAAGCTGCTCGAACGAATCAACTAGCTGGAACATCAAAGACAGCACCAAAAATAAAGAAGATGAAACCAGAACAGCTGCCTTATACATTGAGGTATGATTATAGGAATCCAGTGGTGAAAGTGAGCAAGGTGGAATCAAACTGGTCAGATATCACGGATACAATTTGGGCCAGTACAACTTTGAATAATTACATGAAGAGACCTTTGCAAAATGAGGAAACTTGATAGGGAGAACACAAAGGATTGTTGACTCTATTCTTGCACATAGCATTGTGTTTCCTTTATCAGTTCAGTGTCCGGAGTTGATATTGAGAGTAGCCAGTACTTACAATCCTGCTACAAGACTATGCATGGATTCACAAAATAATGTGATTATAGATCTTACTTTGCAAATGTTCCAAAGTATATTTAATGTTCCTAATCCCAAGAGCTTGGTGCAGCTAACTGAAGCAGAGGTATTGGAGAAATCAAGCAAGCATAAAGACTCCAATAAGTCACACTTGAACAAAAAATGGTTAAACACAGAGAAGAAATCTTTAAGCAAGCTTGCAGACCAGCCAAAGAGGGCAGATTTCAAGGAGGTATCTGACTTAATATTAATGTTTTCCAGAGTGTTTGGGAAGAGGGATGCCTTCCACTTCAAGGAATGGATGTTTCATTTCATTCAAGTAATCTTTCAGGGTGATTACCAGTTTGATTGGTCAATGATTGTTTCTGATGCCATACATGATCAGCACACAAGGGCCAGACAGACTAAATCTTTTTTCATGACTTCTTATGTGGTTTATGCTACAACAAGATTAGGGATTTTCCCAGGATTAAACAAAGTAGGTATAATGGGAGCCTTGGATGGACATAAGAAAGTATGGGAACATTATGATCAGTTATCTCTTCAAGTTGTTGAGACTCACTTTAGAAGAGTCAATGATCCATTTTTATATGTGGTTATCAACCAGTTGAGTGGAGATGCAGGATACAGGTTGAGTCCGGAAGCTATGGCTTTTATTGTTGAATGGGGAATTTGGTACATCCAATACCCCAAATTTACATACTTTAGGTTATTTGGTTTTGAAGGCCATCCACATTTACTGCCAAGATGCTGCAGTAACAGAATAGTGCTTATGGAATTTGTATATCAAGCCATTGGAGTTAATGCTCGGTTCGGGATTAAGCACAAGACTGGATGTCATAAATTTCCCATGAAGTTGGGGGAATATAGTTGTCAACACTTGAAGGGAGCAAAGGTAGTTTGTAATGAGTTGATACAATTGAAATTGGGATTGTATACAGCTCGTAAGTATTTTAATCCAAGGAAGAAAATGTATGCCTTATTACCTTCAGTGTTACTAGACACTTTAATTTGTTAGAGGACTTTTGGTGTGATCGGAAAGATGAGTATGACTTAAGGAAGAAGAACTATGAAAGATTGTCGGTTGCACTTATGGCAGAGTTGGGTGTTAAAGAAAATATTCCTGACATGTTGGTGGATGATGGAATTGTATTGGATCCCTCATATGAAGCCTTGAACATTGGCACCAAAAGCTTAGATCCAATAGACTAGAATGAGGAAGAAATAATTGATATTAAGAAAATTGGAAGAACAGTTTTGGATAGAAGTGTGCAATGGTTGATGCTAAGAACTTAGACTCCTCAAGAACCAGCTCCTAAGAAGGGTAAAGGGTACAAGAGGATTAAAAGGAAGACACCTCCCAAGGAGCCATTACAAGTTTTTCCTATGGATATTGAAGAAATAGAACTTGAGGTGCTCGATGAAGAAGAAGAGGCACCAGAGGGAGATGTTCCAATAGGATCTATTGTTTCTATGCCCACATTGGGTGAGTCATCCACACAAGCCCCACTAACAAGGAAAAGGAGCAAAGAAGTTCAAGAAGGAGTACTTTATGGCATGGCTAAAACTGCTAAGGGAAAAGAAGTAGGTGAAGAAGTTCTTGAGGTTGAGACGGATTCAGATGAGACTCTATCTGAAAAGGATTTGCAAGAAAACATGCCTCTACAACAAAGTATTGAGCAGATTCTGACACAAGAAGAGCAATGGAAACTATTTGAAGATGCTACAAGAGATTCAGATGCAAGGGTTGCAGTGGAGAAGCAAAAGGAAATGGATGCTAAGGTGCAAGTTGATGCTTTACTTCACCAGCAACAATTACAGTCAAAACAAATTGAAACAAGGGCAGTAACTGATGAAGTAGAGAAGCAAATGAGGCAATGAGAGCATGAGCTCAAGGTCAAAGCAAAAAATGACAAGTTAGAATTAATATAAAAGATCCATGATCTTGAGGAGGAGAAAACAAGAAATCAGAGGGAAAAGGAAATCATGGTTGCTAAACTGAAGCTTGTAGAGAAAGCTCGACAGAAAGAAGAAGTTGAAGCTCTAAGAAAGAAAAGAGATGCTGAAGAGCTAATAAAGAAACAACAAGCTGAAGAAGAAAGGGAAAAGGCAGAGAAGCTCAAGGCCTTAGAAATAGAGAGGATAGAAAAAGAGAAACAAAAGGTTTTGGAAAAAGAAAGATTAGAAAAGGAATTTCAAGAAAGAGAAGAAGAGGAAGGAAGGAAGAGAAAAGAACAAAAGGATAGAGAAGAGGCTGAGAAGTCGGTGCAAATGCATGTGCTGCAGGAGCAACAAGAGAAAGCAAAGGTTGATTCTCAACCTAAGGTAAATGTTTAGCCACCCTCTATAATTGTTGCTTCCTCTTCCATGATGATGACTACTCCCAGTGCTCCTATATGGTTGAAGTTAGACCTGCAGAAGAGAGCCAGAACACCTCCTCAACCTCTTAATTGGAAGGACATGATGAAGGGAATTGAACAGGAAAAGCCTAAGAAGAAGGCTAAAATCTTACATTCTACCAGGCTCATAGATAAAGGGGAGATAGTTGTTGAATGTGCCATGCCAATGACAGAAAAGGAGGTAGGGGACATGTAGCTGACAGACTATCAATTGAGTATGGTTAATTTGGGAAGACCCACTAGAAATCAACAAATGAATTTGATTGATGTGGTGGCTTCAACGACTAAATCAAGGATGATCAAGGAAAAGCAAAAGAAAGATGAGCTTAAAGCTCAATTGGATCAGTTGCATTCATTCTTGAAGAGTGTCTCCTCTCCAAGGTCATAGCAAGTTGCAACCATTGAGACTCCTGTTTTGTTAAGCAAAAAGGAGGTAGATGATTTGGTGCAAGTTAGAGGTAAGGCGGAGATGGTAGATAAATGGATAGACAAATTGAACTGAGAGGTAGGTGAGGTTTTAGCAAAAGGATTTGAAGCCTACAAGGAGGCAGAAGGAGTAATAAAAGAGATGCATCAATACATTGAGGCATCAGAAAAACAAGAAGAAGAGTATAAGGAGTATAGTGAAAAGTTAGAAAAGGTAAATGCATTGCCTCTAACTACTCTTCTAGAACAATCTATACTTGAAGATGATAACAAAGACTTTGTAGATAAGACTTCTCATATACTTAAGTTTAGGACTGGCTTTTTGAGCAAGCATAAGGATGAGATTTAGGAAGCAGTTAATAATTTAACTGAGCAGTTGGAAGAGTTGGAAGCAGTCATGGCCATAATTGTAGATGTGAATGTAATGACAAAAGATGGCATACCTTTGAGTCAAGTTAAAGAGAAATGGAATGAGATATTTCAAGGACTCATGCAGGAGAAGGATGATGGAGGAGACTTGGTAATAGATCGGCTTGTAGAAGTCAAAGAAGAGATAAAAGCTACAGGGAGAGAATTGATAAAGGTTAAAAGTATGAAAGAGTTTGTTGCAGTTGAGTTGGATCAGATCAAATTTGAAGATGACTGGATTGATGGGCCAGATATGGATATGTTACAACAAATCTTCACCAGTTATGATGAGTTCATTGCAGATCCAGCTTCACATGCATAAAAATCTTGCATGCATAATGTTATCCTTCCTTGCATGTTGCATCCATACAACACTAATATCTTTTTGAGCACAGGACTTCCTCTTTTATTATATCTTCTATTTTTAGATCAAACTAAAAGTTTTAATGTAAAGACTCAAGATCAAATTGATCTAAGTTTCCAAGAATGTTTGGTCCCTAAAAAGGTGGAATGCCTAAAATAAAAGTAGGGTTCGAACTTTTGTATATCTATAAATACCTAATGGGTATCATATTGTAAAGGTCGGCTAATTGAGAATAGAATTGGCTTACCTGAAGGCTAGGAGATAGAGTTTTGTAGTGATCATTGTTTTGAAGATACATTGTTACTTGATAGTTTTTATAGTTAATAGAATTGCAGGTTTTCTCGAAATATGGTATTTTGGAATTAAATTGTTTGTTTGATAAGGCTGATAAGTTATAATCTATATGTATGCAGTGATTGTGCTAAACATAAGAGTTTCTTGAATGATGAAAGTTATTTGAAGGAATCAAATTTAAGGATTATCTTATTAGATTGTCATTGAGTTGAAGTTATTAAAAATATGTTGATCTATAATCTTGATGATGAATAAATGTGTGTTGTTTTAAAACCCTTGGAATATTTGTGAAGAGTATGCGAAGTTAATTAAGCACCTAAAATGTATGCAGTGGTATAGATTATGCTATGGATTGTGTCATCTTATGGTTTGATGATCTATTAAGAAACATTCATTGTTAAAGATATATGTCTAGAAACTAGATAAATTTTATTCATACTTACTGGTTTACCCTTTAATCTATCTTTTTCTTTTGTTTAAAACCCCATTGATTTACAAAAAATAGTTGGATAGAATGAGTCATCACTTGAATCTTTTACCAGCACAGGCCCCTTGAACATTACAATTGCATGAACCAATTGAGTAACACTAGACAGTTGAGAACCAACTACCAGGACCTTGGGAGTTAGGCCACTATATGTAGTCTTTCTTTTTCAAGAGAAATGGAATAGCAATATTATGTTTTAATGTTGTTTGTGTCATTTTAACCATCAACAAGAGGCTTGAGTTCCTCTCATTCAATCCTCCACAAGCCTTGAGCACTTTGGCTAGAGATGGTAAGCTCCTCTCATCTCCTCTATCGTATTTGATTGAGTAAGCACACACTATGTTGTAGTGTCTTTTATTTACATAGCTTGTATTCTTTCTTTATCTCTATTTTTATCATTTCAAACTTGGTTGTCTAAGGGGGTAGAAACACAAAAACGGGAGTCTAACTGAGGTAGGCCCCTAAACAGCCCCAACATTTCCCCATTTTTTTTTGTGCAGGTGAAAAGATCTCAGTGAAAGTTGGCGGCAAGAATGTTGAGAAAATCATCTTCATCACCCTTGTGGTAATATAATTCCTTTATCACGTTAATTTTTACTTTTCCTACTTCTTAGTACTACTCTGTCATTCTAGAAACTCTTAAACTAGGTTTCTAGTCCTTCCCTAGAGCTTAAATATGGTCTCTTTGGTATTCTATTTGTACGAATTCTAGCACACTTGTGAGACACTAGTGCACCATGTTGTCATCCCAGAACTATGATTTTATCCTCAGACAAAGAGCTACCTAAGACGTAGAGTTGACTTTGGAAAGTGACTCATCTATTCTCCCTTTAGCTCTCAAGATTGCAGAGTGATTGAAGGATGCATAATCCTCATCATTCTCAACCCTTCTATCCTAACCATCCTTTAAACTAAGGTAAGTCAGGGAAGCCTCAACACTCTTGGCCTTTCATGACATGGGGCCTTGTAGTGGTCAATCCCCCTCTATTACACCGTCATATGCAATCTTGTTAATAGGGCTTCATATTGTACAATATAATTTGTACAAGGGAATGCTATTCTGAATGATTTCATTATTGTTTCACCTTGTGGGGTGATGAATAATATCTCGACCTCTAACCCATGATTGGTATAGGAGCCACTAAATTACACCTTCCATACATTACTTGTCTCAACAATGAAGAGTGACTCATCTGGAAAATCAATGGTGAGAGGATGGTCTTCTTGTGTTGGCACATATGTGAGTTGGTCTACTATGAAACCTATCCTTTGATTGCCTTGCACTTGACATATTGGATGTCGTATTCACTAAGGACATTGACCCATTTTTCTAACCATACTGTTAACATTTCTCTACTAAGAAGATACTTGAGTGGATCAATTTTTTCTATCAGCTTTGTCTGATGGTTCAACATGTAATTCCTTAACTTCTACATTGCAAAGACCACTACAAGGCAAGCCCATTTGATATGACTGTAGTTGATTTCATACCCTACCAAGGTCCTACTAATATAGTAGATTTGTCTTTCCTTTTCCTCGTGGTCATTTTGAGCAAGAAGTTCCCCCAATGTCGTTGTGGTTGTAGATACATATAATATGAGGTGCTTCCAATCTATTGGTGGCATTAAAGAATGAGAGGTGTTAGGAGATACTCTTTTATTTGTCCAGAGGCTTCTTGGAATTTTGCGGTCCATATGAAACGGATCCCTTTACGTAAGAGGTATTGAAACTGAGGGCATTTGTCAGCGAGTTGAGCAATAAATCTCCTAATAGATTGTAGTCTCCCTTGTAATTTCCTTAATTGATTGATGTTCTTGGGTGGAAGCATGTTGATGATGGGTTTTACTTTGGCCAGATCAAATTCTATGCCTCTATGCAAGACAATGTATCCCAAAAAAAAATTGGATTTTACACCAAAGACACTTCTTTGGGTTGAGACAAACCTTGTATTCTTCTAGTCATTGAAACACTTTGTCTAAAACCATTAGATGATCAGCTCTAGTTAAGTACTTTACTAGGAGGTCATTAACATAATCCTCCATTAGAGTATGCATTAATTCATTAAATATTGTAGTCATTGTCTGCTAGTATGTAGCTCTCCTACATTTTTCAACCCACAGGGTATGGCATTCCAGCATTAGGTACCCTAGGGACAAGTGAAAGTTATTTTACATTGGTATTCTAGAGAAATACAAATTTAATTATAGCTGGAGAAGCCATCCATAAGGGACAACATCTGATATCATACTATAAGATCCATGATCATGTTGATGCTAGGGAGAGGAAATTCGTCCTTAGGTAGCACCTTGTTTAAATCTTTGAAGTTAGTACATATGCAGATTTTCCCATTTGGTTTTATGACTCGTACTAGATTGGAGATCCAAATTGTATAATCAATAGACCAGATGAAGCCAACATCCAAGATTTTCCTTAGTTATATCTTGACCAACAAGATAATTTGTGGATACATTTTATGGTTTTTTTACTTTACTCGTTTAGCATATGTTCTTAATGACAAGTGATGTAATACTACCTGAGGATCCAACCCATGCATGTCGATGTATGACCAAGAAAAATTACCCTTGCGAGCTATGTGATAATTTCTTGGAACATGGGTTTTCCTTCTTCTATTAAGGAAGCTACTAGTAACACTATCTTAGGATCTTCAAGTGTGCCAATGTTGACCTCTTGTATATCTTCAATTAGCATTGATGATCACTCATGTGTGACAGAAATAAAGTTCAACCCTCCATCCTTAGGTGCCTCAGAGAGGTTTTCACCTTTGGATACGTCCTTTGTTTTCACTTTTTCATGATCAAAGGGTGCCTCATAGTTTTCACCCAAAGACCTTTTATTTTTCTCTTTATTATTATTTTTATGACTGAAGGGTGATGTAGTCTCCCTGAAGTATGATGCCACATCAGGCTCTATAGTGAAGCCAACTTTATGGTCTCCTTGTGGTATTCCTTCTCTCAGTCCCATGAACTCAACAATAGCTTCATCGTTCTCAAAGGTATCCAAAATAATAGGACCTTGTTGGTTCCAATCAACCAGTTGTGGGTAGACTAGGGAAATTCCATCATTAGTATTTGCAAATTATGGGGAAGCGACTGATAAGGTAAGGATTGAGATATTGTCTCAGATGTTGGCATTCATACAGTTGGCTACCTTAGGGCTAGGTGTGTCTGGCTCAGGGAAAATGTTATCCGGTTCAAAAGTGCTAGAGGTATAGGATTCCCATTCCCAGTGGTTAGAATAATTTTCGTCATAAAATTCATTTTCAGAACTGTTTGATGTATAAATACATTCAAAAACACATACTTCCTTATTTTAAGACAATTTGGTTTTAGTGGTACCAATCTTCAATGGCTTCCACCCTAACCCAATTCTTCCCCCATTTAGTAGGTATGTAGGGTTCTCTTCTTCCATTGTTTTTTATGCCTAACCCACTAGTGCCATCACAACCTTTTGATTGCATCGTTATTAACCCTTTACCATATTGCTTTCTTGGAAGTGGTGTCACCTCTTCTTTATAGATCCAGTTAGAGACATATTCAATATCTTCATTACCAAGGTCTCCCCATTTTATGAAAGTAGTTTTAGGAGGTACATGAATCAGGACCTTAGGTTTGATGCTATAACATGACTTTCCATATGTGTTTGGTGATTTTGGCATTATGGTAATGCTAAAGGAAGTGTTCATATTGTATTATTTGCATACTTTGCTTTGGATCTAGATTTCGGGGTCTAGGGATTTAGCAGTGGATGTAGAGGATGTAGAGGCTGATGATTGAGTAGCATTAGATGTCTTGTAGAGTATTGATAGGTCAATGTATTTTTATGAATTTGATGTTGAGGCTTCATGGTTAAATGGTATCTAATGTTCAGAGACTCCTCGTAGGTTAGTACAATACTCAAAGGGATCATGATCACCCTAGATTGTAATCTCGATGTTGTTGAAGGGAAAATTTAGGCATTGATGGTACATCGATGGAATGACCTTCATGGAATGAATCCATGGTCGACCGAGGAGAAGATTATAAGGGATTTCCAAATCCAGTACTTGGAAATTTATATCCAACATTCTGGGTCCCACTCGAAGTGGAAGTGTTATTACTTCGATGGAGGATCATTCATCATCATCATCATAACCTTTTATGACTATTCTCTTTGTCTTATCCACACATGCTTTAGAGAAACCTAATGCCTTATCTAATTTTAGGGAAAAAACATTCAATCTTCCTTTGCCATCTATCAAGACTTGTTTGTTCATATTTTGATAGATGAAAGCTTCAATGTGTAGTGAGTCATTATGGTTCATCTTTTGGGTTGAATAGTCTTTGTGAGAGATGGTAACATGGTGAGATCTTGCCAAGAATCCAACCATGTCTTGAAATCGGTTGACATTAAGGTTGTTTGGGACAATGGTCTCTTTCAACATTTTATCTAGGATGGCCCTATGCTCAGGTGATGTGTGTAGTAGATCTAGTATGAATATTTGTGTTGGGGCTTTTCCTAGCTGATCCAGCAAGTTAAAATGGCCTTTATCTTGGGAATACATGGGAGGTGAGGGGCCATGTATGTTTATCTTAGTTTTGGAAGTGTTTACACTGCACTCTAGGGTCTTCTTGATGATAATGGTGTTGATATACTCACCTACAACTCAAAGATGGTAGATTTTGGAGTAGTTATAGCCAATAGCTAGATAATTGGCTGAGTTATTGTTATTAGTACTTGAACTGAAGGCTTTCCCTGAACCATGGTCTTGAAGACAATTCTTGTAGATTATGTGATCTTTATTGGAATTATAATATTGTTGTCCCTCTATTGAGTGATTACTTTGTCTTCGATAAGGTCATGAATATTTTTTTTAGTTGTCTACAAGCAGATGTTTAATCTCCTTTTCCTTGGTGGTATTCACAAAGAGTGTTATCATCATACCAAGAGGGTTTATATTCAAAGACATAATTCATAGGTTCTCATAATTGTATGAAACTTGATTGAACATATTTCTTCAGTATGGACTGAATGGGTTCTCCAATGGGAGTATATTCACATTTAATGAATTGCCTAGGTTGTCTTTTTTGTCCTAGTCCTTCGTGTTTTGGATGGCATTGGCCATTTGTGTAGGGGTTTGAGGTGTAGTATTTTGTACTCTAGGTCCTCTTAGAGTTATAATAGGACTGATTTTGTTTACTGCCTTGGTATCCAAACCCCAGTCATTTGTGACAATTTTGTTTCAAGACCAATATTTTCTTTTGTCATTGAATTTTTTTCGGTTGCTTGTATTCTTAGAGGACTTAAGGACACCCTTAGTGACAAATTATTTCTCAATCATTGTTCCTTTTTCAACTAGGTTTGTAAAGTGGGCACAAAAATGAACTTGTAAGGGATCCTTTAAAGAATCTAGTAGGTTTTCAACAAACATGTACACCTTTCATTTCTCAAGAATATTTATGTGGCATCGGCTCACCAAATTTATCCATCTCTAGAATTATTTGACAAAGGAATCCCCCTCGTCTTTCTTTGAGGTACACAAAGAGGCTAATATGATATCATTTTTTTATGTTAAAGGCATATTTGTCTACAAATTTGTTGGCTAACTCAAACCATCTGGATATGCCTCCTAGTAATCATGAGAACCACTCAAGTGCAAGGCCCACAAGAGTTCTATGGAATAACCTCATCAAGTATGTATGGTCTGACTCAATGTCCACACAAGCCATGTTGAATTCTCTGATGCTCTCTATTTTGTTTCCTGTCCCTTTGTACTTTGAAATTTTTTAGATTATGTAATGTTGTGGAAAAGGTAGCATATAGGTAGTCCTATCAAAGGGATACAGATGAAAGTCCCGCATGTTGTAGGATTTACTGGTTGTTACTTGCATGTTATCCATTTTTTTCTATAAAGAAAGCATATGTGTAGTTAAGGTATCCACCTGTGGGTTTCGTATGTCATTCGTGTTGTTGGGTACCACATGTTGTGTAGATACTTGATAGTTGTATTGAGGAATTTTTTCATTGTACCTATGGTATATGTGTATATGAGGGGTTCATGTTGGGTTGTCTTTGTATGCTCTGACCTACAGGTTGTGCATGGGTACCTTGTTGTGATGTGTTTGACACAAAGTTATTTGATTGAAATCTTGGTTGTGTTGTATTCACTTGACGTGACATATGTGTACACTATTATCCATGTGGAGTAGTATTTAGAGGAATAGCATGACTATATGTGATACCCTTGACATTAACCATTGTTGTGGGTTCTATACCTGAAAAACTTATCCTCTTCAATCCAGTAGGAATGTTTGAGGAGGTATTCATAGTGTTTGCTGATGTCCCAAATGGTTAGTGCCTATTTGTTGTATTGTTGATTGTTTCATAGGGGTTGATGTTGATTGTGTTGCATCTTGTGTCATAGACGATGGAAACAATGATGGTATTGAGGTAGTGTGAATCGTTGAAGCACTTTGTGTAGCTCCTCCTGAAGGTATGTTGAGGTTTACCTAAGGTGTAACATTAGGTGGAATATGTGTTGTGGTTACCTGGATTTGGTTTGAGACATTTCTAGGTGAAGGTACCACTTGTAGTGTGTTTATGTCAAATACAGGTGGTAGTTTAACTCCATCCTCTAGGATTTTGGATAAAAATTTCTCAAGGTTGAGGACGATGAGCTCATCAACAAATTCAGCCACCTCAGGATCCTAGGTTGCTGCCTCAAGTTCCTCAACAATAATATGACCTTGGGCATCTGTTGAGAGGAAATTTTCAAATGGGTTACCATATGGGTTATATTTTGTAGGTTGTTGTGATGTTGACCCAATGTGTGCGGTATTGGTATTGTCTTGAGGAGGTGTAGTACCGAGGTTCAATTCGCTAGCTGGATTTTAAAGGTCGTCACTTTTTTGTGGAGGGTCCATTTCTAATCATCTCTTTTGTAATATGGTTTGGACCATAAGATAAGACTTGCTCAAACGAGGATGACATCTAAAATGAAAATATCTAGGATCTGAAAGTTAAGATATGTTTTCAGTCCATTTTGGCATAAATTAGGACATGCAATAACTAAGGTATAATGCAAGCTATATGTTAATATTAAGGGATGATTCGCTAACTAATGAAGTTTGATGTAAGGTTCCAAATAATATTTACAATGATGTTATGGTATCAATACTAGAAAAACTAAGTGACAGGTCAACTAGGTGGAATTCAAACTAGCCTAGTGAGTTTGAGGTATTACACTAAGATGATAAAGGACAAATTGTAAAATGGCACACCAAAGGAAATCATATTTGAATCAACATTTTCAATCAAGTTAAGACAATTTATCTATCCTAAGGTCTACAATGTATTATGGACAAGGATTTCCCTAAGTGTGCTAAGGATAATCTAAGTAATGTAATGATGACACTATTTAGGAAAACTGATTCATTACCATTTTTGACAATTGTGACTTAGGATATCAGACGTGGCATTTTGTGTGACAAATGCACTGAACAGTTAATTGGTCCTAGGTTTTGAAAAAAAATTTATTTGTTTAGGATCAATTTTTGGATGTTTTTGTTTCATCAGATCTGATTAAACACACACATAAGACACACCAAGTAGAGTGAAAATTTAAAATAAATAAACTGAAAATTACAATCCTAAGGTTGGCAAAGACAATATTTGTTGGATTCCCACTTGGATTTCTCCAGCCACACATATTCAAAGAAAATGGCTTAGGATATTGGTAGCATAAGCTCTCCCTTATAGTGCACTCACTTCTTGGGCTTACCAAGATCTAGATTTCCACATGAACAAGGAATTTTTCATCTCTACTAAGAACCTTGAAAATGAGGGATGGCTTCGAAGGTCCGACCTCCTACGCCAATAGATAGAAAGTATTTTGGTAAAGCTAAACAATTAGTTTTTATTCAATGAACCCATTCAAGCATCCACACAAGAGGCAATATTAGCTCTCGTAAGGAGATTGTGTGTTCATAGGAGGGCTCATAATCTTTATATTTCCTCAACATTCAAATTTATGTACCATTTGGGAGTAGCTTGGCTTTAGCTCATTACCAATATGAGATTTTCCCTTGGGGTGACTGATTTTTCCCACCAAGACAAGCCCTCTAATAGGTAAACATTAAAGTGGATGGGTCTAGTGTTCTGACTAGTGAGGTTTCCCAAGGTGAGAGCATATGAGCCTACCAAACTTCCAAAGCACATAAGATAGTAGTAAATCCACCCTAATTAAAGAAAAAATCTACTATGTGAAGACTCAAAGCAGGGTTAATTAACCATTTAATTAATAGAATAAATCCTATGTGAAGAATCAAAGCATGGAAGAAAGCATAGATAAAATGGAGTTTCAGATTATTTCTTCGACAATCATTATTATGTGACTTTTTCCCCAAGAGAAGAGAAATATATAAATAACTCTTTGGAATTAAAATGGAGATATTAAATAAAGGATATTATGATCCTTTGGTTAAAAGAGAGATTAATAAAGAATATTTATAAACACTCTTTAAAAAAAGAAGAATTATTTATTTAAATAATTATTAAAAGGAAACCTTTTGTGAAAGGGTGTGACGGTTTGGAAACCACCCCTTAAAAAGATATATAAATAATTCATGTGAGAATGGTGAGGGACATTCATGAAGGGAGAACATTCAAGGAAGAAGAACAACCAAGGAAGAAGGAAGTGGTTGGTGAGCTATGGATGAGATGGAGAAGGGGCACATCTATAGTGTGTGTCCAACCTAGGGTACAAGTGCATGCACTCAGGACAGTCCTGGCCAGGGCATGGTTTTGTGGCACGAGTGTTGAGCATTGTTTCGGTGGAACCAGCAGTCGTGTAGAGTGACAAAGTGCACTTTCCTCCAAGACTGTTCCATGGCAAGAGCCAGTACCACCAATATATTCCTATGGGTTGAGGATGGACCCACGGTGTAGTATGGGATTCACCGAATCCTCTCCCCATTTGTCCATTGGTGCATAAAAATAGAGGAAAGGATAAGACCCACGATGTAGTGTGCAATACATCGATATTCTTTCTATCTGGGATGCATTATGGACATGTTGTTGAGTATTTTGTCACCGGTGTGAAGGCGTTTGAACTAGAGTGTCTTTTGCAAGTATTATTATTCAGATAAGTATTAAAACTATTTATTTTAATAGAGAGTCTCTATTTTAATAGGTTAACTATTTATTTTGGAATTTCTTAACAAACTCACGCATATTATCTTTTGCATTGATTATTTGCATCCATTTTAAGAATATGGTAGTTTTTAAATCTTTGTTCCAATATTTAATATACTAAATTCGTTGCTAACACTTAAATAACTTTGGAGGAAAAGTAGAGTTACAATCATCCTACAAAACCACATATTAGAAGTTTGTTTGTATTTTGTCTTCTATCAAATGTCCTGTAAAGCCACACATCAGAATTTTCTATTTTTGTGTCTTCTATCAATTGTCTTTCAAGCATTAAGTTAACTCCACCAAATCACATGTTGCAAAGTCCAAATTAGTCCTAAAAACTTTAATCATAAAAATCAAAACTTGGAATTTTAAAAATTATAAAATTCATTTTTTACTAGTCAGATGTGTCATACGTTTAATAGTTAGATGTGTCACAAGAAGCCATAGATGCATCACAAGAATTCAGATGAATCGTTTCCATCTTCAGATGTGTTTTATTATGTTAGATGTGTCGTTTTGTATGTCAGATGCATCAATTCGTACTTGTACCTACAAAAATCATATTTCTGACCAATTTTTTCAAAGCCTGTTGCTTCACATCAAATTCACCAAATGTAATAAGGGAAAATAAATAAGAAATAATGAAACAAAATAACAACAACAACAACCACAAATTGCATAGATTATGCTAAGATCCCCAAATTAATAATGAAATGCAATGCTACAAAGGAATTTAATAAATAAGAATCATATCACCCAATTCCCATGCCATCTTGAATCATCTTCATTATTCTTCTCAACTTTTCTTTAAATTTTCTTCAATACCCTCAGATTGTGAGTATGCACTTTTAGCCTATATGTATTTTTGACAGTAAAAGTTTGAAGATTGTGGTTACTGAAAATAGAATTGAAAATATTCTTTTATAGAAGTTTCACAAATTCAATGGTTGAGATTGACTTGAATTTGAATAGGCCAGATCGAGTGTGAGGATTTGATTGCATAGTTAACTAACTTGATCAATTAGATTGATTGAATAGTTCATTGACTTGATGGATTCGTTTCAAGAGGTGTAACTGAGAGAGTCTATGAGTCCAAAAGAGGTGACAAATCAATTCGATGAGTGAATAGAAAGAGAGTGTTATTCAGAAGTGGAGAGAATAAATTCATACAATATTTACTTAAAAATTATGGAGACATGTGCTCAAATAGAAGAATTAATTATTAAATTAATTCCTCTCTTTTGTGGAGGAAGTGTGTGCATGTAATTAAATAGTTTAATGAACTATTTAATTTATAAAGGCACTTTAGATGAGAAAATAGAATTATTATTTAATTAAACAAATAATCATTTATTTAATTAAATATGGGAGAATATGATTTAATATGAATGACTTAATTAAAGAAATTTAGGAAACTTATTTAATTAATTAAAAGATATTAAAATTAATTAGGGATGTAATTAAATAAATTTAGGAAAATTATTTTATTAATCAAAAGATGAGATTATAATTAATTAGCAACGTAATTAAGATAAATTAATGTAATTTACTTAATTAATCAATTTTAGAAGAATAATGAAATGAATTAATTAAATGGTTAAAACTATTTAATTAATTAGCAAAATTAAGATGTTAAGTTATAATTAAATGAATAACATCATTTAATCATTTTGTGGATATCCTGAATTGATGATGAAAAATGCAGTCGCAAGCCGAAGCCATTTTTTAGTGTCTACATCCACAAGTGTATTTATTTCAAATGGAATAGTATGGCCAAAATCCTTAGCAAGACTAGCTACAATACTAAGAATGGTTGTTTGATTTAACCCTAATGATGGAGCCATTTGAATGGTGAATGAAGTTAAGCCTTACATCAATGATTGCACAAAAAAAGACGTGGAAATTTGAGCCACATTTTCTAAGGCTTGATGTTCTTGTATGTACTCCATGATTTCGTCCCTAGTAAGTTCAAATGGGTTGTTCATTATGTCTTCTATCTCCTATGGCCCTGATGGAGATGAGGATTATTATGATGGGGTGTGTCACAAAAAAGTGTAGCCTTGACATTTTTCACTCATTTGGGCCTTTTCCCTTGGATTTTTGCCTGACTTTGCTTAGACTTAATGTTGTAATGTGGCCAACACACTCACATTAGGCCTTGAATTCTTACAAATCAATAAAAACCTAATGTAGTGTCTTGCAAAGGTTTTATGAAGTGTTCTAAGATATCTTCCCACTTTTCTAAGACCTTTTCATCATAATTCATCTAAAAAACCCCTTCTTACCCCTTACCAAGCCTTATTTCAAAGTGTTGTAAAGTGTTGTAACACATCTTCACACTTTCCTAGGCTTGTCATCACTAAATAAACCCGTTTCTTATGAAAAATTGGCCCCTTAATACATTTATAGGCCCAAATTAAGTGTGTTTTGGGAGACAACCCCATTAAAAATCATTAATCACCATTTAAATCCTAACAACCACTTGAATTTGTCCAAGTGGACTAAGTCGCCACCTTGCGCAACTTAGTCCCATTTCGCATAAAAATTAAAATTAAATCAAAATTGTAGCGATATTTTGTCTCCAAAACCCTAAGTTTGGCATGTGATGTGTTATTCTCGGAGAATTAGGGCATAACATGTATAAATAGGGGTTTTTCTCTTCATCACCCCAACTCATTCAACATTTGTAATCTATCTTCTCAAGCAAGTGCCAATAATTCAAGCACTCTAAGCACTTTAAGCAACATCCATTGGAGTTGACCACTTGCATATCTTCAGACTCCTTCAACAAGGGCTTGGTGAGTGTTTACATTTGCATGTTGTTCATTCATATTTCCCTTTACATTTTATTTCATCATTTGGGGTTTGATTACCACAAAGGGGATTGACTAAGGAAAACCCCTATTCTCTAACCCTAACCCTTTTTTGCCTATTTGCATGTGTTCTTTGTAGGTTTGTATACAAATTAGTCAAGGAGTAAGGTGCTAAAAGGGTTTTACATCTCCATCCACATCATCCAAGTCAATAAACCCTAAAAAGAGCTTGAAGACAACTTGTAGGTCACTTTCTGAAGATTCAAACACAGGTCTCTATCAGAAACAAAAGTACAAGCATGGGTACCTATAGATTCTAGCCTCAAGACTCCTGAAAGCTCTAGGTGGGCTAAGTTTCCATCATTGGTGAATTAGTCCCTGTACCAAGCCTAAAAATTGGTTTATGTGTTTTCAGATACCCATTTACCAGAAACCTGTTCCAACAAAATTTCTTGGGAGGAGGACTAAGTAACCCAATCTAGTGTAAGTGTCCCAATCAACATTTTCAACAGAATCTGGAAGGTTCCATAGCTCCTCTTCATCAACCTTCAGTTTCCAAGTGCACCACTTCTATTCCTTTAAGTTCTGCTATAGTTTATATACGCGTATGTGTAGGATCATGATGGGCCAAAAAGTGGTGATATGTAAGCCATATGATGGCCTATGTGGCTGACAACTTTTTTGTTACCCAAAATTGATGAAATGAAAAGGGTTTTTAGAGGAGATTCTCAGCTTTCCACCAATATAAATTATGCTTTACTTTGAATTTAATAAATAATTATTATTCATTTTCTATTAGAATTACGAATAAAGTCCTCATTGATAGGCTGATTGAAAAAAATCTATAAATCAAATGGTTTGAATCTGAAACATGCATCACATTATATGCTTTGCATACTATAGGATTAAAAAAAAAATGAATTTCATGAATTTTTTACCAAGTTAAGGTGGTTAGATAGATGTGCTTTTATATTTTTTAAAATTTGTAATAAAAAATTAATAATTAATTATTTATTTGGAAATAAATTATCAAAAAATATGCATCACATCGGGACATGAGTCCTCTACTTATATCTAAAATCTTATAAAAAAATATTATCATTTTATTGTGGTTAGGGTGGTCAGACAGACACCTACTTCTTATTTTTACCCTGAAATTTAAATACTACTGCATTGAAATTTCAAATTTTCACCAAATAGATTTTTTTTTAAATAAATGTCTAGTAGTTTAGAAACTACATTCAATTTGCTATAGATTCTATTTTTACATTTTTTTGAAATAATATAGATAACTTATTCAAATTTTTACGTCAAGTTGTCTAACTCTGATTTCTATCCTTTTATTGCCACTTAAGGGCCTATTTTTTCCATGATGATCCTACACATACCCATACATTTTAGATCATTTTTCATAGTGTTTTCAATAGTCTTACATTACATAAGTCTACATTTCATAGTTAGTTTCATTTCAATAGTTAGTAGTATTTAGACACACTCTATCACACACAACACACCCCTATTCAAACCCTCATTTGGAATGAACACCAAGAATACTTGAGCTCGAAAGAGGCATTGTACCAACTAGCTCCTAAGTGAAAAACCCTAAGAGCCTATTGGGGAATCCTCTTTCCCTAGTTCATTTTTGGTGGTTCATGGGGTAACTTGAATTCTTGGATCAAATTCTTAAGGATTGGGATTACTTGAAGTAAATGTGACTTTGGTTTTCTCCATGTTTCTCTTGTGTTGTGATCTTGTCGTTACCATAAATTTTGGGTCACCTATGGGAGAATTGTGTTGATATTTGTAATATTTAAATTCTCTAGTTGACTCAAATCTAGGTAAAAGGGATGCTCTAAAACTTTTTAGAGCAATGGTGATAATGGGAGATGAAAAGGTGAATGATGGGGGAAGTGACTTTTGTAATTTTTTTGGGACAACACTTTTGACTTAGAAGGTTTGATTGCTTGATGTTTAGATAAAGGGTGTTTATGAACTTGTGAATCTTTAGGGTAGAATCATGACCTTCAAGATAAACTAGTCCAAAGATGATAACTAACTTAGCTAAGTGCATGGAAAAAGATTCTTTTCACATACAAAGAAACTAAGTTAGGGTTTTGGTCGATAGATGTCTAAGCCCAAAGTGTTGGTGTTTTCAAAAAAATTGCAAAGTTTGGTGAAGTGAAGGATAATTTTTAATGAAAGGGTGAATGCGAAATGTTTGACCCAATGTTGACCTATAGTTAACCCTCTATTGTCCAAGACCAATGTAGTGATAAGGATGCTAGACCTCTAGAAGTAACTCAATCCAAAATACTAATTTTTGACTTAAATAAGCAGTTCATATTGAGCATACATGTCTAGATCTTTCATTGAGGCATCTATAAAAACTCCTTACCAAAATGTTATTGTTGTGGTAGAGAGATACAAGGTGTCTCTTGATAGCTTTTTTACTTTGATGCCTAAGTTCGAAGTGACGACATGTAGACTTTCTCTTGGGGATTTTGATTTTTTGAGAGATCATTCAGAGAAGCCTAAGATTAGAGAAAAAGAGGATATTTATTGCCACTCAAGAAGTGGTAATATGGGCCTTCTAACCATAATATCAGCTTGTTCCTCTTGTTTTTCTAAAATATTTCTTACAATTCTCCACTGACTTCTAGTTGTTTCCTTTTCTCAAAAGTGAAGCTTCTCAAACTGTTGATTATATCCATTTTTTCTCCCTTAATAAGTTTAAAGTTTGGTTGAATGATAGAGGACATAAGGTTAGGTTGTTCAATCAGAGCGATCAAATGCCAAATGGTCATATGGGGTTCAATTTGTCAATTTATTTTTCTTAAATGATTTTATTTGTACTATGAATGCTTTGTCTTGCTCAAGTTTCAAACTAAATTTCTATGTCAAAAACATCATAAATGTCACAAGGTCCATTTTGTGAAAAGGATGAAGTTAAGGGCATAGTTACCTAGGTTAACTTTGGGAAGTATAGGTTGAGATGCAAACCAAAATATTTAAAATTCTATAAGGAAAAATCCTTAGGACAAGCATCAATATCAAGGTTTTATCAAAGGCTATCCATACTTAGACCAAAGGGTTTGAAATTTTGAAAAGACTTGTTGATTCTTGTTTGTAATTGTTTTGGAACCAAGCTAGTTTTAAACTAACTCACAAGCATTTACAATCGTAGATAGAGAGAGTACATATTTCTTAGTAGGCTTACCACCATTGAAAGAGATGATTAATCCAAGACGATGAAATGGAAAAATAGGCTATGTCAAGGAAATTTAACGTCTTGACATGCCAAGAAAAGGAGTCCCTTCCTCTTTTGCTTTATTGCCTCAATCAAAAATTAGATACGGTAAGTAACTTCTTAGAGTGGTGCTACTCCAATGCACTACCTTAAAATATTTTTTGGCAATTGGACTTGGTTAGCCACTACAAACTATGATTTTAATGACCATACTCGGGATTTCACTCAATTAAGAGGACATGTAGCCCTTAGAAATATCTAATGATTTTGACATATCACATAGATACTAGAGGAGAAGATCATCACTATAGTGTAACTACACTAGCTAGTCAATGAATTTTGTCACATGCCAATTATTTATATCAAGGATCAAAATAAAAGCATCACTTGGGTTGTTCCCTCTCACAAGTTGGGAGGCAGGCTCTCTAAAGGTAACACATGTTTGAAGTATAAAATACCTTTCGTCACTTGGAAGGTTGTCAATAGGCACAAGGGGAGATGATTAGCACTTCCAAGAAGAAAAGGTATACTTGTGTGTTTATCTTCACCCAAGATCACACAAAGTGCAAGGGGATTGGATATTCACAAAAATTATACTCAATCAATTTAGACACATGCTCATTTTAATCCATCATAGAAAAATGAGTCTGTTTTAAACGCCAATTTGAAGTGTGAAAATTGTGTTGTTCAATTTTAAACCAACAAGCAAAAAGATGTGAGGGTTCATTTTTAACCAATTTGAACATTTGATTTAAAGCCCAAAACAAATCTATTTTGGTCCTAAAATGTGAAATAAAGCATCATAAATGGGTTATAATTTCCCCATAAGTGTTGAAACAGTTGTTACAATTATATTCAAATGGTAATATGCTTCTTCACTTCAAAATTTATCACTCCAACCTAAAAAAATAATCAATCTAAACAGAAAAAATGAGAATTCAATGACATGTTAGCGATCAAATAAAGTAAAACAATTAAAACACATGTCAAAATCCATGTTCAATTTATGTTTACCAGTAAATCATGATGTTGAAATTAATGGCATCGTTGAATTTTATCAATAGAATTGCTATATAGCAAGTGTGTCCTTATATTAAAAAATTGTTGGCGTTGGTCTACAAAAAATAGTGACATAAAATGTGTTGCTATATCAATTGTGTTGGTAAATAAAAATTCATGGCATGATGAAAAATAAAGTTAGTGTCGCTATGTTAATATGTGGTGATGAAATTTAATGTGTTGTTAAATTAATTATGTGTTGCTAAAATAAAAACTCAAGTGCATCTCTATATAGTGATGCATCATCAAATGTCTCATTAAATAATCAATAGCATCGTTGAACCTGAAAAAGACAAGAAAAATGGAGATTTAACAAGAAATTTATCAGATTGGTCATTTCATGCCCTCCTTTTAGCACCAAAATGTCATTGATGATTTAGTAAGGGCTAACTAGACTTGATCCATGAGGATTTGAAGCGTATTTAACCCATTAAACATCAATCCAATAAGATCATTCAATGTAAAACTAAACTAAGAATCCATTAAGACCAACATTTAAAAATATGAAAGCTTCATAAACACCTATCCATATCCATTGAAATGGTGGCCCTTTCCCAATCCCATGGATAAATGAGCTTGTTTCGATCAATTCTATTGAAGAGAATTGACAAAACCGATGAGATATGTGTATAAAAACATGAGTCAAAATCTAAATTACCATGATAAAATTTATTCTAACATGATATATGCTATGATGATTGATATGAGTGCATGCAAAACTATTCTAAATGAAGTTTAAGCTAAAAATATTCAAACCCTAATTACAAAATATGCTAAATAGATGCATCTAAGTTACCCTGGACACCATTAATGGAAGCTAAGCTAATATGATGCAAGAAATTAATCTAAAATGCTTTCTAAAACATGAAATATGAGTGCAAGATGAGAGTGATTTTAAGAGCATAAGTTTTCTCTTAGACAATGGAGCTATTTGTCTCCAAATAGTGACCTATTTATAGGAGGACAAGTGAGAAATGAAGGGCTAAGATTGAAAAATTTAATCAATGGTAAAAATTGGAGGAAAGATGAAACATGGATCAAAGATTCTCATCAATGGACGAGAATCAATGATCACATGGATCAAGAAAAGAATCAAGGGTTTGTATTCTTCCAAACAAACACACTTTCAAAACTTGCACAAAATTTTTTGTAGAAAGTTTGTTGCAAAAAGGAATATTCCCTTTTTTCAAATGAGTGAAGAAAGAGAATATTCTCATGGGTGAGGAAAACTAGATATTTAGTTAATTAAAATAAAATTAAATTGTGCAAAGGAATATTCTATGGGAATATTCCTTTTGTTTGGAGGAATGTGCAAAAAAGGAATATCCCCTTGCAAGTGGGAGGATTAAATTTAATTATTAATTTGATAGTTAAATAAAGTTTTAACTATGCAAATTAGGAAAAATGGGATATTTATTGAATAATTAATTAATTTAATGAAAAGGGGAATTAAATGATATTCATTAAATAAATGATTTAATGAAAAGTGGGAAAGTGAGATGATATTTATTTAAACAACTCAGGGTTATTTAATTAAATAAGAGGACTTATTCAATTTAATAGGACGAAAAGTTATATGAAAGGGGATGAATATACCTAATTAGGTCAATTAGGTCAATAGATGGAAATGATGCAATTAATTAAATGGTTTAGCTAATTTAATCAATTAAACAAAAAGAGGATGGGTTTTAGGACGAAATGATGTTAGTATATCCGATTTGAGTGCATGATATCATTCGAGACATTTTTAAGTGTCTACACTTCCATATCTACATATATCTCTATCTCAAATTATCTCTCCTCTCTCTACAGATTGACCTCATGTACACCACAAATTGCAAAAAAAAAAGATTAAAACAAATTCCCTAATTGACCTTCCACAACTCTTTGGTGTACCCATTGCACACCAAGGTGCAATTACTAGTTTAAACTATTTAAGCATTATTTTGATTTATTTACATAAATAGTATTTTTTTACAAATATAATAAATATAAATTACTTAATAAGTAATAAAGTAAATAAAATTACAACTATGTCAAGAGATTCTACAATAGAAACAAAAGGTGGAGTGTAATGATGTGTGCATCTTAAAAAATGTTACCTTTTACTTAAATTTAATAATATAAATAATATTAATATTTACTAATAAATATAAGTATAAATATATAAAATATGGTGGCCCTAGGATAAAAAACATAGAAAAACATAATAAAATTTTGGTAACTAATCTAATTTAACAAATGTTCTAGAACACGCTTAATGGTACAAAGATTACAAAGAAATATCTTTATTTATATTATTCAAGAAAAAACTAGTAGTGGCAAATCTTCTACAAAGCCCACATATTTAGAAACTCATGATGGATTATAGACATCTTAATACCTAAAAATAGTGAAAAGAACATAAAGTAAGTAAAAATAAAAATAAAAATCATAATAATTTAATATTAAAATTATTGATGTAAGTCGGCCTTCTAGAATATGAGTTGGTCTTTCATTTTCTAGAATTTGTCCAATCTTCGTACGAATCCATATGTAATGGTCAAAAAGTCTCTTGTTTTTGCCGGCCACTTGAATAATAAAGTCTACACAGGTCACGGGTGTTTCTCGAACGCGGCAAAAAAGTGATAAACTTACTCATTGTTCTCGTATACCAAAAGAAAAGCGAAGAACTTACTGATTGCTCTCAAACAGCAATACTAGTAGTGGGGAAAATGATAGGAGAGTAATCATTCTTATCTTCATCTTAATGAGTAGAAGAGGGGGTGCCTAAACCTTAAGGCTCATAAGAATAAGATAAACAAAAAGTTGGTAAAGGGTTTTTTTCTTTCTTTTAATAAAAAGTATTTTTGGTATATAATTATAAAAAAAATAAAATTAAAATGAGTTAAATTATTGATATAAATTTATTAGAAAAAAATATATTGCAAGTTAAAATGGAGAAAAAATTCTATTTTTAAAATAGTTTTTAGCATAAGTCGATTATACAAGAGTATATAATTGTGAAGGGTTGCTTTTATACTTTTGTAAAGGAAATTAAGAAATCTTTAGGGCTAGTTTAGGTCAATCTAATAAGATGCATAAACATAAGCATAAATTATTGTGGACTAATAATTAGTACATCATATAATGTCACTTTGACAAATGTACATGCTCTAGAAAATAAATAAGAGAAGCATATAATTTTTCATGTGATAGTTATTAAAGAATGATGCAAATTGCTTCATATTTTGATATGACCTCGATCTCTATCTTGAAAATGCAACTTCTTAGTTTGTGGTAGCATTATTCCAATTTTTGACTCTTAGCTCCTTACATGCTTCTAAAATTTACTAAATGTTATCATATTTGTAAGGGTACAAGAAAAAATGCATTAAGATTGAGAAAAACCTAAACCCTAGCTAAACCCTTGCACTTGTTTTCTAATCTTTCATTGACCACCTACCTCAGTCACTTGTCTTCTTAGGTTGTTACCTTAAGGCCCCTACTACATTTTTTGACTAACACCATTTTCCTAAGCACTAGCTTAGCTAGTTGCCCTTCATTTGTTCTTAAGCATCTGCCTTAACCCTCAATCCTATTGGTCCCCACTTGACACATGGCATTATTTCACAAAATCTCCTTATTTTGTAGGAGCTTTTCATTTATGTTATGTTTCCCCATGAATATACGAAATGATGATGCATGCCCCCTCATTGGTAACATGTATGGGTCCTCAACTTGTTAAATGTCAAATCCCACTCCCTCTTATTCTTTTTGGTCATTTACTTGCCTCTAGGTTGTCTGTTCCTTATGTTGATTTATGAAGTCTTTAATTACATACATTACTTGCCCCTTTTCCTAGTGCTTCAAGCTCTTTTGGTTATTGTATGTGTGTTTAAAGCCCTTTAATTTATTGAATGTCGATTTCATCAAGTGGTCCCACCTAAGTCCTAGTCAACACCACTTGTCATCATTTGATTGAATCACTCAAGCTATGTGCTTTGTGGAGCCTTTTATTTCCAATAGATTTTCTCCACATGTGAGTGAAAAGATTTCATTTGTGCTTTAATGAGGGGTTAATTCCATTTTTTGCACACTTATTTTATTGCGATGACTTTTGTGCCATTGTTGTTCCTCCCACTTGTCTTAAAAATGTGATACATGTCATACCTTGCTCTTTAACTTAACTTCACAAAAACTAATGCCTTTGCAAGAGTGTCTTGTTTTTTCTTTCAAATTTTTGTGAATACTTGAAATGATGACACATGTATGGTCATATAGTAATGAAAAAATGCTTATCTTTTCATGTAAATAAATTTAAATGTTTACAATAGTCATTGATTTTTTCAAAGATCAATGACCCACATTCAAAATGGAGAAATGTCTACTTGTAGGGTGCACCTTCATGCATACGAACATTGATGGTGGATTTGGCCTTTACCTACCAATTCTCTTCTAAATCTTTGAATACTTATGTATACATAACAAATGGAAAGATGTGGGGTGGCTAGATAAAATTCTCCTTGCCCCCTTCTTTCATATTAAAGCCTCATTTCCCTTACAATCTATTTGGAGGGCATGGCAACAAGTTTGTAGATTTCTAAATATGAAGGACTCCTTGCAACATGGTTTTAGCTTCACAACATCATCTATTTGGTGGAACAGACTAATACAATATCAAGGACAACCCTTGGCTATTTCCCTCCCTAAAAAGGCTCACTATCTTTCCAAGAAGGTGTGTAGTAGTTTGGTGACTTGTGCCCAATTTAATTTGCCTTGACTGGGTGGATTGGTTAAGCCTCAAAAATTCATTCAGTTTAAATAATAGGTTTAAGAGTTTTGTGATATTTGTTAAATCATTGGTGCCTATGGATCTCCTTATGAAACTTTGCACTCCTCTATGATATAATCTCTTCAAATATTGGCTATGGATTGAGAGATATCCATTCTTTTACTTTTTGTAGAAGAAGATTTACTTAAAACTCCTTCCAAGTACGGAACTAAACCTAAGACTTAATATCAAATGGAGATGTGGATTTCAAGAAAAGAAATGGAGAAATCTAAGTGCTTAGATTTGGAGGTCTAGAGTAGAAGCAAGTGCTCAAGTCCTTCCTTGGAAAGTGTTGCACCATAAGCTATCAATGGGGAGAGATTGAAATATTTAAAGATTCAGCTAGCCATGTGTCCTTTTTGCAAACATAATGAAAGCGTAAAAAAATTTTGGGACTTTTTTGGGCTAAGGGAAAATGGAAGGCTATATTTAACTTTTTCCTTGCTAGTTTTTACCATTTGTTGCGTTGGAAATAAGTACTGTTGGGTGTTGGGCTTCACAATAATGTGGTTGTTGATACTATGAGACAAACTTTTTTTCTTCATATCTCGAAAATTAGACGTTTAGCTATGTTTTCTAATCATATTGCGCATCATAAAGTAGAAATTTTACAATTTTACTTTGACATCATCGTACAATTTGTTTCTTTGTGTGTTCAATTGCATGAGGATGTTAAATACAACAAACCTTTGGAAGAGGTCAAATATAAAGTTTTTTGCAGCTTCATGAAGGAGACATCCATTTTTCTAGATAGCTCCAAGCCTTGTTTAAGTTTTGAGTATAAGTTGTTTTTCAATTGTTGTTTTGTAGTTGGTAAAATTTTCATGTGTTGTGCTATAATGTTGCTGCTACTTTCTTGAATGATAATGTGTTTCCAATTGTTGTTTGTAAGTGATTATGATGTATTTCCATCTATTTTTTGAGGTTGTAACTTTTAGAGCTATTTTTTTTTATTTTTTCCTCTTAGTTGAGGTTCATCACTGGTGGTTGTTTCCTCAGTTCTTAACTAGGTTCGTATGCTTCATCTATTCTTTCTAGTTGTCCTTTTCTTCTTAGTCCCTTTGTTGGACTGTTATTTAATTTATTTGTAATCTTTTAGCATTATTTAATAAAAAAATAATTGTATAGAGAAGGTTCCATTGAATTCCTTCTTGATGAGGGGTTTCATATGCTTTTCAAATTTTGTTGCAAAGATAAAGAAGTGGTTTTTCTAGATTTCATGTTGCTTTGTTGATTCTAAAAAGGGTAAATGTTTGTTTGTCAAAGAAGCAATTTTAGAAATTGAGTATAAGTAGGTCTTTGGGTTAATTAAGTTGGGTATAAAGCTTGGAAAATTTGTAAATAATTGTGAGAAATCTCAAGCCCTAGTTTCGTAATCCTAATGTACCCTAACCCTAGAAACCATGGTCAAAAATTCAAGATGGGTTAAAAGGAGTCTATACAAAGATATAATATCTCAATTGCCTTGGTCATAAAAGACACCTAGACTTGGTCAAGTATCTAGGATTTTGGTTGACAAAGAAATTGAAAATAATTCTTGTTGTAGAGATGTCATAATTTTAATTCATGACTATACTCTATTTAAATATAGATTTAGAAAGTGTTCGACTAACAAACCAATCTACAATATATGGATATTTGGGATTGGGATATTGGTAACTTCCCCAATGTTTTCATTAATGTCGAGCTAATAAAAGTTGTGACAAGGGCCTATAACCTAAAGAAGATGGAAATATTCTATGGAAAATTTATTTCTTTACAAAGTTTTGATAGAAAATGTATATGTGAATTTTTTGATTTGGATAGAAATTCCCAATTGTCAGTTGACTTGAGAGAATTCATTAAAGAGAATTACACATTAAGAGACAACTATAGAGTTATATGTCAACATATTTTTAATCCTAGAGGGAAAATCAAATGATTGAATAGGTTTTCTTGTGGAGAGTTCGAGCCTTTTGACTATGACATTTATGAGGGTTACTTTGTAAAGACCTAATATGTACTATGTTGAATCATAAGAATGGACTGTAATATACTCAAATACCAGTTAACATGATGGTTTGAGTAATGGATATTCCAAGTAGCTATGTGAACAAGCCCTAGGATTATGTTTCTTTCATTTAAGATGGTATCAACAAAGCCCTATGTTCAATTGAGGATAATGAGGATATTATTTATTTCAAGCGGTACTCCCTACTATGCCATATCCTTCTTTGAAGTGAGAGGAATATATGGTCTCCTCGCATATAAATTAGGTCCTATGATTCTCAAAAGAGGTTATGGATAGTGTATGAATAAACCTACATCTTATACAAGAATTGTGACAACTCCAACTACATCTTTTGAGGATATTTTTGTCAAAAAAATAATGAATGCGGGCCACCGACTAGATTGGAGTTTATTCGAGAATGTTTGGACATTCCTCAAACCAAATAACCTACAACAAAAGATAGGTTCTAACCATAATTGGGGTGACTAGTATTTTTACTCATATGCCACATGATGATTAGCATTTATGATTCCCCTATTTCACCTCACATCTTGCCTAAATCTATCGATATAATTGATTATTTGGAGATCATATGGCAACTAGATGAGTCAGATAAGTCTCCAATAATTATAGAAACCATGTCATCCTACCCTTAACATTAATTTTTTCAAAATTATAAGTCATTTCCAAAGAGGGTTTGGAATTATTATTAGATAAGTTGACACCCTATAGGATGAGGGTAGATAAAATAAGGTATAAACTAATTTTTTTTTGGCATGAATGTAACCCAACTAAGGACTTGATTAAAATATACTCCTCAAAAGGTAAACTATAAGGAGAAGAGAACAATGGGTAAACATAAAGGTTATGACAAACAGGAGATAGAAGGTAGATTATTCTTAAAAGGGTGCACATATAGAGATTCAAGACCCTATCCTCATAATCACAACTATTATAGGTAATGCAAAACATTTATTGGCTAATGTACCTATGTCTCTACCCTAGGTTGATGGGCTTCTCCCCTCCTCACAAGTGAAAGAGAAATTAAGTTGTCAATAGGTCACACCATTGTAGAAAACTTCTCCTATGAAAAATCCTTGGTCAATTACCCTTTGGATTGTGATGAGTTTCTAAATGATTCAAACATTAGGCAAGTGATACACCATCCATCAAGGGTCATCATTGAAAGATCTACTAATGATAGACTTTTTGGAAACATAAGGGAAGACAAATGAGGGGGGGGTTGAATCAATTCACATAAATTATACTTATTAAATGTATTCTCATATTTGATAAATAAACATGAAAACATAAATCATCACCACATCAAAAACACACATAACACCAAGATTTTGGTGTGGAAACCGTGTTAGGGGAAAAACCATGGTGGAGGTTAGTCCACAAGTTTATACTCTATTAAAAGTATTATAAATAGGGAATGCTCATGCATTCAGGCACACTTCCTAGAGCTCACTGCTCAAATACAAAAAGGCTTACTGCCCAAGGGAAGAATCACTCTCTTATAGTCACATTCAGATTTCATCTAAGGATTTTGAACTAAGAAAAGAGCATCTTCTAATGCATGGTCACACTTTACTTATTCCTTTGAAAGATTAGAACATTATTCGCACAAAACACAAACACATCTCGCTCCCCATTTCCCAAATGGTATAAAAAATTGATCATATATATCTAAAACTAAGGGTAACATCAACTACATGTCAGCCCAATAAAATATGAAATGTATACAAACTGTTGGCCTAAATTAATAAACAATTTATCAATGCAAACTAAACAATGTCACCCAAAACATAGTAAGGACCCAAAACAACATGTCTCGAACATGAAACACCATAAATAATTATGCCTCGGAGATCCACAACACACTACAATCACCTTGTGGGTCATTATCATGAAAACATGAACTCACAAAAGAAAATCACCTATCACGAGCACAAAAATCAATGTGAACCAACGACACAGATAGAGCACAATCTAGAAACATCCACAGACATCATGAATCACCATAGATGCATCCACAACAACTCAAATTACTATAATCATATCATCTTCTTTCAGGAACACCAACTAAAGCAATAAAACAACTATCATAACATGTATACTCATAACTTAATCAAATCTTCATGCAAACCTCTAAAACTTCATGTGGATAAAATATATATACTTTTAAACAAACCCTTTAATCCACAACTTCTTATCATTAATATACTAAGCTAACCGTCATACTAAACTTCACTACATCATCGACAAACTGCAACTTATTTCATTAAAATTTTCCAAATATCCTCAACATATACAACCTTAAAGACATTAATTCCAATAGTGTTGACATCAATAACAAACAAATATCATAAATATCTAACAATCTCCTTGTTTGGCATTGATGGAAACACATGATGTAAAAAATAGCATCAACAATACTTTCTCTTAGCACTTTCCCCCCCTTAGATTTTGACTCTTTTCTCCTTAACTCTTTCACACATTTTCAAATGACTCTTTTCCCCCTTTGAAATCAATGAAAAAGGTACACATTATCTTTCTCCACACAAGCTCTGGACCACATTTCTGAACATCTAACTACTCCCCCTGAGTAGAAGCCACCACAACATCAATCTGGATCACAAGATATGACTATGAAATACACAGATTGATGCAATTCAATGCATCTTAATTCTGATTAGGAGGGGTAATCACCCATAGATTCCCTCTAAGATAATAAAAAATATCCTTAGGCAAGGTCTTGGTAAAGATATCTGCAATTTGTTCCTTAGTGGGCACATACTCCAATCTGACTTCCTTTTCACTCACCTTTTCTCTCAAAAAGTGAAACTTGATAGTTATATGCTTGGTTTTTTAATGTAGCACCAGATTCTTAGAAATTTTAATTGCACTTGAATTATCATAGAATATAGTAATAGTTTCATCATACACAACTCTGGTATCTTTCAATATTTTCTTCATCCACAATACTTGAGTACAATTTTTACCAACATTAATGTATTCTACCTCTATAGTAGATAAAGAAATGGCATTATATTTCTTACTTAACCATGAAATCAACCTATTTCCCAAGATAAATGCACCACCACTAGTACTCTTTCTGTCATCCACATCTCTTGCCTAGTCAGCATCAATAAAAGCACTCAAAGTAAGGTCATCTTCTTTAGGATATCATAGGCCAAAATCAACTATCCCCTTCAAGTACCTAAAAATCCTCTTCACAATTGTTACATGTGATTGCTTGGGATCAACTTGAAATCTTGCAACAATGTATACGACATTCATGATATCAGGTCTAGTTTGAGTCAAATAGAGAAATCCACCAGTCATGGATCTGCACATAGTCTAATTTATTTTAGGAGAATCATCATCTTGAGTCAACTTACAGCTGGTCACCATAGTTTTACCAGATAGCTTTGAATCTTCCATACCAAACTTCTTTAGCAGGTCTTTCACATACTTGGATTGAGATATAAAGATCCATTTATCTAGCTGATTAATTTACAATCCCAAGAAGACTTTTATTTCTCCAATCATAGACATCTCTAACTCACTTTGCATCTCATCAGAAAACTTCATGCACAAACTATCATCTCCTCCAAAAATGATATCATCTACAAAGAATTCAACAATCAAATCTTTATCATGATCAATCTTGAAATACAAATTACTATCATCAGTTCCTTTATTAAATCTAAGCTTCAACAAATACTTCTCCAATATGGCATACCATGCTCTTGGGGCTCTCTTAAGTACATACAATGCTTTCTTCAACTGAAAAACCATATCTCCCTTATCAGTCAATTGAAATCCATCAGGTTGCTCAATATACACTTCTTCATCTAGTTCACCATTTAGAAATGCTAACTTGACATCCATCTGATAAACCTTGAAGTTTTTGTAAGTAGCATAAGCAATAAATAATCTCACAGCTTCAATCCTAGCAACAAAAGAAAAAATTTCTTCAAATTCAATTCCTTCCATCTAAGAATATCCTTTACACACCTGTCTTGCTTTGTTTCTAATAACTTCACCTTGCTCATTCAGTTTAATTTGAAAGACCCATTTAGTTCCAATTACATTTTTGTCCTTAGGTCTAGGAACAAGAGTCCACGTATCATTCTTCTCAATTTGTAGTAGTTCTTCTTTCATTGCTTCCACCCAATGTCCATCTTTGCATGCTTTACTGACATTATAAGGCCCAGTCTTTGAGATCATACAGTATTCTTCTACAATTCTTCTCCTTGTTTGAACACCTTTGTTCTTATCACCTGTAATCTAATCTTCTGAATGATTTAGTCTTACATACCTTTGAGTCTTAGTCTCTTGAACTTCAAACTCTTTTGATCTTACTTATGCACTTTCACTAGTTTCTTCCTCTTGATTTCCTTGATTCATCGAAATGACTTGAACTTGATTTAGAGTTTGAAATTTCTTTCCTTTATCTAAACTATCATTCTAATCATCTAAATCATATTTGTAGGTTTTGTATGGTCTAATTGTGTCTTCATCAACCTTTACATTAACACTTTCAATTACTTTCCTCAATCTCTTATTGTAGCACCGATAGGATTTACTAAATAAGTAGAATAACCAACAAAGATTCCTTCATCACTTCTAGCATCAAAATTTCCTATATCTTCATCTCTTTTGATATAGAATTTACTCCCAAATATTTTGAAGTATTTGATAATAGGCTTATGACCAAACCATAGCTCATAAGGAGTCTTACCGATATCACCTTTGGCATGTACCTGATTGAGAGTGTAAATGGTAGCACTCACAACTTCTCTCTAGTAGATATGAGGAAAATTTCCTTTGAGCATCATAGTCCTAGAAAATTCTTGAATTGTCTTGTTCTTCCTTTCCACAACTTGATTTTGCTGAGGGGTCCACAGGATAGATAATTTTCCATTGATCCCATGCTCTTCATAAAAAGAATTAAACTCACCAAAATTGAATTCACCACCTCTATCTGATCTCAAATATTTAATCTTCAGACTTGTCTTTGTCTCAACCATAGCCTTAAAAATCTTGAATTTCTCTAGAGCTTCAGATTTATCCCTTAAGAAAGTAACCCACATCAATCTAGAATAATCATCAATAAGTAACATGAAATACATGTCTTCTTGTAAACTTCTGATTCTAGAAGGACCACACAAGTCAGTATGTAGAAGCTCCAATACTTCATTTGAACAATTTTGTTTTCTTCAAAATGAATTTCTAGTTTTCTTCCCTAACTGACATTCCTTGAATATAGTATTAGTAGGTTTTATCAACTTAGGAAGATATCTCACTGCTTGAGTAGAACTTATCTTGATAATATTGTCAAATTTTACATGAGAAAATCTCCTATGCCACAACCAACTTTCATCAACATGATCAATCAGACAACTTTTCTAGAAGTACTTAGGTGAAAGATATTACCTTTTATTTTTGTACGAGATGGAATCACCTTTCTATAACTCCCCAATATTCTACACTTTCCATCCTTGAATTGAAAATTATATCCCTTGTCAACCAGTTGTCCAACACTTACGAGATTATGCTTCAAACCTTCCACATATATAACATCATCACTATTATCCTTACCATCAAAATAAATGGATCCTCTAACCTGGATTACACCAGCTTTGTCATCACCAAATCTTACAACACCATCATACTTTTCCAAGCTCAAATTACTTTTATCACCTGTCATGTAATGAGAGCATCCACTGTCAATCACCCATTCATCTTTTTCTTCAACTCTGGTAGCTAGAGATTTCTCCACTTTCATGCAACTAGTAGATTCGGTATGTGATGGATATTTTCCTTGATAGCAATGACTACCCATTCATCCTCACTAAAACTCCCTTTATAAAATTCATCATTTGTTACACCTTTATCAACAACATAATAACACTTTCTTTGGAATCTAGGCTTGTTAGATCTTGGCTTAGGAACTCTTTCAGGACACCTAGAGGCAAAATGACCTATCTTACTACAAGAAAAAAATTTAAGAGGAAATTTACCTTTATACTTACCTTCACCTTTTGCTACCCTCTTGAAAATATGTGCTTCAAGCTCATCTAGTTTTCTCTCTTCTTCTTCAATCTCTCTCATTTCCTACTCATACTTGAACATTTTTCTAGAATAACTTTCTCTCGGATCACATCTCTACTTATATTTTCTGGAGATAGTAGATTTGAATGCAAATTCTATCCTAGGAAGAGATACACCAAACTCACTTAATTCAAAAGCAGCAAGCTTACCAATCAACATGTCTTTGGTTACTTTTTTCATAGTTCAGATCTCCTTAATAGTAGCAACTTTGTGTTTGTATGCAACATACACGCATATGAGCACTCTAGAAACAATCTATGATTCTTCCAATGTTCCACCAACAAATCTGATAGTACACATAAGTTCATTGACTCTCTGCGTAAAAGAAGTCATGTCATCATCTTCGCCCATTCTCAATGTTTCATATTTCCCTTTCAAGATTTGTAGCTTAGAAATCTTCACATGGGTATCACCTTCATACAAAGTTTCCAACTTTTTCCATATCTCATAAGCAATCTTCATCTCCATTACATTTGTCATCTCAGAATCAGTCAGAGCACTCAACAATGCTTCCTTAGCCCTGATATTGTACTCAGCTTCCTTAATCTCACTTGCAGTAGAGGGACCATTCTATGGGATGATATATCTATTATTTGTAATTTTCTAGTAAGGTTCACCAATGCATCTCAAATGACACTCCATTCGAGTCTTCCATAAAGAAGAATTTATTCCATCAAATCTCAGACTATACTTATTATATGTCGCCATCTTGGATCACCTCAAGTGGCCAAGCTTATCCAGAGGAACTTGCTCTGATACCAATTGTTGGCAACACAAGGATAGACAATTGAGAGGGGGGGTGAATCAATTGTCACAAAAATTATACTTATTAAACTTATTCTTAGATCTAATAAAAAAAAATGAAAGCATAAAACATCACCACATAAAAAACACACATAACACCAAGATTTTTGTTTGGAAACCCTGTTAGGGGAAAAACCATAGTGGAGGTTAGTCCACAAGTTTATACTCTGTTAAAAGTATTATAATGGGGAATGCACATGCATTCAGACACACTACCTAGAACTCACTGCTCAAATACAAAAAGGATTTCTACCCAATGAAATACTCATTTTCTTATAGTCACATTTGGATTTCATCCGAAGATTTTGAATTGAGAAAATAACATCTTCTAATGCTTGATTACAATTTTAGTTAAGAACATAAACACTTTCTTCTTCTCACTCTTCTTCACACTTTACTTCTACCTTCGAAAGACTAGAACATTATTCGCATGCAACACACACACATATCACTCCCCATTTCCCAAATGATATAAAAAATCAGTCATATATATTTGCAACTAAGGATAACATCAAATACATGTCAACCCAACAAAATATGAAATGTGTACAAACTATCAATGCAAATTAATAAAAAAATTATCAATGTGAACCAAACAATGTCATCCAAAACATAGTAAGGACCCAAAACAACATTTCTTGAACACGAAATACCTTAAAAAAATATGCCTCGAAGATCCACAACATGCTACAATCAACCTGTCATCCGTGATCATGAAAAAAATGAACTCATAAAAGAAAATCACCAATCATGAGCACAACAATCAATGTGAACCAGCAACATAGATAGAGCACAATCTAGAAACATCCACAAGCATCATGAATCACCACAGATGCATCCACAACAACTCAAATTACTAGAATCATATCATCTTCTTTCAGGAACACCAACTAAAGCAAGAGAACAAATGTCAGAACACATATACTCATAACTCAATAAAATATTCATGCAAACCTTTGAAACTTCATGTGGATAAACTAGATATAATTGAAAACAAACCCTTTAATCCTCAACTTCTTATCATCAATATACTGAGCTAGATATCATACTGAAATTCACTACATCACTGACAACCTACAACTTATTTTATTATAATTTTCTCAATATCCTCGACATATACAACCTTAAAGACATTAATTCCAATAGAGTTGAAATCAATGGCAACCACATATCTGTAATATCCAACAAGACTATTGATAAAATTTTAAATTGGTGGACAAGTGGTGGATGATGTTAGAGCCCTAACATGCACTGAATTCATGTTAGATGATCATTTTATCACCACCAAGGAATTTAAGGAATTCCTCCAAAATAATAAGAGTAACACCTCTAGGAAGAGAATGAAGGAAGGAAAAATGAGGATAATAAAGGATAATAAGGATGAAATTATATCTAAAACATGGGATAATGTTAATGCTCACTTAGAAATCATGACCCCCCAAAAAGGAAGGGAATTGGTAAAGAAAAGGGGATGTCAATTGTTGCAAGGATGGGCTATATCATTCAAAATTATATTTGTACTATTAAGAAATCAGAAGGTGATGACATAGTATTTTAATCTGAGGTGCAAGTAGATGCATTATATTTTGGATTAGATTTTAATCCAAAGCATGAGACTTGCATAATTTGGTCTATTTCTTCTTACATACTTGCATTGCACTTCATATTCTAGGGTGTTTGATTGCATCTATCTAGTGCCTATTCTCCATTTTGCGTGCACTTAGGTTTTGAAAAAAATGTATCTACTTCACAACCTAGTGTCCTATTACCGATACTATAGTGAGACATAGTTCAAGACTCACACCACCCTGCACTACTACACTCACTATGGATCTTGTGTTTTCCAAATCGTTCACTCATAGTGTTGATACTAGTCAACACACTATGGACCATAGCTTTGATACCTCATTTCCCATGACCACTCTACCCACAACTAATGTGACTAATGTTGACACAATCATTGCTAATATCCCTCAAGAAGAACTAAAAAAAATGGATGAACATTTAGAAAGTTTTTAAAACTTTGTGAGTTTTGAATAAATTGTTGGTACTACAATTCCTATCATAGATAACATGATGAAAATTCTTGGTAATGAGTAAGGAATATAGATTGTGTATATCTTAGCTCACATCATTGATAAACATGTTCATACAACTTCAATTTTTGCTCAAAATTTGGGGTACACTCAAAGGCAAGGTGGAAACCAAATTACTCCTTCCACAACTATGACCTCTATTCATGCATACACTAATCCAACTATTACAACAACAAAAAAACCCACTAGCAATGTAAATACCACCTTAGGTATTTCTACTAGAAATCCCTTTAGCTTTGTGCATTCAAATTTTATATCTCCTAATCCATCTCCCCTCACAAACTTACAATTCACTTGCCCTCTGAATACATATACACCTACACCTTATTCACCTCCATATCACAACAAAAAAAATGATCCCATCCTTAACTAACTCTTGCAAAATATTTCATCCCTCCAAAAAAAAAAATTGCATTGATCCAAAATGAAAATGGTTGGAACCTTCACAATATGTCAAAAGAAACCCTTTATCCTTGTACACATTGAGAGAAAAAATGCCACAAGGCATAAAGATTCCTAGATTTGAGAAATACGATGGAAAAGGAGACCCTAGTAACCATGTCTCGACATACACAACATTATGTAGTGACTTCATTTTTTATGAAAAACTCTTGGCCAAATTTTTCCCTAGATTCTTTAAAGCCACTATCTTGGAGTGGTTTTTTTTTGTAATGAATAACTCAATTTGTTCATTCAATGAACTTATGGATGCCTTTCTTAACCATTTCCAAGCGCACACGAGTCCCAAGATCACCTTAGTTGATTTAATGCAATGTATTAAACAAAACAAAGATTAAAAGGTCATTGATTTCATAGCACAATACCAATTTATTTACTCAAAAATCATTAAGATTCTTGATGTTGACCTTCAAACAATTTTAACTGCAAATTTACAAACCAATATTCAAACTAAACTTGAGATGTTGAAGTTTCCCTCCTTTACACACTTGTGCACTGCCCTTCATGATTATTAGAATTTGGTTAGTCATTGTGAAGTAAAAAAACCTCCTAACCATCGTAAGAAATCCAAATCCTTTCCCATAACAATTTCCAACATTTTAAGAAACAAAATAACGGATTTTTAAAAATAAATACATCTCAAACAAATCAACATGTTAACTCCCAAGTGGCTACTATAAAAATGACAAATCCATATCCATTTAGGGTGAGGATTAGACATTTACCCCTTTAAATAATAACCTTCAGTCCATTATGTTGCAACTTTTGAGTAAGAACTTAGTTACCTTACCTCTTGTTAGAGCCATTGATACCAATAAGCCCTTACCTCCAAACTTTAACTCAAATTCCTTTTGCAATTATCATTGAGAAAATGGGAAAAATACATAATAATGTAAGTGTCTTAAATATGTTTTGGAAGACCTCATTTATTCTAATCACATCTAGATTGGTGGTGTTAATGATCAAGGAAATAAGTCTATTGCCCCACCTGTTGTGCAGTTTTTGCACACACGCCCCACTGAAGTAGGGACCCTCATTTTTTGGTTTTTGGGTGTCTTGGCCTTTTTATTTTGGAATTTTGCTTGCTTGGGCACGTGCTTTGATGATCATCTTGCCAAGTTGGAGTGGCCCATTTGTGAATTTTATTGAAAATATTTGGATTTGAGTGCATTCCATACTTTCCACCATTTTCGGGAAAATCTGTTTGCTCTCGATTTTCCCGGTTTTCTTTCGAAGCTCAGAGGTGGTTGCCCTTTCGACCAAATATGTGGAAATCCATCGTGTCTAGATTTCTCCGAAGTCTGTGGCTTTGTCAAATTTTTGGATTTTGGTCTTGGTTGTCTTGTCGAGGGCATTAATGGTGATTATGTGACTTTTGGGAAGTAATTGGCCATTTGAGTTTTTTTATTTGCTTGTCATTTGAGTTTGAGTGCTGGAGCCTGAGGCATGTTGCTAGATCGGGCATTTCGGAGCTGTTTCAAGTGTTGCATTTGAATTTAGTGAGCATTGCTCGTATATTTCTCGTGTTTGTGGGTTGCTTGTTGGCATCACCGGTTCCAGATCTTTTGCTCTCATGGTATGTGGATATGCTTCTTTCCTCTGTTGGTCTTCAATTAATTTGCTTTATATGCTTTGTGTCATTCATTGCTTTGTCATTTTCCCGTCTGTATGTGCCATGGCAGGGTTTTTTAGGGGTTTTCATTATTTTGCCAATCTACCCAGTCGATCACTGAATATTTGTTTTGGGTTGGTCTTTTGTTGATGTTCTCAGGGCTTGTTTGCATTTATCCAAAATTCCCTATCTTTGTTTGGAAGTAAGTCATGCTTGGTTTTTTTTCTGTGCTCCCATGGCGAGGATTTTTCAGGTTTCTCGACCTAGAGCATAGCCAATCCCTCTCAAATTGTTGAGAGGTGAGCTTTAAATTCATGATTGATCTGTTGGACGTCTAGTTCAGGTAGTTGTTGAGGTGCAGGTCCTATATCCGTGCTTGTTCGATCCATTTTGGTAAAGATGAGTGAAATGTGGGTAAGTTTAGATTTTCAGCGTCTTCGCGGAATTTTGCTTCCTCTGAATTTCCTCGAATTTTCTTGTTCCTTTTCTTTTGCCACTTGAGCCAGAATTTTTTTTGCCTCATGAAAATCCGCTTCCTTCGGATTTTCTCAGTGTCCGTGGTTGGGTCATTGCATTGGATTCATGCTTTGATGGTAATTTATCTTATTCCCGCTAAAATCCACTTCCACCAGATTTTCCTGGATGTTCCATGCCTTCTTCATTTTCCCGGATTGATTGGAATTATTGTTGTATTCGAGGATTTCCATCTCTGACGAATTCTTCTGGGGTATTGTGGAAATGAAGAATATGATGATCGTATGAGTGGTTTTCTTATTGTTAATATATTAAAATGATCAAAAGAACTTGTACTAAGTAGTTTTAGGGTTATTCCTTTATTGTGTTGATTAATTGAGTAATATTATGGGGTTTATATGTTTGCCTCACTGGATTCTGCCTAATCTAGATTTTCCCAGAATTCCTCTACAATCTAGGTTCCACGAGGGGGGCTAAAACCTAAACTTTGAGATATGGGTTTCTTGCATTTGTTGTTTCTCTTGGATTTCACTTTGGTTATATTTACTTGTTTACAGATAGGATCAAGACAAGATGTTGTTGGTCATGGCAAGGGAAAGGCAATAGATCGAAGTGCAGAAAGTTTTGCTATCTCTGATGCAAAAAAGGTAAAATTAGATATAAGGAGTGAGATTCCTGAGAGCAAGCTGACTTCTATCTGGTTAGGAATCACCGATAACAATGTGGGTATGTGGGATTATGAGAAATTCAATGCTAAAATGGTAGTAAAAAGCCTCCCTTTGATAGCTAAAATAACTCTAGAGTCCGGATTGGCACATGTAGCAGGTTTCCCTTCCATTGTGTAGTGCTATGAGTTGGTGCTTGAGTGTGCCAGGAATTATGATAGAGGGACACAAAGGATAATTGGTCCCTAGGGAAGGATTGTGGTGGGCTTTAGTCCTGTGTCCATTGCTAGGACTTTTGATATAGACACAACAAGGAAATACTATGAAGAAAATGTGGTCAAGTCCTAGCAGGTAATCAATTATTGGTTGGAGAAGCCCAAGTCTCATTTATCTAAATTTCCAAAGCAGCTATTCAGACTCAAGTTCAAAAGGGAGTACTACAATTTCATCACTCTCCTCAGCAAGTTGGTAGTGTTGAAGAGTGCAAGAGTGTTCAAGAGTTGGATGTTCAATGCTATTGCTCAGATGGAGCAGGGTATAGATTACCACTGGGCAGGTGCTATAAGTGCAGTGATCCATGAGCTGTTGGGTAATGTCTTGCAAACCAAGAATTTCACCATGACCTTCTACCTAGTGTATGCATTGGAAATATTTCACCCATATAAGGGGTTGAGTACTAGAGGTACATTTGGACAGGAGGCAATATATGAGGTGTATCCATAGCTGCACCTAACAAGAGGAAGCTATAGAAGGGAAAATGATGCTTTCATAATGTATATTACTAGGCTGCTGCAAGGTGTAGAGCATGTGAGGATTTCTGACAAGGCTAAAGAATTGATAAGGAGGTATGGGGCATGGTTTATCTAGTTCCCTACTCTCTCTTACATTAGGATTGATGGTTGTCAGAGGGCTCCATACAGACTCCTGAGGCAGCCCACTAATCATATTATATTGTTGGAGGTCACTAGGCAAATTTGTGACTTTGACATAATTGTAAAGGGAGACGAGCATAAAACAGGATTTGGGAATGATTTTCCTTTGAAGATAGGAATAGGTGAGGTTTGTCCTTCCGTTCATTATTCTCATGCTTCTGAGGGGGAAATGAGTACTTTTGGCCTCTCTTTTCATTCTAAGAGAGCAAGGTTTGACATTACTAGTGAGGCACAAAAGAAGGCCAGTAGGGAGTACAACCATAAGGCTAGTATTGAAGATTATTGGGCTAACCTTGGTGATGAATTTGAGATTAGGAAGAGGAAATTCTCTAGGTTTCTAGTGGATTTAGTAAGGTTGTATAATGTGAAGGCCATCCCTGACCAGGTGGAAGAAGATGGAAATTTAATTTAGGGTCATATCTTCGAGGCTGTGAAAGACAAACCAGTTGGAGAGGTTGAATGGTTGGAAGAAGAGAAAACAATACTAGATCAAATCATGACTCATGTGATCAAGTACACCAAAATGTGGCTGAAGCACAAAATTTTGGAGTTGGAAAGTGAAGGTGTCCAATGCACTTTTGATTTGATGGGGGACTTGAAGTCTCATTCTGCTTCCGAGGAATCACACAAATAGGATCCTAAGGGTAAGGAAAAGGTGGATTCCCCTTTCAAGATTCAGGTTAGGGATGTTCAAACTGAAAAGATGGCAGAGGTAGGTAAATAGAGGAAACCTATTGCCAAGAAGAGAAGGCATGTCTCAAGGAGAGAAGCTAAAAAGGATAAAGAAGAAGAGGAACAGGTAGATGTTACTCATCCATTAACAAAGAGACGAAGGCTTGTGAGGCTGTCACAGAAACAGAAGGAAGCTCCTAAAACTGGTAAGGAAGTCGAGTCACCTGTGGTAGAGGTAGAGAGTTTAGGGGAAAGAACACAAGTATATATGAGGAGGTCAAGGAATCCTTCCCCAAAGAATGCTTCAATGAAGGAGGATTTGCTAGTATCTGCTCCCATTACTGAATGGGAAAGTATTTACCTTCCTTAAGATACTAGCCGTGTGCAAGAGGAACCAAGGAAGGATGAAGATCCTAAGGACTTGGGTGAGAAGGAATTTCAAGAAGGGGACCTCTATAGTGCGGAGGCAGAAATTGACAAGGTGATCCAGTCCCCTTTGGTAACCTATGCAGATTCACCTATGGGAGAGAAATCAAGCAAATATCCTCAACATAAGGAGATACTAGCTAAGATCCCTTCACCAGCATAGGTTGTTGTAGAGGAACAATTGTTGAACAAAGAATATCCAATTAGGGATATCCCTAGTGTGTCAAGTATTGAGGACACCCCTAATGACCAGAAAGAGCAGGATAAGCATGATACAGTTCCAACCGAGTCCACTATTCCAAGTTGGTTGGATAAAGAATTTAAGAGTAAAAAGGTAATACTAGAGGATGCTACTCCTAATTGGGATGACTTAATGGCCAATGATGAAAAAGGAAAGACTAAGAAGAAGGCTAGGGTTTTTTCTCGGATTGAGAGAGATGGGTTAGGCAATAGAGTGGCTCACATTGCTACCCCTACTCCAAATAAAGATAGAGATAATGTAACTATACAAGATTATCATGTGCATACTATTGACTTAGGACATGCTTCTATGGAACATCATATTGAGGAGTATGAGGGCTCTAGTGCTATAATTATGGGCAAATTGAAGAGGATTGTACAAACTAGACATGATTTGGAGAGAGAGAATGAGAAGATGAAGAAGAATTTGTAGGAGTTGATGAAACCCTTGTAGTCCATTAGCTCTTCCTCCTCTGCTGTGAGTTTCTTGCCTCAACAAACAATCTCTAAGCTTGAGAAGATGAAAGGCACTACATATGCCACAGTTTCCTAGTTTCAAGGAGTTCAAGCCAAAGGAGATGCTACCATCAAGGATATCTTTTGGATTGGAGGGGATGCCATAAGGTCAGTAGACTGGTTGAAGGCTATGCTTGCTCAAGACAAAGAGGATATTGATCTCCTACTGCAGAAAACAAAGACAATCATGGAGTTCACCAAAGATAAATTAGTAAAGAGTGGGATTCTTCCCTTTCCAAGAGTTTTTGAGCCTTGGGAATGGTTCGAGATCTTGCAGATGAGGCAAAAGGCTTAAAAGAGATTCACAAGCAAGGGAGGCTCATTGGGGACACTTTTATCGGTATTTATGAGAAGTGTATCTCCTTCTTTGAGATCATGACAGGAAGGAAGAAGTTTTCTCCAAAGCATCTTAATTTGGAGCAACTTAGGAAATGGTGGAGAGATGTTTATTCCCCAATCAGTGAAGGTCAAGTCACTAAACATCAGCTAGATGATGCAACAACCTACATTGTAGTTATTGACAAATATTTAACTAATAGGACTAAGTGGGACGGTACAATAAGGCAGGCAAGGGATGACATTAAGTCTCTTGAAACAAGAGTTAGGGTTTTTCCTGTGCCACCTATTGCTGAGTTGGATAGGGTGCTGCTAGTCGTGCATGGTGAAGAAGATCAAGCTAAAGACAAGGATGGGAAGTAATTATATGGATCTACATCAAAGTTTGTGCTTCCCATTATCCACATGCATTGAGCTGACCTTTTTGTGACCTTAGGCCGACTTGGATGAAATTGGTGCAAATTGCACATTTCATATGATATTCAAATATCTTTTAAGGCCGACCTCTTGTGTGGCATGTTTTTATTGTAAAATCTTATTTTGAGGCGACCTATATTAGGGATTCTCTATAAATTGGGCATGTTGCCTCATTTCAAGATATAGAATTAATGCATGATAGGCATAGAGAGATAGAATAGAGATTTCTTTATTTGAGCGAATTAGGGTTTATGTTCAAGCAAGTATTGTAACAGGAAGCTAGAATTGTTGCCATTTTGGTTGACCTAATATAAGAAGGGATATTGTGATTTGGTATCTTTCTTGTGTTAAGTTTTATCTGGCATGGTTCTTGTTGTCCTATCTTTAAAATTTATTAAGTTCATAATTAAATAGTTTGGTGATGCTTAGGGTTTCATGTTTGGAATGTTTGCAGTGGTCTCTAGTCCATACTTTTTGTAGTTAGCTAACTATTAGCTGCTTTGCAAAGTTAGCTTGGGCTTTGAATTGTGCTTAGTTAAATTATAAATGTTTCTTCATATCCAATGGTATTGTTTTGAATAATTTTTTATAATTTGAAAACCTTAAAATACCTCAGAAGATTGCAATATTTTTGTGAAAATTGCATATTTATTTGGATCCAACAAAAAATATTTTATGAGAGATCGGTCCATTTTGAGCATATTATCTTTGGCATTGGTCATCCTAGGGTTAGAATTAGTATTATAATTATCTCTTAAACTCTTATCTTTTGTTATTTTTTTTATTATCTAGGTTCCATTGAGGATTTCAAGTATCAATTCATTGTTTAGATCCGATGAATTCAAAATCCCAGTATTTTCTTGTAGTAAGGTCCCTTTGTGATTACCGACATTTTCACATTTATCACTGAGTTGTTTTGTTGCATTGTGAAGACCTGACATTAGAGACCTTGGGGTTATCTCTTTTCCCATAGAGATTTATCTTTCAAGAGAGATAGGATATCATATTTTTTCTAAGTTGTTGCTGTGCAGAAAACACCATCAACAACACCCAACCAAAATTTACAAATCTTTACCAAACCAATGCCAAATCATATTATCTCTTTTGTGAAATCTATCGATGCCAAAAATGATGTGATGAATGTTGAGAAAATTCAAGATGAAAATAATGACAATATGAATGAAAATGAAGGAGACTTAGAATGTATGGTAAACTTAATTGATGTCCAACCTTGTAAAGGCCAAACCAAAATTCCCTTTGGCATTGCTTTCTCACAAAATGACATAATTAGATGTGCACCCGATGGTCCTGTTTACATCACTAGAAGAACCAATGACAAGCCTACTAATGGGATATTAATTGATCCCATCTGTGTAGAGAATGTGATCACAAAGGAATTATTATTTTTGGATGAACTTTATCAAGATTCTTATAAACAACTGAATGAATGGATCAAAATGCTTAATAGTTTTTCCTGCCATATGATAGGTTCAATCAGTCTTCCTTTAAAAGTTGGACCAAAACAATTTAATGTATCATTATCCATCATCCCATTGTAAAACCAATCATGTGTGAAGCTTGGTTATCCATCGCTGTGCTCTATGGATGCCATCTCATCGATAGTGCATAAATACTTATAGTTTCCATTTGGAAATGATATCTTTAATGTGCACTGTAGTAGCTTTAATCAAGTGTCTTCTCATGGGAATTTATCATTGGATTTATTTTGGCTCGAACCTATGGAACCTATTAATATTTGTGAAGATTTTTTTTTTTCAAATCTTATTGAAATTTTAAGGAAAAGTGCATAGAAAAATGACCCTTTAACAACATGCCTCAACCCATGATTGAGCCTCCTATCATTAATGGAACCATGATTGAACAAAAATCCCTTCCAAGTAACCAAGACCAACCCATGATAAATCCTTCATCAATTTTTTTATACCTAATAAGATCCCATTATATTTGGGTAAAGTATCCACCTCTACCCTAAGCCTCCCTCATATCAAAATAATTAAGAATTTTATGAAATAAAAATTCAGAGGAAATGTTTCTTAGAAAATATGATGGCACCTCATGGTTGTTACATGGATTTTCTTCAATGACCATCTACCACCTATCCCAAAATGTATTTATTTTTCATTAGAATTTCATAAGTGAATAGGGAATCTGTTTTATGTCACACATACACATGCATTAGTTTTAGGACCCATAGAATAAGTATATATTTAGTCTTTTATTATCTATTTTTGTTTCACTTCGCCTTAGGATAAATTTGTCACCTACATTTGGTTTCATGCATCTATATGAGTTTTTCATTGATTGGATTTAAGAGTCAATTTTTTTCAATAATAAAATCAAGTGGTGTATGGTTGAGGTTTACTATGGATTCCTCTAATTTTGAAAATAGTTTTTGATTAGTTGAAAAATGGATGCTTTATGGTTTAGGACATAGAACATCACTTTTCTCCAACACTCAAGGATTCCCTATAGATCTCAATGCAAAGGAGAAAGAGGTATACTAAGGGATTTCCTAGGGGATGATTAATGACTAATGAGGGGTTCACAAGCTAGGGCTTGGAAAAATGTATGAAATGAAAGATGAAATGAAAAAACCTAATATGATGAAAAATTGAACTAAATGACCTAGAAAGGCATATAAATCAGAACAAAAAATAATAAAATTAGAAGTGTGCACCTGGAAACTTGTAGAGGCTTGAATGAAGACTCTAAATTTTGCAAATCCTAAAATTTTAGCCTACTGGGACTTATTCACTAATTTAGGTAAATCAATCCCAAATCTAGGTTTATACACAAGGTAAACCCACAAAAGTGGTTTAAAATTCGAGTGAGGAAGGAAAAGTTGAAAAAAATGACCCCATGCAAAAAAAATTCTTTTTGGGGTTCAAATGAACTATTTGGTTCGAGCGAACAAAAATAAGGTTTGGTAGAACTTGGGCTTGAGTGAACCTGGGTTCGAGTGAACCCAATTAATTATGGGGCCCACCATTCCTAACAAAAATCCAAAATTGAAGGCTTGTGGAGAGGGGGTTCTCTCAAACAAGGGTTTGAGCGAACCCCCCTTTTCCCCTCTTCTCCCCCTCAAGCACCAAAAAAAGTCTAGAATTTTATGCTTCGAAGCTCAAGTTGAGGATGAAAATGGAGGAGACTTGATAGAACCAACTAGAAGATGGAAATCCTCAAAATGATCTATCCAGCAAATATAATTTTAATATGTTTTAGTTTTATTATGTATTTGTTTTTTTGTTCTATTAAACATAGGTTTTTTCTCAAAAACCAAGCTCTATATTCTGCACATGTGGAAAAATAGTAGATTATCAAAAAGGAAAATGAGTGCACTAGATATTGAAGTCCTTGATCCAACAAAAAAATCTGAATTTTGATACATACAGAAAAAGTTACGTTGTATATGGTCTGCCTATGTTTTAATTATAATTGGTTTGACTTCGAAACTTGATTAAGGAAAACATATTCACTAAAAAGATATGAAACCAATTAGAAGCACTATATATTGTAGTTAAAAATCTAAACTTGAAAGAATTATAATTCTATCTTTCATGGAAAAAATGTTATGTTGTATACGGTGAGCATCACTCATTAAAAATGTTGTTTGCTGAAAAAACTAGTTTTCAAAGGAGATGGATAAAGAAGTGCAATCTAATTCCAATTTTTTTGAAAAAAATACATTTAGAATCTATAGAAAAAATGTCACAAATCACTAGTTTGCATCATCTTCAAATTCATCATGATTTAGCTGTCATAGGTGCCTGAAAGTGAATACTTAGAAAAAAATATTGTAGTGTCCAATTTGGCCAAAAAATGTAAACCAGTATTTTGGGATCACCTCATAGGAGCAATTTTTAGGAAAAAGGGTATTTGAATATGAAAAGATCTTTGAAAAAGAACTAGAATTTTTTCAAATATCTTTGCATATTTTATGGAAAATGAGTCGAGTTTGGATTTTCTAGAACTTCAAAATTTGAAGCTACTCTTCTCAATATGCCCAATCTTGTTCTCTAGGTTTCCAAATCCAAAACTCTGATTTTGGGGTTGTAGGTGATCTTTTAGTGAATATTTTGACCTTGAAAATGGGGAGACAACTCTAACAAGCTTGTAACCTAATCTTCAGTGATCTTCAAGTCAACAAAGAGAGAGAGAGAGAGAGAGAGAGAGAGAGAGAGAGAGAGAGAGAGAGAGAGAGAGAGAATGTGTTGATTGTTAGGGAATAGGGGTTTTCCTTAGTCAAATCCCTTTTAGGTAATTAAACCAAATTAAAAAACAATAAAACAAGGACATGAAACTAAAATGGTGAGAATTGGACTCCACTCTTTCACCTCTAGGGTTTTGGATGCAAAAGGAAAGGGGCAATCTTCACACACTTCACTCAAGAACAAACCCTTGAGATATATTTTTCAAAGGAGAAATAGATCTTGCAAGAGGGTTTTCCTTAAGGTTGAATGAGATCTAATGAGGGGTTCACCACTAAGTTTAGACTTGGAAAATACAATGATATGAAAGGTGTAGAAACAACCCTAATTGAATGCAAACTAACCCTAAATGACATAAAAAGCTGATTGAAATGCAACAAAAAAATTGTAAAGATGGAAAGTGTGCACCTAGGAAACTAGAGAAGGAAGAATAGACATTTGGATCACTGAAAAATCTATTGTCAAGGCTAACTAGGACTCATTCACCAAGCTAGGTGAACTAGTCATGTTTCTAGGAAATTGTGTCGGAACAGGTTTCTACCAAAAGGGTCTCCAAACCTATAAAAATATTTTCCAGGCCTGTACAATGGTGGTGAATTAGTCCACTTCTAATTTTCTCAAATTTTGAGACCTTATTTTGTTCTTCTCAACCTGGTTTTCTGTTCTTGATTGATTTCCAGATCTGAAACTGCAAATTACCACCTGTAGGTCTTCTCCAAGCTTCTCCAAGGGTTGATGACAACTTTGGCAACTTTGATCACTTGAAAATTTTTCTCCAATCTTGTTCCTTGTGAAATATGTAACCTAAACCTACAAATCTCACACAAAGAAGAGGGGAAAATGTTGTGGGGTTAGTGGATAGGAGTTTTCCTTGGTCAAATCCCTTGTTGGTGATTGAACTTGTAAATGAAAGCAAGTAAGAATGGAGAATGATGAATTAACAAAAGACAATGTTGTAACTCACCAAACTCTAGCAATAAGGTGTTGCAAATATGCTTGAAATGGCTACAGTGGATGTGGTTCTTGAATCTTTCTTGAAACACTTGCTTGAATCATAAACTCTACATCACAATTGTTAGCATAATAAAAAACATGATATATGCAATCTTTGACATGATGATGGGCACTTGAATGCTACTCTAAAATGCTTGATAATATTGCCTTGAATGCTCTTGAATCCTCTTGTGACCTCAATTTTCTAGTATGAATGCTCTCACAAAATTTGTAGGTGAAAATGAGTGAAAGAACCCCGTATTTATACTCAATTATGCAAGAATTCGTGAAATTACAACACTACAAGATGACATTAGATTTAAGAGAATAAAATACCACTAAAATTTTGAATTAAATTTGAATTTTGGTCAGATGAAATCATTCATCCAAGGTGGCGAATGAGTCCCATCAGACATAATGTATGGGACCAAATACACAAAGCGTCTAGCAATGTGTGAAAACTAATTCGAGGTCAAAAGATCTAGGTGGGACCCATTCGGCCAAGCTGGAAAATGAGTCACAAATCCCTAGATTTGGGCCACACAAGCTAGAAACACCTGAATTATAATTGGTTATTGATTGGTGTAACTATTATCCTTGAAAAGATGCAATAAATGAGGCTTGTGGATGCAAAATAGGGCCAATTAAAGCATAAGAAAGGCCAATTATTTATGAAAATCCTAGAGAAGTGTGAAACTATGTTACAACACTTTACAACACTCCAAAATTAGGCATGATTAGGGTTAATTTTGATTAAAATTGTGTTTATTATGTTTGGTTATTTGAAGCCACTATGGTGGACAATGAATATTTCATTGTCAAAGGCAAAATTCAAGCATTTATGCACAGCCAAAGGGACAAATTTCATGAAGTTAAGCCATGGGTGGCCTAACTTCACATGAAATTGGTCTGACTGCAAGATGATGGAGAATGTGACATCTAATATATTTGGTCCTATTTACAATGGTAAAGTGATCGATCCTATTGTAGGGTAAGAAAAACCATTGTGTGGCTTGATCCATGCTTTTGGTTTATCATATGTTTCTTGATAGAGCTCATGCAAAAGTAAAAATTCCTCGGTGATCACGTTCTCTCCAAAAGTGGGATCTATTAGTATCCCATTAGTGGGCTTGTCATAGATATGGCCAACTATGTAATGATGACCATTAGGTGCATGTTTAATTATATCCTTAGATGAGAAAGCAATGCCAAGAAGATTCTTAGTTCGACCATTATGAGGGATGGCATCAATCACCCCTACTATTTCATCTATAATATTATTATTGATAGAATTAACTAGAATAGAATCATTTTTTTCATCATCCGTGTCAAAATCATCACATCATTCTTTGTATTTTCGCTAACTTTGATAAATGGAATATTATGTTTTGGCATGGGGTTGGTAAAAAATTTCAAGTTTTGTTTAGGGGGGGAAACAAATTTTTCTCCCTCATCACTAACACATTTGATGGAAAGATGGCCAAAATCAATGAGGTCTTGCACAAGATGTTTAAGACGCTTACAATGTTTCGTGTCATGTCCATTTTTTCAATGATAGCGGCAATAAGAATTTGAGCTAAAGCTTTGGGGTAAAGGTTTATTGGGATCAGGTGTTTTGACGGGAAGAAAGGTAATCATTTTTTGTTCTAAAAATTGGGACATTATGTTATGAAGGGTATCAGGTAAGGGAGAGAATTGTCTTTTCGGGTCCCCATAGCTAAAGGGTATTGAGGTTTTAACTGATGCTACTTGTTTATTGGCACTGTGAGTTGTTTGTTGAGGGGGATTGAATTGGTGGAACCCTTTTTTTTTTTTTTCTAAAAGGCTGGGAATTGTTTTGGTTTGTAGGTTTGGATCTCTCCATATGGTTAGAAGTGGACTTTGTATCTCTACTACTAATTGAATTTTTGATAATCACAGAGGGTGGTAAACAAGTGCAAGAAGGATGGGAATTTCATCATTGTAAGCTTGTCTTGAATTTTTCTTTATTAATTTTCTATGAACATCTTTTGAAGGTGAGGTTCGGGGACCTTGACATCGATTTTGGGAGTAAATCAATTGATAGCACGAGATAAAGTCAATTAATTTTTCTTCTTCTTTTTTCTTGCATCTCATCAAATCGGCCAAGGTCAACTTTGGAGTCATATGCACTTGGAAATGGTTTTAAAATTCATCAATAATTTCATTGAATGAACTAATTGAGTTGTTCGATAAACAGGAGAACCACTCCAAGGTGTTATCTTTTAAAGATATAGGAAATAGTTTTTCCAATAGTTTATCATTAAGGAAAAAGTCACTACATAAGGCAATATAAGCATTGACATGGTTAGAAGGATCTCCCTTCACTCCATATTTCTCAAATCTAGGCACCTCTACACCTTTTGGCATCAGTGTTCGCAATATTTCTAAGGACAGTGGAATACTTCAGATATAATATGTAGGTGAGCCATTTTGATTTTGATTGATGGTGGAAAATTTATTTTGGAGAGATGAAATGGTTTGAAAGAGTTGAGTTAGGTGAGGGTCATTACTTCTGTTATGATATGGAAGTGACAAAAGTGACTTGGGGTGTATTTGTTCATAGGACAAGTGAATGGAATTCTTATAGATGGTAAGATTGTAGGAGATATAACATGTGATGCCACATAGGAACCGGGGATGCTAGCGGGAATACCCAAGCAAGGAATCACATTACTAACCTGTTGCACTACTGTTGTGACTTGAGGAGGGGTATAGGTAGGTATTGAGGCAATCATTGAGGGATGAGTAATTTGAGTTCCTCCTTGGCTTGTGACACTATTTTTTGGAAAAGGACAACTACTGGTTGGGGGGAGGTGTTTTCCAAAGATTTGAACTATGTTTTTCACAAGACCAAGGCTTTCTTCACTTTCAAGCATGAAGTGAATTCTATCTATGGTAGGGATGACAATAGTTGATATGTCATAATTTTGCAATTGGTGTTGTATTTTTACTAGGTCCTCATGAATTTGAATTATATTTTCTTGTAGAAGACTATCATTCCTTGGATCAACTTGCATACTACTTGAAGGCAAAGAGGTGTTAAAGGTATTGTCCATATCTAGTGTACTAGTGTCAATACTAGTAGTGAAAGAGATAAATAACCCAAGATCCACAATGATTGTGCTATCATGGGAAGACATGAGTATCAAACTTTGTCTCACAATAGTATTAGCAATAGGAAACCAAATACTCATGCAAAGTCTACTAAATGCAATGTGAATGCAAATGCAATGTAAGCTAAGAACAATGGAATTATTGTAACTAAAATTATGGAAACTAGAACAGAAAGTAAATAACAACAAACAAAAACTCAGAAACTGAAATCTAAATTCCAAAAAATTCAATGCAAAATGTGCAAAGGGATTGGTTTGCCTAGGGTGGCGAATGAGTCCCAGGGATAATTGTTTTCAAGATTTTCAAGATTTTTGAATTGTATTTTATGCTTTTATGTTTTTTGATCTATGTCTTAGATGAAAATGTAGAATTTTAATGATTTTCAATGAAACTAGATGCAAAAATGCAAGCTAAATGAACATTTACTAATGCAAAACATGAAACCCTAGAATACAAATTAACCAATGCAAACCTTAATGCAATGTTTATGCAAGCTAAATATAGGATGAAAAATCACTCCAAATCAGAATTATTATGCTCTTTATGAAGGTTCACCAAAATGAAATGATGAAAATTGGGATCCACTCTTTCACCTCTAAGGTTTTGGACCTAAAAGGAAAGGGGAAATCTTCACACACTTCACTCGAGAAAAAACCCTTGAGATATCTTTTGCAAAGGAGAGGAGATCTTGCAAGAGGGTTGTCCTAAAGGTTGAATGGGATCTAATGAGGGGTTCACAACCAAGTTTATATTTACAAAAGACAATGATATGCAAGATTTAAAACTAAACCCTAATTGAATGTAAACTAACCCTAAATGGCCTAGAAAGATGACTGAAATGCAATAGAAAACTATAAAGATGGAATGTTTGCACCTAGAAATTTGAAAAAAGGTAGAATGGTGGTCTAGATTGGTGAAAAATATTCTACAAAGGCTATTTGGGATTCATTCACCAAGTTGGGTTAATATATCCTATTTATGGGAAACTATGTCGGAAAAGGTTTCTACCAAAAGGGTGTCCAAATCTGTAAAAATATCTGTCAGGACCATACAATGGGACTCATTCACCACTTATGGTGAATCAGTCCACTTCTACTTTTCTAGAAGTTCGGGACCTTCTTCTATTCTTCTCAACCTAATTTTCTCTTCTTGATTGATTTTCGGATCCGAAGCTACAAATTACCACCTATAGGCCTTATCCAAGATTTTCCAAGGGTTGATGACAACTTTGGCAACTTTGATCACTTAACAAATTTTGTCCAATCTTTCTCCTTGTTAAATATGTAACCTAAACATGGAAATCACACACAAAGAAGAGGGAGAAATGTTGTGGGGTTAGTGGATAGGGTTTTTCCTTGGTCAAACCCCTTGTTGGTAAATAAACCTTGAAATGAAAGCAAGTAAGAATGGAGAATGATGAATGAACAAAATAAAATGTTATAGCTCACAAAAATCTAGCAATAAGGTGTTGCAAATATACTTGAAATGGTTTTAATGGATGTGGTTCTTGACTCTTTCTTGAATCATAAACTTTACATCAAAATTACTAGCACAATAGCAAACATGATATATGCAATCTTTGACATGATGATTGGCACTTGAATTCTGCTCTAAAATGCTTGATAATCTACCCTTGAATTCTCTTGTGAACTTAATTTTCTAGTATGGATTCTTTCACAAAATTATTAGGTGAAAATGAGTGAAATAACCTTGTATTTATACTCAATTATGTAAGAATTCCCAAAATTACAACACAACAAGCCAAGATCAGATTGACAAGAATAAAATCTCATTGGAAATTTGACTTAAATTTATATTTTGGTCACATTGAACTCATTCTCCCAAGGTGGAAAATGAGTCGCATCAAACATTATGTCAAGACCAAAAACTAAAAGTGTCTAAAAATGTGTGAAAATTGGTTTGGGGCGAAAAGATCCAGGTGGGACCTATTTTCCCAAGGTGGTGAATGAGTCCCAGATCCCTAAATCTAGGCCACACAAGCTTGAAACACCTAAATTATAATCGGTTACTAATTGGTGTTGGGATTATCCTCAAAAAGATGCAATACATGAGGCTTGTGGATGCAAAATAGGGCCAGTTAAAGCATAATAAATCCCAAATATTATTGACAAGACTAGAGAAGTGTGAAAGTGTGTTACAAAAATTAACACTCCAAATGAGGCATGATTAAGGTTAATTTTGATTAAAATTGTGTTTATTAAATGCTTGGTTATTTGATAAAACCCTAGAAAACTGTGAAAGTCAGTTACAACACTTTAGCAAGGTACCATTAAAATCTATTAGTTCACAAGGGCCCATGACCTAATTTGAATGTTTCATCCATATTACAACACTAAATCAAGGTAACATAAATCCAAAATCCACAAGGAGGGCCCAAACAAGTGTGAAAATGTCAAGGGATCCATTTTTCTATACTACAAAACACAAACAATGATACCTTGTAAATGATGCTTTGTAAATCTGCAACTCAACATGGAATGGCCATGAAGGATGTAGATATTGATCTTTGACAATATTTGTAGAACAATGTTTGATCTTAGATCTTAAATTCTACATCACAACACTAACTCAATAACATGCTTGATGCTTGATATGGTTGACATGATGACGGATCTTGAATTGCTACAATAGTTGATGAACAATTCTACCCTTGAATGCTTTAGAAATGATGTTGAATGCTCTCTTGACAACCTTGTGAAGTTTTGGAGTGCTTAAATCTTTCTTTCTTGACTTGATAATATGAATTCATAATGAAATAATGATTTGAGACCTTGTTTATATAGGCAATGTACTCAAATGATCATTTATTCAATCCCAAAGGCTGACATAGAAGAAATTTGAATTAAAAACATAATTTTCCCGCTCAAAGCCTTAAAAATAGGCCAAATGGGACTCATTCACCATTTTGGGCAGATGAGTCTCACCTCGATGGGACTCATTCACCCAAAGTTGTGAATGGGTCTGATAGGGGCTATTTTGCTTGCCAAAGTGTCGGGGAATGTGTAAATTAACCTCATATATTGATATTGTCAAGTTTTTTATTAAAATATGCCTTGGGATGAATAATACGAGGTCATAGGGGCCTATTAATGATGATATTAAGGTCATAAATGCAAGAGGGCCCAAAATCCAATGTGAAAGTGTGAATAAATAATTTTACAACACTAAATTAAGGCAAAATTGGGTCTATTTAGCTAGAAAGGGCCCTAAATCCCATGTGAATGTGTAAAACACATTACAACACTAGATTGGGTCCACTTGATTTACAAGCCAAGTAATTTAATGTGAAAGTGCAAATAAATACACTTTACAAGATTAAATTAATGCAAAGTTAAGTTAATTTAGCTTAGAAGGGCCCTAAACCTAATGTGGAAGTGTAAAACACCTCACAAAACTAGATCAAGGTCACATTAAGTCCAATTTGTCATCAATTATTCCCAAATCAAGTGTGAAAATGCAAGTGATGACATTTTTCGACATTATAGTTTTATAATTGAAATTTTGTTTTATTCTAAATGCCTTGATAAACCCAACTATATTTTTTAGGATTTATCAAAAGTGTTGGAGAAGATTAATGTGATGTGGGGTTCTCTTTAGACATATAATAATTTAAATTAGTTTCCAATCTAGGTTTAAGAGAGATAAAAAATATGCATTTTTGTAGTGTACAAAAATGTATCGATTTACATTTTAACACTTGTTTGGGTCATCCCTATTAAAATTTGGATTATTTATGCCTTAATTGGTCCTATTTTGTATCTACAAGCCTGTTTAAATGCATTTTTCTAAGGATGATCCCGACATATAATAACTGAAAAAATCATAATTTAATGTTTTTTTTTCTATGTGCTCCAAATTTAGGGATCCGGTACCCATACAACCATCTAGGCATATGGGTCCTCCCTAGGTCTCATACCCTGATTTCAAATGTCACATTGAACATATCAATTTTTGATGTGTCTTGGTTTTAAGCCTCTAGGACTCATATATCCAACCCCCAACATATGAGTCTTTCTTTATCCTAGGACCTATTTTAATTCAAATTCTTGGTGGGATTTTATTATCCTTAGATTCTAATTCTAAATTTTGGCTTGTAGTGTTTCAATTTCAAGAATGTAAGCATAAACAAGTATAAATACAAGGTCATTACATTAAATTTCTCCTAGGAATTCCAATTATCCAAGCAAGAAATATAAGATTCTTCAAGTGCATTCATTCAAGAGAAAATAATCAAGAATTTGGAGCTACATTAAATATTCAAGAATCATGTCAAATTATTCATGCATCATGTGTGTTTGTGAGCTAGCATTTGGGATGTAGGTTTCATGATTCAAGAAAGCATTCAATCAAGAGTCAAGATCCACATTCATGCTAGCCATTTCACACAAGTTTGAAACCTTCATTTCAAGTGTTTGATCTAGGTGAATTGGAGCTTGAAGATCCTTTGAATATGAAGTTGGAAAAGTTGTCAAAGTTGTCAAGAAATTTTCATCTTCATAGAAGCTCATCTACAAAACATAAATCAGACTTTTCGACCAAAAGATTGGATATAAAGGAATCTATAGAAGATCACTAGAGGCTACATAAGTATTAATCAAACCCTAGAAACAAGAATTATACACCCAACCTAGCCTATTATTCATATTATACCATTTTTTCCATCTTTCTACAGATCTTGATCAATCATCACAAGATTCCAAATTTTGCCCAGAAACCCTATAGCAGGACTCATACACCTAACTTAGTGTACTAGTCATAGTATATTTCAAAAAGTAGATATTTAGAGTTGCAAACCTCTTTTTTTCCTCTCCACTCCTCTAGGTACTTTTTCTATTTCATTTTGTTTGTGAATGTGATTTCTTTCTTTCAATTTTCTAGGTTTTTGTGCATAAGTGTTTGCATTTCTCCTTGAAGCTTCATTTAATGGTGAACCCCCGTCCAATTACAATAGGAATCCAGTAGCCATTACTCAATCAACTCACTTGTTTAAGGGATCTAGTTTCCTAGTGAAATAAAGTGTGAAGTAGGTCCAAGTTCCATCTCCCAAAAGGTGGAAACCTATTTCCCTTTTGTTCATTTTGGTGAACCTGACCTTTGGACCCTTGAATTTCTAATTTAGAGAACATTGTAGTCCTAGATCTAGGTTGCAATAATTTTGCATTAGATTTGCATTAGTTGAATTGCATTTAGGAATTTTGTACACCCCAATTGTGTATTTACTATTTACTATTACTATGTAGGGAAAATGTAAATGTAATTAGAATTCTAAATGAGAATAAATTGTTCTTTCACTTTGTTATCAATGAATTATGAATGAATGTTATTTCATTTAATGATATGTCACGAATAAATGAATATATGTGAAATGGATGGTTATTGAATTGGATATTCTAACTATGGAGATATGTTGCGTAAATGCATATATTGTTGAACAACTAACTACCATGGGAATGTTTTAGTTAGATGTAGGTACATGTTCAATCCTCCACGTGGAGGGGAAGTATCACTCGAGAGAAGATCTTGGTCGGGTAACCAACAATGTAACCTATTTGAGCTTATACACACACTCAAAATAGAATGATTGAGTCTAGTTATTGTGTTGGGAATTGGTAAGTTGAATCCTTATTATGATGTTTTTGCATTAGTAAGGGTCTTTATTACTATTGAATGCATGCATAGATGATGTTTAGAGCTTGTGAGTTCTTCCTTGTATTACTATTCTTGTATTGATGAGGAAAAAAACACGTGGAATGTATGTATATGTATATATATACATGTCAATGATAGACCAAATGCATAAAGGAACAAGTACATTGGAGTACATAGATAGACATACCTATGCATGCTAGTGAATGGGTTTTTTATGATTATAGATCTATCAGAAGGAAAATATGACATGAATGTGTATATGTATTAATACACCACACATTTATTCCCTATCAATATAATAGAAATTGTGTATATGTGATTGTGCAATTGAAAGGGTGTATATATAAATGAGTTATATACATATATCCATATATACACATGTATCCATATATACACATGTATCAATACATACATATGTTTGACAAACAAAAATGTGCATACAAATATATCAATATATGTAAACATACATATACATGTACATAAAGGAATATCTATATACACCAATATGATTATTATTATTCTATAAATGTTAACTTGTTCGTATTCATTTATATATTGAATGTATACATACTTGATTGACATGAGATATATATATACATGTATAAATATATATTTGTATATCTATGTGATTTTTGGAGGATGATTTATATATGAATATAGGCCAATTTTTTTATAATATGCGTGTCACCAAAAAGTGTAGCCTCTGACACTTTTTCACTCATTTGGGCCTTTTCCCTTGGATTTTGGCCTTGTTTGCCTCGGTCTAGTCTTGAATGCTTGCAAATCAACAACAATCTAATGGTGTTTTACAAAGGTGTTGTGAAGTGTTGTAACACATCTTCCCACTTTTCTAAGACCATTTCAACACAATTCACCTAAATAACCCCTTTTTACCTCTTTCCAAGCCTTGTGCCAAAGTGTTGCGAAGTATTGTAATGCATTTTCACACTTTCTTAGGCTTGTCATCAATTAATTAACCATTTTTAATGTTAAATTGGTCGCTTAATGTACTCTTAGGACCAACTTAAGTGTGTTTCAGGAGGAAATTCTAATAAACATCATTTAACACCTTTTTATTCCCGACCAGCTCATGAATTTGTCCAAGTGGACTTGGTCGCCACCTTGGGCGACTTAGTCCCTTTAGGCATAAAATTCAAAATTAAAACAAAAACCTAAAGGGAATATTCCTCCAAAACCTTAGTGTTGGCCTATCAAGTGACATTTTTGGGAAATTAGGGCATATCTTGTATAAATACGGGTTTTCACCTTCATCCCCCCCACCTAAGATCATTTTTCATCTTCACAAGAACTCTTGCACCCAAGCTTCTCAAGCAAGCATTCAAGCACAAAGGAAATTCAAAGCAACCTCCATTGGAGCTAGTTATTACATGTTGCAAAATTCAATAACAAAGGATTTGGTGAGTGCTTGTACTTTATTTATCACTCAATCATCCTTCCTTTCATTTCATCTCATTTGGGTTTGATTACTATCAATGGGATTTGACTAGGGCAAACACCTAATCTCTAACCCTAACATTTTTTTTGTCTTTCATGTGAGTTTTGTAGGTTGTATATAGATTTGACAAGGTTTAAAGTTCTGGAAAAGGTGGCATCATTCAATTCAAGTCAACTCAAGTCAACAAACCCTAAGAGGAGAAAAAGGCCAACTTGTAGGTCATTTTCTAAAGATTCAGACATGGGCTTCTATAGAAAAGGAAAGTGCAAGTGGGGACCCACATAATCAAACTCTAAAGCTCCCGAAGGTGACAGGAGGACTAGGTCACCATGATTGGTGACCTTGCCCATCTACTAGGCTTGAAAAAGGGTTTTGATATTTTTGGATACCCTTTTTCTTGAAACCCGCTCTAATAGTTTTTCCTGACAAAAGGACTAGGTTGCCCATTCTAGCATAAGTGTCCCTATGCAATTGCTTGACATATTTCAAAATTTTCCAAGACTCCTATTTTTCCGCTTTCCATTTTCGAGTGCATAATCTTTGTATTTTTCAAATTTCCTTTCAAATTGGATACATTTAGGTCATTTAGCTTAGCTTGCACATAGTTTACATTTTCTTTCATTTCATTTTAGAATTTAGCCACACCTCTCACACACAACACAACCCTATTTAGTCCATACCCTTTCAATGCAATCACCAAAAAACATATCATCATGTGGAAAGAGAGCCATTCCTAAATCAAGAGCTCTTAGGTGAGAAACCCTAGGGGCCTAATTGAGGGAATCCTCTTTCCCTTATTTTCCTACATCTTTTTAGTGGTTCATTTTGGTGAACATGACCATAGAACATTTGTTAATATTTTGATTTTGTATTTCATATTAGGAAAAATATTACATTGCATTTGGATTTTGCATTGATTGCATCCTAAGGTTCATAAAAAATTGCATTAGTGAAAGGTTCATATTAGATAGCACTTTGTATTGCATTTTTCATTGAAAAAGTATAGAATAATTTGCATTTTCATTCTACGTTTGCATCATAAAAGCATCAAAATCATAGAAACTAGTTTTTTTTTCTGAAAATTGTCAGAAATAACACTATTGGGACTAGTTTTCCACACTAGATGACCTAGTCCTCTTGCACCATACATTTTGTAATTCCTAGAATTTTTAAAGAATTTTTTGCACTTCAGTTCTCTAATTCTACATTTTTTTTATGTTCCAAAATCTTAGTTAAAATTAATTTAGTATCTTTTTTTTACATTGCATTAGCATCCACCCCACCCTTAGCAACCTTTGTATGAGAATTTGGTGTTCCCTTTCTGATACCATAGTGAGATGAGGCTCTAGACTCATGGCATCTAACAACAACACTCTTGTTGTAGATCTTGGGATCTCTCAAGCTTCTACTCCTACTATCGACAATAGTACAATAGGTGGAGAGACCATCTGTAGTAACTCTTTGCACCTAGGAGACACACATGGCAACAAAAAAATTGATGACCTCCCAAATGATCAGTTATTTCACATCCATACTGATTTAGCTAACCGTCAACATGAGCTAAGCCTTGAGAACATATCTGCCACCGTCATCCCCACCATAGAGAACCCTCACCGCCTGCTTGACCACGATGATGACCTGGGTGTTGTGAAGAAGATAGTGGAAACATACCAAAAAATGCCTCTTCCACACCTAGGTTATCTCACCCACCCACCCCTATTGTTTGCCAAGGAGGACCTTCCACTCCTCCCCCCTCAACTATAGCTTCCATCCCCACTTATGCATCTCCTATTGTGACAAAAATTATGCAACAGATTAGTAATGTGGTACCTTCCCTCGACATTCCTACTAGTGTTCCTACCTCCCTTGTGGCATCACATCCCTTAACCTCTTCCACCATACCACCCATTAACATCCACTCCACTTCCCCTTCCACCAAATTCACCCCATCACTACTTTCCCTTCCACCTCATAACACTTATACCAATCCCCTTATCACACATCTTTTTCGCACTGTCACCTCCATGCAACAAAAAGTCTCCACTATCAACCAAAGCCAACATAGTTCACCTACCCACTACGTTTGTAGAAATCCATTATCCTCAGACATCCTATGCACCCAACTACCACAAGGAATAGAAATTCCTAGATTTGAGAAGTACAGAGGGAAGGGTGACCCTTCTAATCACGTTAATGCTTATACTACCTTATGTAGTGACTTCTCTCTTGATGACAAGTTGCTAAGTAATATTTTTCCTAGGACCCTCAAAGATGTCGCCTTGGACTGGTTTTCATCCTTACCAAACCATTCCATTAGTTCATTCAATGAACCGGTGTCCATGCCTTCATCAACCACTTCCAAGTCTACATGACCCCTAATAAAACCTTGGTTGATCTCATGAGATGCAAGCAAGAAACTAACAACAAGATAACAAACTTTATCTCTCATTATCAGGTACTTTATTCCTTAATTGATTTCAAGATACTTGATACACATCTACAAAATATGTTTACCAAAAACCTATTAACACCCCTTCAAGATAAGCTCACCCTAATGAAGCTCCCTTCCTTCATGCACCTATGCAAAGCGTTCTGTGATTATCATAATTCAACTAGTACTCATGATACACGATCCACTTCTAGTAGGGTTGAGAAGTTTGATGCTACAAACCAAACTAACTCTCAACCATTCTGTAAACCAAATAAAGGGTTTTTACAATTCAACCCTCCTTCCCAAATCCGTCCACCAACTAATAACTGGGTGGTCATTGTCCAATCTTCCATGCCCTTCAATTATGGATATCCTAAAAGAACCTTCATGCCTTTACCTAATACATTCCATAACACCATGACTCAATTGCTCCAAATAAAAATGATATACTTACCTCCTGTCCATGCAACCAATCCCAATGCCATTACCTCCATCCTATAACTCCAATGCTCATTTCTATTTTCATCAATAGAATGGACATGACACCAAACAATGCAAGCATCTCAAGAACCTTGTGCAAGACCTAATTGAATCAGGTCTCTATCTATTGCTAGTACCGATGATAAAGGCAATAACTCTGTGGCACCCCTAACCAAAATTTGGAAATTTTCACGAACCCTATGCCTAAACACAATGTTTCATTTGTCAAGACTAGCCAGTGAAACTTCACAAACTAATGTTATGAATATTGTCACACAACATGCACATTTTGATCCTCTTTCAAATTCCACCCATGTCAAACCTATGGATGAGATGGTGGGTGTGATAGAGGTCATCCATCGTAAGGGCCAAACAAAATAATCTTCTAATATTACTTTTACATCTCAATATTTACTCAAAAATCTTCTTGATGGTCCTCTCTACATAGCCGATAGAATCTATGATAAGCCAACTAATGGGATACTCATAGATCCCACCTAAGGTGCTCAAACCTGATCATCAAAGATTTTTTGGTATTACATGGCATTGCTCAAGATTTTTATAATAGACCAAATACATGGATCAAAACACAATACTTTCACATGCCCTATGATTAGATCGATCGTCCTCCCACTACAGATAGGTCCTAAGAAATTGGGCGTGACATTCTCTACCATTCCATAATCAGACTAGTTTCATAAATAGGCCACCTGTGGCTTCGTTCAATGAAGGTGGTCCCCTCTGTTATCCATAAACATGTGAAGTTTCCTATTGAAAATGAAAGATTCATCTTCCACCATAGTGGCTTCAATCCTTTATCCTCCAAAGGAAAATTTTCCATAGAAGTCTTTTGGCCTGAGGCCATGGAAGCCATCACCCCTTGACAAGACTTATTTTTCATTGCCTATCTGAAGTTTAAAGCAAAGAAAATCTATGAATTCTCTCTTTGCAACATGCCTCCTTCTACCTTGGAAACACCTATCCTTGATGCAGCTATGCTACAACCCGACTCTAAAATGCCTAATCAACCAACACCTCAAACCTCCTCCACATCATCCAAGAGGCCTAGGGATCATGACAACATTTCCATTCTACCTCCTTGCACCAAGAAAGCGTATAAAGCTAAGGAGAAAGTGGATGAGCCACCTATGGTTCCTCCCATTCCTCCCCCTAGGGACAGCAAGAAACCTATGGTGGCTCATCCTACTCCTTCTCAGATGCACCTTGAAAAAAAAAATGGAATAAAGAAGCTAGGGAGCATAGGTTTTTCCATCGTTCTCTTGCTCACCAATCACGTGAAAAAGAAAAAAATGAAAATCATAACCCACCTATGTTACAAGCAGTGCTTGATGACCCTCCTCCTTCACCTCTACAACCTAATCATATACCTCCCTGACCACCAATCCTACATACTACCATTAATATTGTCATTAGACCTACCATTGTCATCAATCTAGATGACGATGATGATGAGAATGTTAGAATAGATGAAGAGTTCCACCAAACTTTGAATTCATTATTTTCCTCTTTTATGAGCATACATGATAATTATCCTAGGACAAGCATTGATCTTGATGTTGGTTCGACAATTGTTGTTGTCCCACTCGCTAGTCACCCACCCGAATTCTATACTAGGAGAGATTGGAAGGTAGATGACTTGCTTGCTGAGTGATGCTCATTTCCCTTACTATTCTTTTCTTTTATTTTTCATTTATGTGACCTTGTTTCCCTGTATTTTCATGTTTGATTTTCCCCCTATTTGTGACATTCTTTTATATGTATCTTCATTCTTCTCTATTTCGTGCATTTTTTTTGCTTTTCGCTTTCCATTTTTCTGTTCATTTGGGGATGATGCAAGACATTGATACTACACTGTCTCCTTCATGTTGACCCAAACAAACTTCTTTTCCTTTTCTTTTTTTCCATTTATTTGGAGATGATGCAAGGCATTGAGACCACAATGTCTCCTTCATGTTGATACAAAATAACTTCTTTTCCTTTTCTTCAGTTCTTTTTTCCTTCCATTTGGGGATAATACAAGGCATTGACACCATAATGTCTCCTTCATGTTGACCCAAATTAACCTATTTTCCTTTTCTTTTGTTCTTTTCACCTTCCATTTGAGGATGATGCAAGGAATTGAGACTACAATGTCTCCTTCATGTTGACTCAAAAAGGCTCATTTTTCTTCATATTTTTCTTAGCAGCCTAATGCGATGCATTTGCATCCCCTAAGTTGTGAATTTATATTATTTGATTGGTCATCTTTCAAAGACATCAAACACAATGTTCCCTAAGTCAAAGACCTCACATGAACTAAATAACACTCCTTCGACCATCCCTTTTGCATTTTACCATTTTATATTTTTACAGGTTACATTTTTGCATTGTGCATACATGGCCACCTTGCATAACACAACTTGCATGACTATGGTGCCATCTTACACTTGTTCATGAGTTCTAAGCATTTGAGGCTTTTCTTGTCTCATGAACCACAACCCTATCTTTTGTGGTGCCTTATCAAAGTTATCAAGAGGTATAACTTTGGTATGGTTGAGCGAGAAGCCCAAATAGTGGCATAACTTTCCCCATAGCCACATTTTATATGTGTGAGTGCATACCAACCATTCGTATGTATCTCACCCCGTTTTTTAGGATTCCCACCCTGTGAATAATCAAAAGTCTCATCGGCCTAGAGTGAGTACACCTTTCCTTCTGTACAAACAACCTAGATCTAATCCACAACTAGCTAGACAAAAAGTCAAAGCTTGATCCAAATTTTCCTCTCTCTTCACTCTTACACATCACTCCTTGTGTGATCTTTTGTGCTTATGTTCAGTTTTCCATGGGATCTTGATCTTGGGGGCTTGATCATCCCTCTTGATCATAGTCATCTCACCTTAGTAGCATGATTACATTGGATCACTCTTGAAATGCATGATTCAACTACATTAGTGTGATTTTGGAGCAACATTCATCCTCTCACTAAAGTGGGGGCTAAATGTGTCACCAAAAATTGTAGCCTTTGACACTTTTTTCACTCATTTGGGCCTTTTTCCTTGGATTTTGGCCTTGTTTTTCCTTGGTCTAGTCTTGAATGCTTGCAAATCAACAACAATCTAAAGGTGTTTTACAAAGGTGTTGTGAAGTGTTGTAACACATCTTCCCACTTTCTAAGACCCTTTCAACACAATTAATCTAAATAACCCCTTTTTACCCCTTTCCAAGCCTTGTGCTAAAGTGTTGTAAAGTATTGTAATGTATTTTCACACTTTCCTAGGCTTGTCATCAATAATCTAACCCTTTTTAATGTTAAATTGGCCCCTTAATGTACTCTTAGGGCTGACTTAAGTGTGTTTTGAGAGGAAAGTCTGATAAACATTATTTAACACCTTTTTATTCCCAACCACCACTTGAATTTTTTCAAGTGGACTAGGTCGCCACCTTGAGTGACCCAGTCCCTTTAGTCATAAAATTAAAAATTAAAACAAAAACCTAATAGGAATTTTCCTCCAAAACCCTAATATCGGCATATCAAGTGACATTTTTGAGAAATTAGGGCATATCCTGTATAAATAAGGGTTTCACCTTCATTCCCCCATTAAGATAATTTTTCATCTTCACAAGCACTCTTGCACCCAAGTTTCTCAAGAAATCACTCAAGCACAAAGGCACTTCAAAGAAAGCTCCATTGGAGCTAGTTCTTGCATGTTGTAGACTTCAACAACAAAGGATTTGGTGAATGTTTGTACTTGCTTTATCATTCAATCATCCTTCCTTTCATTTCATCTCATTTGGGATTGATTACAATTAATGGGGTTTGACTAAGGCAAACCCCTAATCTCTAACCCTAACATTTTCCTTGTCTTTGCATGTGTGTTTTGTAGGTTGTATGCATATTTGACAAGGTTTAAAGTGTTGGAAAAGGTACCATCATTCCATTCAATTCAACTCAAGTCATCAAACCCTAGGAGGAGAAAAAGGACAACTTGCAATTCATTTTCTGAAGATTCAAACACAAGCTTCTACAGAAAAGGAGAGTGCAAGTGAGAACCCACAAAATCAAATTTTGAATCTCCTTAAAGTACTAGGAGGACTAGGTCGCCATAATTGGCGACCTTGTCGCTATACTAGGCCTGAAAAAGGGTTTTGATATTTCTGGATACCCTTTTTCCCGAAATCCACTCCAATAGGTTTTCCCAACAAAAGGACTAGGTTGCCCATTCTGGCGTAAGTGTCTATATGCAGATTTCATAATATTCTAGGTCTCCTATTCTACCACTTTCCATTTTCAGGTGCAAAATCTCTATATTTTCCAATTTCCTTTCGAATTGCATACATTTAGGTCATTTAGCTTAGATTGCACATAGTTTACATTTTCTTTCATTTACATTTCATAGTTAGTTTAGTTTCATTTTATTTCAACATTTAGCCACACCTCTCACAAACAACACAACCCTATTCAGTCCATACCCTTTGAATGAAATCACCAAAAAGCATATCATCAAGTGGAAAGAGAGTCATTCCTAAATCAAGAGCTTCTAGGTGAGAAACCCTAGGGGCCTAATTGAGGGAATCCTCTTTCCCTTCTTTCCCTATATCTTTTTGGTGGTTCAATATGTGAAGCATTAAAAGGCTAAATATAACATATATTGAGATTGAATAAAGGTCGAACTGCATGCTAAGTATTGTGCAACAAAAAGTTCTACTATCATCATTTGAGCATGTACACTTTTGAATAAGTCTTTTGTTGTTGTCAAATAGAAGGGTTCATCTACAACATTTTATTCTGAGTTTGCATTTAGTTTTCTACCACCTTTTAGTTGAGTGATGTGAGTCAACTTGCATGGAGAAATGTGTCAACTAACATTCCTTTTCTGTAGGCTGTAATGTCTCATTTTTCTTTATAAATAGAGAGGCTAGCTCTCTCATTTGGGACGTAGTAATCAAAATTATTCTGCAATTTCATTATGTTGTATTTTGTGAGGTCCTTGAGTGTTTTTGAGAAGTTATATTTTGTGTGAGAGCTTATTGTCAACTTGTGAGAGAAGTCATAGTGAATTATTTCTTGAGAGGTTTAAGTCAAACTAGTAAGTTGTTGTTGGAAGCAATTACTCCATAATAGGAGAGGGTGTTTGTCATTAGTATAAAGATAATTACTAGGAATGATTAAACAAGGATATCTTAAGGGTTATTCATAGCTAAAGATATTTGATTATATTAGATAGCTAGTGGGTTACTCCTAGGATTTGACTGTCCATTCAAGGGAGGGAACTTGTTCATATGCTTTGTAAGTAGAAATAACATAGAGTTTATAGAAAAGGGGATAGGTTGTTTTTGGGGTTAAATATTACACATTGGAGGAAATACCTATGCATAGATTATAGTGGCCTAAAGTCAAATTGAGCTTGAGTAGTGTAAGTGAATAGGATGACTATCACTCGAAGTACTAAGTGAGAACACTTTGGCCAAAGTATTGTGATCACCTTTGGGTCCATTGTCATTTCACCATGTCCATGTAGTGCATGCTTGTTATAGATTGTAGGGTTCACAAGCTATAGTCATTTAGGACACAACACTAAGCTCAAAATGGTCATCATATGAAGTTACTCCACCAATCTCATAATTGAAGGGAAGGTTCGTCTATCATCAGATAGATGTGTGGAAGACTATATATGATTTTGTGGTTGGTAGAAAAGTTCTTGAGTGATGCTTGTCCTCCTCAATAGGTGATAGAAGACCAAGATTTGAAAGGCAAATCCTAGACCATCTATATCTATTGCTTTGAAGCTTGGTTGAGCTATGTTTCTAATTGTACACATTCCTGGAATATTGTAGTTTATGAATCTATTATATTGGAATGACATCCATGTTGATTATTGTAATGACATCTATTTTGATTTGTTCTCAATAAAGAAAAGAAAACATTTATTGCAATGGTTAGTTACATAGTTTATTTAATTGTAAAGTGAAAACTTAGAAAAAAATTCTTCAGTGAATGATTGGCATGTGACAACTTCTAAATATTGTATTAGTGAAAAGTGTATATAAGAACTGCATTTTTGCATGTTACATCATCAATTTCATTGAAAATATGTAATTGTAAACAAATAATTGAACATACAACCTAAACACATTAAAATCAACTCATAATTTGTTGATTCAACCTTAAAAACCCTAATTTGGACTCATATGCTCCCATGGGCGTATTAGTTCCTGTATTGGTCTTTTTTGTAGATTTCTGAGTACTATTTTCTCTTTGTTGAGATATTTTTAGTATTGTTTGCTCTTTTTTTTCAATTCTTGAATCTATCCAAAACCCTAATTTGGAATCATATGGCCACCTAGGCATGTTAGTCCCTAATTAGGTTGAAATCTACATTTTGGTGGGACACTTTGTGAAAAAGTGAGACACTTTACAAAAAAGTGGGACACTTTGTGAAAAATTGGGCACTTTATGAAAAAGTGGGACACTTTGCGCAAAAGTGGGACACTTAGTGAAAATGTGGGAGAGTTTGCAAAAAGTGGGATTGATACACCCATCTAGGCAAATGAGTCCTTGGAGGCCTACAAAAATAAACTTTTCTAAGCTTTTTGGTGATTTTCTACACTTTCTAGGCTTGTTGGTAACCTACGATATCAGTCTAAAAAGTCCCAGGAATTTTTGTTTAAGCATCTAGGTCAAATAATCTATTTAGTGTAGTAATTTTTCAAATCATTCCAAAACTCATTTCAGTAGTGAAAATACTTAGATATGTAGGACATTTGTTTACATCTTTGAAGTATTACATAAGTTGAATAGGTTATTTTTTCCATGTTAGCATGTTTCCTTTTAAGAGATGTGGTTTTGATATAGTTAAGAATGGATTACATAAATACAATATCCCCTCTCATGAGTTAAATTTAGAGTACAACAATGAGGTCATTAAGAAAAATGTTAGCCATCATTCTGCTATCTCTCCTAGATATGAGAACATCTTAGAGAAAGAGAATAAAACCATTGAAACAATCCTTAATATCACATTGCATATCATTTGCTCAAACCCCACTATCTCTCCCATTTGTGAGGATGATATGATACAAGAAGATACAAGAATAAATAATCATGAAAACCATAATTGTTCTTCTTCTGATACCTCTCCTACTAGTGACGAAGGTATCTTGGTGAAGGAATATACAATCATTGAGAAACATGAAAGTATTGATTCTATCTCTCCTCCTCCCCCTTGGGAAAATATTATAACACAAGTGGATGAGATCATTTAAATATTCCTTATAATTACTCTACCTAGTCTCCATTCATCTCCAAACACCTCCCCTACTTGTGAGAATTCTCTAATGAAAGATGATACAATTGTGCACGATCATGAAAAAAAATTGTGAGGAGGATATGTTGGTGTTAAGAGATCCAATGATTGAGAGCTATGACAATCCTACCTCTCCTAATTTGGAAGACATTATAGGACATGAGGATGTAATTTTAGATAACCATGATAATCACATTCATTATTCTCCTAATATCTTTCCTAGTTGTGAAGAATATAGATTGGTGTTAGAAGATACAATTATTAAGAGTCGTGGAAATCTCATTTCTACCTTTCCTAATGCTCCTACCATTTGGAGAGAACTATTTGAACAAAATGATCTAATCATTGGTAAGCATGACAATGATGATTGTTCCTCTCTTAATGCCTCGCCTATTGGTGATGAGGTTAATTTACAAAATTTAACCATGGAATGTGATGAGCATCTTATTTTCTCCTCTCTTAAAAGCTTTCCTACTAGGGTAGATATCATGGTGCAATAAAATGAGAACATTGGCAATAGAAATGTGGCCTCCTTAGATGATTATGAAGTGAAATTAGACTCCCCTTCACTAAAATATCATGAAAATAAGGACAATAATTTTGATCTTATGCACATTATATATCATTTGAAGTGGTCTCCTAAGCCACTTATGGCCATCTACCCACCCTCACAACAACCACAAGTTCAAAATAAACCTGTGCTTATCTTAGAACCACCTAAAAGACAACTTGATAATGATAATGTTTCACAAAAACCAGGTTACAATACTATTGCTCATGCATATAACACTAGGAACAATCCACAACCAATACAAACAACTCCAACATCCCTCCCATTACCTCAATCTATCTTGCCTAGCACCCCTCGTTTTCCTTTACATAATGGAAATGAGTATGATCTTGCTGAACAACTGAAGAACACTCCTACTAAGATATCATTATGGGACCTTATTCAAACCTCGCCTCATTATCATCATTATTCAAAGTGCCTTAAAACAAGTTCCTACCCCTATAATGTATAATCAAATGATGTGTTTCAACCCCAAATTCAAGCTATATCTCTAGTCAACTTAGACATTACTTTCCATCAAGATGCGTTACCTTCGCTAGAAGTGAAAAAATAAAATGAAGCTTTCATGATAATAGCTATTTTCAATAGGACACACATAAAATTAAACCTTGTTGACAATGGCTCAACCCTTAATGTGTGCAGTGTAACCCTTTTCGATAAGCTTGACATTGATATATCAAGAATTGAACCTAATTCCTTATCAATTCGAGGATTTGATAATGTAGGAAAATAACTACTTGGTGTGATCACTTTTCCTATTATAGTTGGAAATTCCACATTACAAACCTTGGTCCATGTTATGACTCATGATCTTACATCTAATATTTTTTTAGGCAGACCATGGGTTCATGTGATGAATGGGGTGCCTTCTACTCTTCATCATAACATGAATTATGTCTACAACAACAAAGTGTATATAATCGAATTTGACCTTAAACTAGAAAGTTGTTTGAGTATTGATAGAAACAAGGAAAATCCTTTGAAAACATTGACACCAACTATACAAGTGGAATCCATGCAAGAGAAATACAAATAAATAAATATTGAAAAAGTCACAAAGTTAGTGGAAGATGATTGGGGTTCCTTAGACTTCACACCTACATTAATGGGTGAATACAAGAGCATAAAAAAAGAGTCTGAAAAGAAAAAAGAACGAACAATAATTTCAACAAAAAATTTAGATGAAACTTCAAAAGCATCCACCGAAACCACTTTAGAAGGAGAAGAATATTACACAATTTTTTTTGATGAAGTTGACTATGAGAAACCACTGAATCCAAAAGAAACAAAAATGCTTTATGGAAGAGGTTATGAACTTATGAAACAACTTGGTTATAGTGGAAAATGATGTGGTTCTAGAGAACAAGCTATCCATGCCCCTATAGAGCCTAACACACAAGGAACAACTAAAGGTCTTGGTTATTTCCCTTCGAAAGAAACAAAAGCATCAAAAATACCTCCACTTAATATCGACACTCTTAAAGAAGATTCCTCCAAGACAACTCTAGCTTTGGTGCATCCTAAACTAATAGATACTACATGTGGAAATATCTCATTAGATATGCATCAATTTGATACATTGTTTACTCATTATAATCAATAATATTAGTTGCTACTCCTTGACATGTAATAGTTGCATGATCATAGAACACTCACTATTGCATGTTTAACATTTACTGTAAATTATTTTCTTTTTGCAAGGAGCAACATATCATCACCCATCTTGGCTCATCCTTATCTTGCACTAAGTGGGGGCAAGGGGTTAGGTATCCTTGTCCTCGTATGACACTTGATGTTGTCTCTTTTGGCAATTTGACCATCTTCCATATATATATAGGAGCAGTCTTGGGATGTGGACGACATGCCTTAAGTTGGTTCACATGTTGAATTTGGGAAAGTGCACATTCACTCTAATAAAATAAGTTAATAAATTTTGACATTTCATCCTAAGGAGGAAAGTAAATTCCATAATCCTTGACCCCATGGTTAAGTCAGTATTGATGTAGAATGAATTGGGAGAAAGAAGAGGGAAATGGATGGCCATATTTCAATCATTTGATTTGGAATAGCAATACATTTTGGGGGATACCCTTTTTTATGAGAGAGATTATCAGAAACATATGTTTGACATAGGGATTTCCGAATAAGCTCTCATTTCTTTTTAGCATTTATCATTTTCTACTTTAAAGTAGTTTCCCATAGCATGGTGTTTAGCATTTTTTATAAAGTGGGGACATACATTAGCATTATTCTTTTGCATTTCAATTACAACTCATGTTTCATTGTGTGGTCGTCTTACTTCATGTAATGTTTCCTTATCTTTTTTATGGCATTGGGAACACTATCCTTCTAGAGCGTGATCTCTCTTAGCATATTATATTCCTCTTATTCAAAATTCTAAATGGAGTGCATTCCCTAATTCATGAATATTCTATTCTTTGATTCGTCTTCTCTTGGAGACATTAGGCATGATGTTCCATACATTGAGACCTTACATGAACTAATAAAAAACCCTTTGAACATGCCTTACACTATTTTGCATTTGTAATAACCATTATATATGGCCACCTTACATAACACACTTTTCTTTCCTATGGAGCCATCTTGTTTGTTCATGGGTGTTAGATACAAAGTTATGCTTGCCTCATGAATCTTACTATTCATGTTGTTTGGCACCTTATAAAAGTTATTAGGAGGTATATATTTGGTATGGTAGTATATATGGGAGTTTCCCATAAGAATGACCTTCCCATAGCCACTTGCTTGTGTGTGTGTGCCACCTTTTTTGGGGATCACCTAGTGGATACTGGATTCCACTAGCCCATGTGAGTGTGTGTTTTGTTTGCATAGTGGGCATCGTGTTCCACTTGTAATTTTTTTTGGAAAAATAGCTTAGACCTAGTCCACATCATGTTGGATAGACTATCGAGGCTTTATCCACCCTCTTTTTCTTTTTCTTTCTTCTTTATGTCTTTGGCAGTTTATGCTTATATCTTGTTGTTTCTTCATACATCATTCACATGTGTGTTCTTTTGTGACTATGTTTTTTTTCCATAATATCTTGATCTTGGGGGCTTGATCACCTTTCTTTATCGTTGTCATCCTATCTCACTAGCATTGGTACACTTGGACCCCTCTTGATGCGAATTGGTCTACTTTAGTGTGAGTTTGAAGCAAGGTCATCCTCTCACTAAAGTGGGGGCTAAATTTAGTGTAGAAAAATATATCTCTTTACATTTTCTCACTTGTTTTGGTCCTCCTTGTTAAAATCTGGCTTATTTATGCCTTAATTGGTCCTATTTTGCATCCACTGGCCTAGTTAAATGCATTTTTCTAAGGATAATCCTAACATATATTAAATCAAAAATCATAATGTAATATTTTTGCCTATGTGTTCCAAATTTTGGGATCTGGGACCCATATGCCCATCTAGGTGTATGGATCATCCCTAGGTCTCGAACCCTAATTTCAAATGTCACATTAAACATAATATTTCTTGAAGTATGTGTCCCAGGTTTAAGCCTCTGGGACTCATACACCCAACCTGATGTAAGAGTCCTACTTTAACCTAGGACCTATTTTAATTCAAATTCTTGGTGATATTTTATTATCCTTAGATTTAAATTATGAATGTTCGCTTTTAGTGTTTTAATTTCAAGAAATTAAGCATAAAAAAGTATAAATACAACGTCATTTCATTAAATTTATCATAGCAATTTCAAGTATCCAATAAATCCATATAAGAGCCTTCAAGTATTCGTTCAAGAGAAAATCATCAAGAATTTGGAGCTACATTCAATATTCAAGCATCATTACAAAGTCTCCATGCATCATATGTGCTTGTGATCTAACATTTGTGACATAGGTTTCATGATTCAAGCAAAATTTCAAGAAAAAATTTCAAGCATTCAATCAAGAGTCAAGATCCACATTCATGATAGTAATTTAACACAAGTTTGCAACCTTTATTTCAAGGTTTTTATCTAGGTGAATTGGAGCTTGAAGATCCTTTGAATAAAAGGTTGCAAAAGTTATCAAGAAGTTGTCATTTTCATGGAAACTCACCTTCAAACCGAAATTCAAACTTTCAGACCTAAAGATTGGATAGGAAGGAAGCTATAAAAGATCACTAGAGGATACTAAAGTAGCAGTCAAACCCTAGTAGTAGGACTCATATGCCCAACATGGCATATTAGTTCCAATATATCGAGATTTTTGCCATCTTTTTGCAAATCCTGATTAATCATCTGAAGATTCCAGATTCTACCCAAAAACCCTATAGCAAGACTCATATGCCCAACTTGGCATATTAGTCCTAGTATACTTCAAAAAGTAGATTTTTAGATTTGTAGACCTTGATTTGGCCTCTCCACTCCTTTAGGTACTTTTTTTGTTTCATTTTGTTTGTCAATCTAATTTCATGCTTTCAAGTTTCTAGGGTTTTATGCATAAGTGTTTGCATTTGTTTTTGAAGCTTCATTTAATGGTGAACCCCTATCTAATTACAATAGGAATCCACTAGTCATTCCTCAATCAACTCACTTCATTGAGGGATCTAGTTTCCTAATGAACTAAAGTGTGAAGTAGGTCCAAGTTCCATCTCCCAAAAGGTGGAACCCTATTTCCCTTTTGTTCAATTTTAAATATTAAAATTAATAAAAATGAAAATAATATTTTATTTAAAAAAATATGAAAATCTTGACCACTTACCTCTTCTATGATTAAAAATTAGAAAATACTTTTAGATGGACTTTATAAATGTAATCAATTTTCTAAAATATGGTGATATTCTGCTCAATTTTCTATAGTAAATCTTTTTCTTCATTATTGGGTTCTTTTTCCCCTCCCTTCTAAGATATATAATGTGCATGGGGTATAACGCATAGATATTATGGGTTAAAAATAGTTTTTGTTCAAAATAGTTGATTTATCTACTCTTTAGTCTCCCAAATTGGTGCACTTGCATTGATGGTCTATTCTTTAAATTACATATTTTTTAGAGGAGTTCATATATGAAAAAATATATATGATTTCATGCCATTACAAACATACTTCCTAACTTATCACATATTTCCCCATTTTTCATATAGATAAACTTAATCCTTTATGGATTAGGTAGAGATATTTTTTGTGAGGTATGAAGTTGATTGTTGCACAAAAATTGATTGGAGTAATGAAAGAGGTGTTCAGGAAGAAATTTAGAAGCCAATGAGGAGGTATAAGAAGTATCTTGAGAGTGGGAAGGATGGACATCTTTCATAATAAATAGATGATTCCCTTAATCATGCTTATAGCATGGGAGTTAGAGATCAACAATGTATGAAACTTATAAAATAAAGAGGAGGGATTGGGTTCATATTTCATCCTACCCACTTCATCTCTAAGAAGTTAGATTTTTGAAGTGAGAATCTAACACTTTTGTTGTTCAATATTCTCTTAATGCTCACCATGGTCAAATTTATTATCTCAATTGCTAAAAGTTGAAATTTTAATGAAGTTTCCATATTAATGAGCGTAGGATAGTCCATGGTGGATGAGGATTTCACCTAAGAATTATAACATGGGATAAAGGAAGAGAAGTAATATTTCATACACTAAAGTGAAATAGCTAAGGAAGAGAATAAGGATAATGAGATGGGTATGAAGATGCATGATTTTTTTTTAAATTTAGAAGAGCATAGAGGAAGAGGTATGAAGCACAAGAGTGTTAGATAATGGAAATGACCAATTACAAGAGTTGTGAATTGAGGTAATATGAGGATTTTTAGAAACTTTTTTGAGTAGATTATTTTGGATTGTAGGTGTGTTTGTATTTATGTTTAGGGTTGATTATTTTCCATTATTTTCTAGTTTTTTGTTTATTTTTGTGTTGTATGCACGGAGGTTATGAGAAATAATTTTAGCCTCACCAAAATGTAACCAAAAATATATTATATTTATTTGAATTTGAATTATTAATTATGATTATTCACCTAAAATGTGACTTAGAACATTTAATAAAGCATCAAATACATTTTAAATTTATTTTAGATGAATAAATGTGGATTTAATTGAAACTAGTATAAGATATGAAATTTGTAAAAGAATAGAAAAGAGGATAAGAGACAAGTCTTGTTTTCTATTTTTAGAAGAATACTAAAAGGAATTGTCTTAGTTGATTGAAGCTGAAAATTTTGTTTTTCTATTCTAGAGTTCATCAAGGATTAAACTTTGTGCATCTACATTTTCCTTCATGCACTAGTATATCATATTTGTTTTATCCTCTATGTTTTTCGAAGGTAATTCATTGTGCATATTAACAACCTCAACTTTGACTCCAATATTTACAAGTGTTTAAAATAGGTACAAGCACTCCTTATGGAATGTTTTGAAACCTATCTTAATAATTTCCTAACTCAACAATGGAAGAAGCCCTAGATGAACTTAGAAAAGAGTTGTAATTATTTAAGAATAGTAAGTGTGTATTTTAAGATGTCAATGAATTGTAGATAGTTCTCATTTTACTTTAACGACTATAATAAACATGCATTAGCCTTAATTAACTATTGAAAATAAATTGACAAGTTATAACTTCTAAAAAGATAAATGATTGAAAAAATAAAAAATAAAAAAATTGTACAATATACATATATAATCTTATTTTAGAAAAATCATAATATCCACAAATATTTCAAATAAAATAAAAAATAAGAATAAAAATAAAATTTGATTTTTTTATTTTTTATTTTTTTTGATGGAGGTCTTCCACAATTTTTTTTGCTACCCGATACGGAAGCAGGAACCTTCTAGAATTGAACCTAATGCGATTTTTTTTATAATAAATAATATTTATATAAACTAAAATAATTTCAAAACAACCCACACATTAAAAAATATTAAAATAATCAATATCATACTTATTATAAACATACACTAAAACATTTTTTTTTAAAATATTACGACAACTTACAACATAAAATAAAATATTTATATAATCAAATATCTAGTCTGAATTTTTTCCTTGAGAAGCTCATGATTTATACTCTAGCACGGTACCTACCTTGAGTATTTTGTAAAACAAGACTGGTTTGCTTTCTTATTCATAGTCAAATCTGTACCAGCAATGCAGTTAAAATCATAATTGAAGGGTCAATTTTGAGTAATGAAAACAAATAGTTTGAAAGAAGTCATTGCTGTCTCCCGCAAATGAAAATGACGTTACGGCTGAAGAAACGGGTGAACTTACAACTCCGAGGAAAAAATTCACGAGAAAGTTAGACGTGAAAGTGATTGTCGGACATTACAAATTCACTGACCCGAACAATGAACCTGCCTTCGCTTTTTGCATTTGCATTGTATAAGGCAGACATATTTCTTTTGCTTTGTTAGAAAGGCGTTTGACGTTTCCTATAGATTATAGAAATGGCCACAGACAGTCTGTTTACATGGTATTGCTTCCTTTCAGCGCTTTCTATGCTTGCTCTACTTCAAGATCGTGTTTGCCTAGCAGTTAATGGTGGAGACAGCATCGCTTTTGGGGCCGGCCTCACTGGAAACCAGAGCATAGTTTCAAAGAATGGCACCTTCGAGTTGGGGTTTTTCTGTCCTAATGGAACAAGTAACTGGTACATCGGCATCTGGTATGCCCAAATGCCCGATAAGACAATTGTTTGGGTGGCCAATAGAGAGACTCCCATCAGAAACAAGCCAGGCATTTTGAAGCTATCAACAGACGGCTATCTCAAGCTGTATGATTCAGAGGGACGATCAATTTGGTCGGCAAGGAAGAACCAGAAAGCTAGAGCCTCAAGAGCTACAATATTAGATTCTGGTAGTTTTGTTATGTTAGCTGCCCACAACATTTCTGAGATTGTGTGGGAGAGTTTCTTGTTTCCAGGGGACACATGGTTGCCCGGAATGAAGATGTGGAAAGGTATGAAGCTAACTTCTTGGAAGAGTTCGTTGGATCCAGCACCTGGGCCCTTCTCTATAGAAATGGATCCAGCCCCAGGCAAGGAGCAGTTTTTGCTGGTATATAATAACAATATTACCTACTGGAGCACCGGAGAATGGGTTGTTGACCATTTCATCGGTCTACCTGAGATGACGATTAAGGGGAATGGTGATGTTTTTCCATTTGTAAAGATTTCTCCCACAAGAATGTACTTCACGTATTTTCAAATATCAAATTTCGATGGTATCATGCAGCGCGCAGTCATGCACAAGACTGGAGAGATACGAATGTATTATCGAATTCCTAACAACATCTGGAATCTCGTCTGGTCTGGGCCGGGAGACCCGTGTAATATCTATGATATATGCGGAGCTTACGGAGCATGCCAGAGTAGCAATCTAGGATACTGCAGGTGTCTGACAGGCTTCAACCCAAAAGACAATCGCGCTTGGGATTCAGACGAATGGTGGTCAAGCGGATGCGTTCGCAGTAGTCCTCTGCACTGCTCTCTCACCAACGGCACTACCGATGGTTTCCTGCAAAAGAGTGACATATCGTTACCCGCGGAAGCAGCTGTTCCGTATTCCCAATACACAACTCTGCCAGCATGCAGAGCTGGATGTCTGGAAAATTGCTCCTGCACAGCCTTCGATCTCACTAATTCCACAGTGCCCATTTGTAGAATGTGGTTTGGCGATCTGTTCAATATTCACGTTGCATCAAACAGCCAGCCTGTCTTCCTTCGCATGGCTGCTTCTGAGTTTCCACAATCGACATCCAATGGAGAAAGTGCAAAGGTTCGTGTGCTTTTAATTTCACTCCCCGCTGGCACTGCTTTCATTCTTGTTTCGGCTTTCCTTGTTATAATGTTTCTTCTTCGGAGGCGTGGAATACTGGCTAAGGAAGGAGACAGGGAAGATGAGCAGCCTGTTTCGATGAGAACATTCACTTACAAGGAGCTGCAAATTGCAACCAACAATTTCAGTGATCAGTTAGGGAAAGGAGGATTTGGTTCTGTCTACAAAGGAGCTCTCCCAGACAATATGCTTGTGGCAGTTAAGAAATTAGAGGATTTTACCCAAGTAGAGAAGCAGTTTCGGGCAGAAATAAGCACCATCGGAAACATACAACATGTGAATTTGGTCCGGCTTTACGGATTTTGCACAGAAGGATCCGAAAGGCTGCTGGTTTACGAGTACATGCCCAACGGCTCTCTCAGTTCCTTTCTATTTGCTAAATCGGATGGATCGCAAAAACTGCTGAAATGGAAAACGCGATACCAGATCGCTTTGGGCATTGCACGAGGTTTAGTTTATCTCCATGAGGAATACAAAGATCAAATCATTCACGCCGATATAAAGCCCGAGAACATTCTGCTGGATAGAGATTTCAGCGCAAAGGTGGCTGATTTTGGGCTGGCAAAGTTAGTAGGAAAAGATTTCAGCAGGGTTTTGACAAGCATGAGAGGAACTCGAGGATACATTGCTCCCGAGTGGCTCGAAGGCTTAGCAATCACTTCCAAGGCAGACGTATTCAGTTTCGGCATGATGCTGCTGGAGATAATATCGGGTCGAAGAAATGTGGACATGAGCGCGGAGGAACAGACAAAGCAGTACTTTCCCTCATGGGCTGCAACTCAAATTGAAAAGGGAAACTTGATGAGTATTGTGGACGAAAGAATTGCAAAGAATGCGGATGTTGAGGAGGTGAGAAGAGCTACTCTTACAAGCTTGGTATGCATTGCAAGGGATGAGAATCAGAGACCAAGCATGGCTCATGCTCTCCTGATGCTCCAAGGAAAGATGAACGCTGATACACAAGTAGTCATGAAAACTCTACATTGTCTACTGGAGCTCTATAGCTCATTTGTGTAGCTCCTCTCTCGCAGGGTGCCTTCTCAGGGAAGGCTTGATTAGAGGGGGGAATACAATTGTCTTTTTTTCCCGGTGATTATGTATGTTGTATTCGGTAAGAGAATGCTAAAAGTACAGAGATTTCCATCAGTTTACGAGGCAAAATATATAAAACTATCATAGAAAAATTATGTAGATGATAGAGATATAATTTTCAATGGAGTTATTTTGTAAATTCAATAAAAAAGGTATTTCAATCTTTTTACATACATTTTTTAAAGATAAGAATGTTCGTTTTACTTTAATTTATTTAAGAATTACTTTTATGTGTTTATATAAATAATTATAATTATATTCAGCGATAGCAAGGGATGAACTATAATGATATCAACATGTTAACAATTTTTTAAAAATCTATTATAAAGTTGATAGTCATTTATAAATCAAAGTACTAATATTTAACAAAAAATATATCATTAATATTTAATAATAAATTTGATATTAATATTTATTACTAAATATAAATATAAATATGTGAAAAACAAATGAAATAATATTTTGTTTCTTCCCACCATTAAATTTTTTAAAATAAAAATAAAATATTTTATTAATTTGTTTGAAGATAATTGAATAAATTATTATTATTTTTATTATTTGTTTAGGTTCATCATGGTCACCATCTATTGAAGTAAGAGAAAAAATATTGAAACAAATAAGATTTGAAAAAACGTAATTGTTAATGAGCATTGTTGCTAATTATTTATTGGTTAAAATGTAGTAAGTCATATTAGTTTGATTCATTTGTGAATTCTATTATATATAAATAATGAATTCTATTATATATAAATAATGAATTCTATTATATATAAATATATACTTTGGTTCAATGAATTCAAATAGGAATTTTTTTGTATTCCTTCAAAACTATGTCTATATTTTATGTTTTGATGATCTATAAATCACCATTAGAATTTTTTTAATAATTTTTATCCCTTCATTTGTTAGTAGACTGTAGGGGAAGGAGAAAACCTATAAGTTAATAGATAAGAAGCACAAGACATCAATGAGGATAGAAAAAATGTTAGTATGTGTTATTCATATGCGAAGGTGGCGGTGATTGCATGGAAATGATCATGTTATACATGAGGTGGATAGATAATATCATATTTGTCACGTAACTTTTTGCACACTACTTTAGAGAAAGTAATGCAAGAAATTTGAAGGTCACAGAGGGGCATAAGAGAATACATTTGTAAATCAAAATTCAATAGAGAAAAGGAGTATGCTTTTTGTTTGATGGTGCCCATGTGGATATATGAAGTGAGCTTCTAGAAGTGAAAAAAAAATGGATAAATTTTAGCTAACAAAGGTTAACTTATAGATAAGTATAAATATATTTTCTTAGGGTATGGATAAAATGTTGAAAGGTGATAATTGCTAGTCTTTTATGTTAAATATTATGGATACTATTTTTAGTTGCATGAGAAAGGGTGATTTTTTACAAGAGATGAAGTTAACATTTAAATGTTTATTAAGCTTATATGAATGAAAGAGAAGGGTGAAAGAATTAGGTTAAAGATTTATTTTATAAAAGCTTGTAGAAGAAGGATTATTTTTGCAATCCTTTGAAGTATGATGGTCAATCTTGAGGGTACATCAAGATTAGAGCTCAAGATTGTTATTTATGTTAATACAATCTATAGAAAAATATTAGTAGATCTCATATGGAAAACCAAAGGATATTAATACATTAAGTAATTGAAAAAAGAGCTTAAGATAAATAAACAAAAAAGATAATGAAATATTATTTCTAATTTAGGGTTTGCTAAGTCAAATCATTTCCCCCTAAGGTTAGTGAATTTGTAAATTTAAAATAGGCATGTGTTATTCTAGTAAATGCATATCACTTGGTTCTCATACAAAATCACTTAAAATACTTAAAATTTGAAAAATATCAAAATGGGCTCTAATAAATTAGTAAATGAATTTATAACTAAGGTCAAAGATATCCTAAATCAAATAAAAGTGAAAACTGATAACATGAATTAAATCAACATATGATTGAGAAAAATTTGATAAATTTTCTTCCAAAATTTTGATAATGCTATTTTCAAAATAGAAATGTCAAGGATTTCATCATAATAAAAAATATTAAAGTAAGTGGTATTTCTTACAATTGAAGAATGAATGAAAAATCATGAAGAAATATTAGAATAAGAATTTGCATCTAAGGAAAACATAAGACGTAAAAATGAAAATGGCAATGACCATCATCCCAAAAATGACCATAGAGGGGAGTATAGTCATAACTCTAGAGGTAGGGGCTATGATCAAGGAAGAGGTTTTCATTTCTAGGGGAGAACTAATAATTCTAGAGGTAGAGGCTAAGGTAGAAGTTGGGATATTGTTAGAGACAAATTGCATATCTAGAATATTCATTATAATATTTTGATTAGGCGTTTGAATTTTGGCATGATAAATATACTCACACTATTGTAGAAGATAAAAAAAATTGTTTCTTTCCTATTTCAACTCACGTTCTAATGAATATACCTTGTGGTATATTTTTTAGTTGTTCTTCACATGTAACTTCAAATGATATTTTTTAGTTAATTTGAGAATGGTAAAATTAAGTACATTTTCAACAATTTGTTAGTTACTACTCCAAAATAGAATGTGTTATCAACTTGTCAAATTCTTGAATAAACCTATCAAGTTATTTTTGGTAGGAACTAAAGTATAATCAAAGAAAAGTCACAAAGACATGTAGGGGTTTCAAAATAATGTAGGACAAGTGATCCCATGTATCTTCATTAATTTTTTGGAGTGGTCACACCATAAAAACTATAAAATTACATGATAGTTTTTTGTAGAATCAAAAGTATGAGAATCTCAATTTTGGTGACCTGAATCTATTAAAGAAGAAGCACATGGATGAAGAATTTTCATTTATTAAGAATAAATAATAAGTTTGTGTAGAATATTTATTTGGGAAACAAAATGGAGCCACTTTTCTAATTGGTTTGTATAGAAGGGATAGTAAATCTCTTGAAATTATTCATTTTTTTGGCCCTATGGCAAAAAAATTTCTAAATAAATCTAGGTACTTTATAAGCTTTGTTGATGATTTTTGTTGTAAATATCAAATATATTTTTTGGTTTAAAAATTAGAAGTTCTTGAAAAATTTATTGAGTTCAAATAGTTAGTTAAAAAAATGGTTATTGTTGGAATCAAGGAACACTGAGAGGGGGGGTGAATCAGTGTTATGTAAAATTTAACTTTATTAACTTGATCTTTAAACCACTTATAGAATTGAACCAAAATAAATATGCAAGAACATAAGGAAATCAACCACAACACCATAACATGAGGATTTTTACATAGAAACCTTGTTAAGGGAAAAACTACGGTGGAGGTTAATCCAAAATTTGAGTATACTCAAAATAAGTGTTTACAAATGGAATGCACATACATTCAAGGACACTTCCTAGAGCTCATTGCTCAAATACAAAAGGCTTTTTACCCAAAAGAAGACTATCTTACACTCACATCCAAAAAACAACTCGAGTGGATGAACTATGAGATAGCATATGCTAATGCCTAATTATAGTTACGATTAAGAACATTGGCGGCATTCTTCACATTTTTTCTGATTCTGCTCTTGAAACTCTGTCTACTTTAATTTGAATCACCAGTATTTGTTCTGCTCAAGTGAAATTGCACACAATCGATCTACATTCCTTCTAACTCTCACATCATATATCAATATGATATGAAAAATTGATTATATATATCCGTAACTAGATATTAGAACAACTACATGTCAGCTTTAACAAAATATGAAATGTGCACAAACTATCAGCCCAATCCATAGAAAATTATCAATGTGAATCAACTAATGTCCACCAAAATATAGTAAGGACCCAAAACAACATATCTCAAAAATGAAAAATCTTAACCAATTATGCCTCAAAGATCCACAACACACTATAATCACCTAGTCGGCCTTTCTGCACTATTAGACTGAAAATCAATAAACCAGATCTTTTAACTTGCACACCAATCAATGTGAACCCCGATGATTCAAACATAAGATAGTTCATATATCAAAATACCTTCCCTAAGATCCACAACATAACATGATAACATGAAATTACATATGATTCAATATACACAACTCTATCGGATGTCCTCTTTTAGCTTTGATAGGTAGTTCACATATATTCAATCTGACTTTTGGTATAAGCAATTACTAAGGTGCGAATGGGATTACTGACTAGGGTTTTTTATCAATGACAACACCAGATGACTTATGCAGTATCTCTTGCTAAGAATCTCCCACTTTCACATTGATGACGACACTTACTAAAAAATGACTAAGTGTCGGAATCAGTACCAACATGAATACACTGCAATCCTCAAAACTTCAAAAAAAAAACTATTGACAACTCTCTCTGAGATGATAACATTTTTCACTGTCCCACACTCCCCCTTTGACTCAATGGAAAAGATGAGAATCTACATACAAAACATACAAAACTATATATGTACAAACATGCTTTTCTAACTTTACATGGACCTGAATATGTCTGCAAAATTGTTCTTCAACAGGCTTAAACTAGTGTCCCAACCCTTTTTGAGACTCTCCAAAATAGTCATGTGACTACATAACAGGGAGGATTGCATCTCTACAAGCTCAAGATTTTTTGGATCACTGACAACCATAGCATCCTGTGCTTCCTTCAATGCACTAAGCATTCTCTCCATTTTAGGACCAATTAGTCCTCTCAGCTCACATACCCTTTATACAATTATGTCTCTTGCATGCTTCAAACTTTTAATTTTTTCAAGTAGGGATATGATTTGAACTTCTTGCTTACTCATAGAAATGGTTAGAGGATCAAAGGTTTGAGAAATATCTGCTAACTATTTCTCATATTCCTTAATTTTCTTCTCAGTAACCTCAGTGATTTTTGACAAGGCTAAGCATGAATTGTAGATATTTCAACCCTCAGATAATGCACCTTGAATGTTCTTTTCGTAGGTAGCTAATAACGATTTATCATTAGCAATCATACACTTCAATCTACTGAACCTATTTGCATCAAATTCTTTCTAGACCTATCTTTAGCTGAATTTTCAAGAGACTCAAAGTGATTACTTATAGAGTTGATAATTTTCTTCAACTGACCAGAGGGAGAATCATATGAGTCCTTGACATGTGTGGGAATGATCTTCTCCAAGATATCGGATGCAAGACTTAGCAGCTCACTGTCCTCAATGTGATATTTCAATATATCTTCCCTCACCTTGGTCAGAGCAAATGATGCCACCTTCATCTCTTGAATAGGAGATAGAATGGCCAAGTTGATAGGACCTTCGACCAATTCAAGGTCAAACTCCTCCTTTTATTCTTCTAGAAACTTTTTTACTTCCTTTGCAATGTCCCTTGCTTCCATAGCAACCTCCTTTGCCTCAACCTTCTTTTCTTCAATCTTAGATTCTTGCTTGACTTTGGGAATCTCTATTTCTTCAGATGACATATCTTTAGGATCTTCAGTCTCCATGGGAATCTCAATATCTTCCATATCTAGAGGATTCTGAGTGTCCTTAATTGTGTCTTCTTTCACTTTTTCAATATTAGCTTGAACATCTTGAACTTCCATACTAGATGGAACATCTTCATCATGAGTTTCTTCAGAAACAACACTATATTTGTTCTTCAAAAGAACTGCCTTAAGAATTTTCTCATGGTGTCATTTTCTACTTCATTAGTCTGCCCGATCATAATCTTATTCACCCTTGATTTACTCTTAAAATCATTTTTAGCATTATTGAGGATTTTCTTCATTTCTTCTATTGACATTACTAGACATAGATTGACAAGTATGAGTTCTCTCATTCATTCATCTTTAGCTCTTGCATTTAATCTCCTCATTTCTAAGACTTCATATAACCCTTTAGGTAGCCCTGACATTATTTCTATGAGATTCATATTGAAAATATTCAAATATTTTTATTGTGGCTTCTTCAAGAGTTCTTTGATCCATACTATCAAAAGTTTCATACCATTCAGAAAGTGGTTTGAGATTAACATCCTTAATTAAAGTTTTTTCCACTTCCTCTACAGTCATACCTAATCTATTAGTTTTCACCTTTTTCTTGGCTTTTTCTTCACCAAAGGGCTTGTCCTTTGAGACTTTTGATGCCTTTGTGCCCTTATGCTTGATTTCTCTTACTTCTTTATCTGATTTAGTTTATTCATTATATTTAATAGCAACATAGAATCTTGTTCTTTTATCCTTCTTCCTCTTTCCTTCTCTTCTGGATTTCCTGACTTGAGCTTTTACTAGGCTTGATTTAGTTGTAGGAACGAATGATGGTGAAAAGCTCCTTGTAGATCTAGATCTGGTAAAGGATGTTGTTGGACTAGTTGAATTGGTTCTAGTAGGCTCCCCTTTTCTAGCTTGTTCTCTTTTCTTCCTAGCTTCCCTCACTGCTTCAACTGATATGTCGATGCTTTCTACAAAATATTCAACTTCCTTTCTTAGTTTCCAGACTATCATAGGCTTCCTGACCTAATTATGCACTTTCATATCCTTCTCTTCAAAGGTACCAAACCTTTCTTTAGTCGGATCCTAGGGTTTACTCAACAAGTGTTTGACATATAACTCCAATATGTGTTCTTCAACCTCATATCCCATAGGCATTATCCAGACTATTCTAGGTTTTTCTGCTTCCATCAAAAACTGATCAATGTCAACCATGAATCAAATAGTGTCCTTATACTTTTCCACAATAGATTTAGGAATCCTTTCCCTACCTTTCATTCCACTTTGAAAGCTTTTGAAGTAGCCCCAAATAGCAGTTTTCCTTGCTTTTCTATCTCCAATTCTGTATAAGATGCCTTTGGTTTGAACAACTATCAATCTATCACCTTCCCATTGCACTTTACCAACTCCCAGAACTTCATTCATGAACTAGAAGAATAAACATAATAGCAAATTTCCATACTTGAAAATGTTCTTCATGTCCTTGATTTTAGAAAGGTTTTCAATTAGCTAGCTTAAGAGTAACTCGCATAAGTCATATTCTGCATTTTCCTTGATCATTTGATAAGTTGGATAGATTGTAGTACTAGATACAAAGTTATACCAGCTGGAGTGATAGATTTTATATCTAATAACCATAGAAGAAAATTTTACATCCAATTCAATGATGTCATTAATTTCCATAGGTCTTATGTCAAAATTGGAACTGGTTGCCTCACTCACTGTTTGGTTTTTCACAGATTTCAATGTGGGAAACCCATCGTATGAATTCAAACTAGTAACAATGCTTATAGCTTTTCTTATGATCTTGAAGAGCTGATTTAACCACATGAACTCGACATGCACTCGACTTAGTGTGTATTGAGCCCATTCATTTTTTTTAACATGGGAAACTTCACAATTTGTGTGAATTTATTCTCCTCCAAAGTCTTAAATTCAGGCCTTACACATATATCTTCTCCCACAATGTGATTTGTGTACAAATTCAACAACTGGGAGCTTCCTAACTCCTCAACATTTGCATGAATATATGCCCTACTATCTTCAATGTCCAAAACACCATACGAAATGAAAGAAAATGCACCTAATGGTTCTATCTCAATGGATTTGAATGGGTTCCACTTGAATTTTGGGCGGGATCTATCCTTAATATCAATGAATAATGGAGAAACCATTTCCAAAAATTTCAAGTTCACAAGTTTTGCGGATAAATACCTTTTTTCCAAATTAGGGTTTGTTCACTGAATTGCCTTTAGACTTGTATCTCACCAAAATTCACTTGCAGAGCTCTTCAAAATTCTTCTTATCAAAATGAAATTTGATGAATTAATAATAGAATTACCCTTTTATCATTCACACACCTAAATTTTTATCACAATAAATTATTTGTCCCTAGGTCTTTCGTATACCCTATTTTCATAGTATGTGAAGGAAAATTCTTCTGCAAACCTTCAATTTTGCATAAATTTCCTCCACAAGTGTTCCCAAAATATCTATAGATCATTAATGCAATTTTTGCAATTTTCCACATTCCAGTACCAACTACTGGTAGAGGGGTAAAATATTTAATTGCGAGCTTCCCCCTAGGCTAGAGGCCTTAAACTAATTCTGAGAGGAATTTTCAGCATCAGATTCTGGTGCAAATTCATTTGCTGCATCAGAAGGACTCTTCTTCACCCATGTCTTCTTCATTTGACTCTTGATCTCATCCATAGTAGCTTTTCCTTTTCCCTTATTATCCTTTTGTATATTTTTCCCTTTGTTTACCGAACCCTTCTTGCTTCTACAAAATCTTGCAATGTGACTGAATTTGTTATAATTATAGCACACAACATTTCTTTGTTCAAAACAATTATTCCATTGATTTTCTCTTGATCTGCACTAGTTAGCAATATGGCCAAATCTATTACAGGCATAACATCTGACATTTCTATTGAAAAATTTGTTTGTCGTATTTCTACATTCAATTGACTTATGACCATACTTATTGAAATTGAAACACTAACTAGAGAATGATGGACCACATGGATTGATTCTACTTCCACATTGAGAAACCATATGACAAAATTTATTGCAAACAAAATAGTATCCATTGAACTTTTGAGCATTGGGTTGTCTTACTGGATACCTTCTATCTTTGCTCCTTTGATTTCCTAGCCTAAATTTCCTTTGACCAGATCTATAGCTTTCTCCTTTCTCATATCGAAGACCTTACTTGTCACTTCCAGCCTTCTAAATTTGAATCAATTCATCAAGATTAGCTGAGCTAATCTTGAACTTCTCCTTGTATTCATTTTCAGTAGCAAGTTCATCCCTGAGAATAACAATCGGTCTTTCAAGCTCTTCTTCATTATTTATGGATTGTTGCAATTCAAGCTCCAGTTGATTAATTCTGCTACATTCATCAAATCATTCTTTCAAGGACCGAGTAAGATTCTCTTCATTCTTATTTCTCTCTTCAATCTCCTTGGTCATCCTCATCACAATAGATTCCATCTCATGCTTTAGGACATTATTATCTTTGGTGAGATTTTCACATTCTTTTGTCTTTTCCTTCAGTGCTTGACTTAGGTGTTCATCTTCCATGCTTTTACTTTCTTTCTGATTGATCTAATTATAGAGTTCCTTTCTAGTTTCCTTAGACTTATGGATTTGATCTTTCAATGATTGGATGAATTTCTCAGCATTTATGAGGTTGCTTGCAATTCTTGGACTTCAAATTTAACTGATCAAGATCATCTAGTGCCACCAAAATTTATTGATGAAGACTATCAAAATCCATTGAATCACCTTCTTGGATCTTCTCCAAGCTATTAAAATTCTTCTGAGGAACTAGGCTCTAATACCAATTGTTGGAATCAAGGAACAATGAGAGGGGGGGTGAATCAATGTTCTACAAAATTTAACTTTATTAACTTGATCTTTAAATCACTTATAGAATTGAACCAAAAGAAAGATGCAAGAACATAAGAAAATCAACCACAACACCATAACATAAGGAATTTTATGTGGAAACCCTATTAGGGTAAAAATCATGGGGGAGGTTAATCCATAATTTAAGTATACTCAAAATAAGTGTTTACAAATGGAATGCAATACATTCAGGCACACTACCTAGAGCTCACTACTCAAATATAAAAGGATTTATGCCCAAAAGAAGAATCACAGTCTTACAGTCACATCCATAAAACAACTAGAGTGAATGAACTATGAGATAGCATATGCTAATGCTTGATTATATTTTTGATTAAGCACATTGGTCACATTCTTCACATTATGTTTGATTCTGCTCTTGAAACTCTGTCTGCTTTAATTTGAATCACCAATCTTTGTTTTGCTCAAGTGAAACTACGCACAATCGATCTATATTCCTTCTAACTATCACATCATATATCAAAATGATATGAATAATTGATTATATATACGCAACTAGAGATTAGAACAAATTTCTACATGTTGGCTTTACCAAAATAAGAAACATGCATAAACTATCAGCCCAATCCACAAATAACTCACAATGTGAATCAACCAATATCAGCCAAAACATAG
>CM021100.1:837601321-837620693 GCA_007115665.2 Sequoiadendron giganteum | reverse complement strand
CCTCAAATATGATTTTGTAGTTATGATTATAAAAATAAATCTTAAATATCAGTTAATCCTCTAACTAAGAAGTTAATATTTGAAGTAGAAATTTCATATTTAATGAAAGAGAAAAATATAATTTTGATGAAAAGGATAAAAAAATTGTGATAAATTTGAAGAAATATTACAACCATATTAATGATGTGGGAGACAAATATTCTCATACACACATCTAATTAATAATAAATTCTTGATAATGCACAATTTGAATTTGTAAAGGTGGAGACATGGAGATAACAAAAATATCAAAGAAGAACTAAAATAAAACATTCTTCATCTATTATTTTGGACACCTTTTTATAATATAACCACACGGTTCCAGACTAAATTTAAGTACACCATTATGACTCAAGTTATGCAAAATAATGAGGTAGAGGAATTTATCAAAGCAAATGCAAGAAAAGAGCGAGTTGTATCAATTAGAGTGGAATAGAACCTATTGAATAAAATGACACTTGAGAGTTGGTCAAGATGATCGTAGTAAGGATTTTGAAGGTATAAAATAAATATATAAAAATAATTACAAATGTAATAAAAGTATTGATAGAACTTGTAAGGCTAGATAGGTTGTTAAAGGGAACACTCAACATGAAAATAATTATTATACCAAAATAAATTCTATTATAGAAAGGATGGGGACTATTAGATTCACCTTCTTTTTAGTTGTTCAAAATAGATGGATTATTTATCAAATCTCGATGCTAAGATTTAATTTTTGAATGGTTATAGGGCAATATGTTCTTTTTTATAAATTTCTATTCAAAATGGTTATATGGTGTTAGGATAGGAATTGTTGGTTGAATCATTAGTGTAAAAAATAAAATTATTTTTTTGTAGAAAAAGATAGGATAAAATGAGACAGTCCAAACAACCCACCCATTTAACTATTTTTTGAAATGATCCCCATAAATTACAATGATTACAAATTATAGTTAGTGTGATTTACAATACAAAAAATATATTTTTAGACTCTCATAGGGCCCAAAATAGGAAAAACACTAAAAATTCAATTTAAGTGCAATATAAAAATAATTAGAGATAACCAATAAGGAGTACACAAAAATATGAACATTGGGAATAAAGAGACCCAAAAAAGAGTCCATTTGCACAAGTTGTGGCTCCTAAAAGGTCTCAAGACTAGAACTATGTAATAATTTTAAAAGAGTCTTCAATTTATAAAAAAACAAAGAATGAAATTATAAAATTAGTTTTACCACTATGTAGAGTATGAAATTACATCCACATCAAAAAAAGTGCCAAAAAGGCCTCTATATAGCTAATAATGGGCTTCCTGATGTTTTCGTACAAAGCTGAAAATCACTACAAATAGGGGGTATAGTTGGGCGTGTTAGAGAGCGGTGTGACACTAATATTATGATAATGTTGAAAAATAATAATCATAGATTTTGTAAGAATATTCTATATGGACAGAGTATTTTGAAACAGCCCTTCAAATGCCACAAAACCACCTAAATAGGCCAAGACCAACTTTTTGAAACTATAAATCATTAATTTTTGGAGTGAAATTTCCTTTTCTAGAAATCAAAGGATTTTTAGATATATATTTTAGAATACTTGTGGGGGTGGCACCCCTCAAGTGATAGTGGAGGTGGCCACTATGTGATGGTGGCTTTTAGCGACTCGTTGGTGGCATGATAGTTGAGTGATGGTCATGTTGTGAGTAGTGGTAGTTGTTGTGAGCAACACCATCACTATAGTGCATGTTTCATAACATTTTTTATTAAATAAATTATAGTCCATATATTATGAATTTTTTATTCCTTATAGGTTAATTTCTCCAAATTTGATGAATTGATAGCTATTATTTAAATTTTTAGGCCTTTTGAGTATGATCACAAGGTTCATTTGGGTTGAAAGTGATTCAAAATATCAACTACCTTTTAGAACCATGCTTCAAACCTCTTTTACAACTGGGTACTCCAATCTTTGATTTTAACGAAACGAAATCCAATATTGACTTTCTCAAGCCTCTCAAACACTATGGAATAACTAAAACTTCCTATAGTATAACTAAAAATATCCAATCACCTTGATCTCACAAGAACAAATATATGTAAATTAGAGTATAAAGTTTCTTATTTTCCTTTTAAATTACCATAACTCTCTTGATCATTCGCAAATTCAAGAGAATAACATTCTAGGTATTTAAGAAAAATATTATTAATAATTTGTCTCAAATATCTCAAAAATTAGGACTAAAAAATGAACTATACCAAAAAAAACTAGCTCTAATTCCATGTTATATTATACAAGAAATGATAATGTGAGATAGGATCTAATGCCAATTGTAGATCACACACACTCTAGTTCATAAATGATCATAGATTAAAATAGAGGAATGGGGAGAGAATCATGAAAATTAAGAGCTTAAGAAAAAAATGCAATAGAGGATGATAAATGTTCACATTACTCTTTCTAACTAAAAAGGAAGAGAGGTGAGTTTTGCATATATAGCACACATAGGGGCATATACATCCAAGAGGTGTGACAACTTCAACTATCCAAAATAGGTGGGAGATTTATCTATGTGCTAAATGTCAAATCACATGGTTACATTTTCTTGGTTTAAGAAAAAAAAATAGTTATAAGAGGTGGCATAAGATTCAACTACCCAATTGTGGGTGAAAGTGACACATGCAAATGACGGCATGTGTCCTCATAATAACCAAGTCAAAATAACCTAAGAGAGCTTAATAATATGTGCAAAAAAAAATATCTCGTACTGTAAGGAAATTAAAAAACCCCCACTAACATCTACTTCTATGAATCTAACTCTCTCTCTCTATATAGCTCATTGGTTATTTGCTCTATGTGACCACTACTAGACTAAATATCACATATACGATAACTCTAGTATTTAGGTGCACAATAGAACCTAATGAAATGTACATTGGTGTGTTGCTAACAATATTCTCAATTATCTTCAAAGGATATTGTATTATGATCTTAATTTCTATCATTCAAAGGAGAGTAAGTTGGTTGGACATATTTATTTGAATGGGTGGGTTCTATAGATGATTCAAATGTCTACATTTGTTTATACTTTTAATCTTGGGTTTGTAGTCATTTCTTCAAATCCCATGAAACAATCTATTATATCTCTTTCTACTCCATACATTGAATACAAAGTGACCATTTTCACTACTTGTGCAGGAGTTTGGTTGAGAAGAATGTCACAAGATATATACCAAATCTAGGATGGTCCCATAGTGTTGTATTACAGTAATTGTAATACTATTCATATGAGTAAGAATATAGTGTTGTACAACAAGACTAAACACTTTAACATCTAGCACCACTACATTTTTGAGTTAGTTCAAGAAAGATTGGTTGAACATGTATATTATCCTACTATGAGACAAATTGTCAATATCTTCACAAAGCCCCATGATCAAGATAACTTTTAGACACTTCACACTTTACTTTGTGTTCTCTAAAATCTTCATTATATACAAGAGATAAGCTAATGATAATTTCTCTTGTTTTTATTTACAATGTCTATATTGAGGTAGAATGAAAGCGCTTAATTGCTAATGAACATTATTAGTAATTAGTTATTTATTAGAGGTGGTTGGTTAGATTAGTTGGGTGATTATCTGGTTATGATTGTGAATACTATTGTATAAATTTGTACTTCGGTTCAATGAATTTAAATAAAGATTTTTTTATGTCTTATCATAATTATCTCTACATTTTATGTTGATGATCTACAAATCATTATCAATATTGTTTGTAATTATTTTGACATCTTCAAGAATAGTAAAAATATTTAATTTTTCATAACAATTTATGTTAAATAATCTATCAAAATTGTAAATAAAAATATTTTAAATATATTGACCCTAGAAACACCAAATTTTATAACATATTTCTATATCTCTTAAATATATTTAAAAAAACTATACTATTAATATTTTATATATCCTTATAATTTTTTAACCATATTATGTATACAATTATGTAAAATTTTATAACTGAAATTATACAGTTTAATAAGTTTTAAAAGTTTAAAATACAAGATCAATTTCAAGGCCTACCGCCGTGTCGTAGGCAATCACATGACTCTTTCTTTTCTAACACTTTTGTCCAATCTTCCGTGCTAAGCCATGTGCGATGGTCAAAAAGTCTCTTGTTTTTGCCGGCCACTTGAATAAAAGCGTTTTCGAATAGCCAAAGAAAGAAAAGTAGTCAAGGTGCCTAATCATTATTCGCGCAAAGCAAATCGAGTGGTACGGAAAATGCGGGGAAAGGTAATTTGATCTTTTAAGACCTTATCTTAATAAAACTTACGTTCATCGTTATGGGCAATTTTACTTATCTTGCATTACACTCACAAATAACTAATCTAAAAGTGTAGAGATTTAGGAAGATGAGAAAAAGAATATGAATAATACATAAATAAACAAAGTTGATAAATCTTTAAACTATTAAATTGTACAATTGAGATTATAAATTTATTATTTTTTAAAATTAAATTAATAAGAAAAATAGTAGTGAAAGTTTTATATAATTATAAACATTTTAAAATTGTAAAGATTTATTAAGTTAAAATAAATTTATTAAAAAAGTGAAGTGCAAAGTTAAGATAGAGAGAATTCTATATTTATAATATTTGGTAGAATGTATAAATGTATAGTATTGTTAGGGGAAATAAATAACTTTTGAGATTAGTTTAGATCAATTAAATAAGATGCATAAGGATAAGCATAAATTAACGTAGACTTAATCAATAGTTGGCACAATGTTAACTTGACAAATGTATATGTTTTAGAAAAGAAAATAATAATGATAGAAGTACTTAGTATCATAGATAAAAAATGATGCAACCTTATATTTTTCTTGAAAATGCAACTTCTTAGTATCATGTATGTTTTTGTTCATATGCTTCATATGTGCACTACTAAAGAATAGGTTTGTAGTTCTAATATAGACTCTCAGCTACATTCTAGTCTTTTCCTCTTCAAACTCATCCTACCTCTCAAACAAAATCTTTCTTTTTTCATAGCTGGTGGTATCAATCTATTATGCATCTTCCTAACAAATTAAAAAATTCTCATATTTTGAAATAAAATAAAAATTTAATTGTGAGGTCATAAGAAACTTTTCCTAGATCAACCCCCAAAAAAGTGCACAAAGGTCAAAAGAACAAGTACAAAGTTCAAAGAGAACAAGAATACACCTAAGATGTAAATTTGTTTATTTTCCTAAAGCACAATAGATATGTGTTTCCCTATTGATCTACTGTTTAATGATCTAGAATATGATTGATTTCCAATACATGACATCAAATCACATAATGTGTGTTTAGATAGCTTTGTTGGAGTGAAAAAGAAACTGAGAGGGGGGGCAGGGAGGGGAGGGGGTGAGTTAGTGATTTTAACCGTTTTCACAATTTTAATAAAATTGAAATAAACCAGATGTATGCTATCATTTATGAATGATAAACTCATTCGTGTATTGAATGCAATCACATAAATTGAAATGAGAATTGTAATAGTCAAACATAGCATATTAAAGCATTCATTCAATGAATCAGATGAATCACAGATAAGAAAATAGAGACAATATATGTCGAGTGGAAAACCCTCCTGGGATAGAAAAACCACTCCTAAACTACTACATTTTTAGGCTTTCATTTCAATAATCATTTTTGACAATTCCTCATAGGCTGATTTCTGAGCACCAACCCCTCTTTTAGAAACACCAATTTCAAGCAACACCAATCCCTTTTCAGTTTTCACTAAGACATACAATGATACAGAGGATCTCTCTATTTCTCTAGTTTCTATCAAGTGCCTCTTGATGGCCAATGTTTACAATCCTCAAGGTTCAAGCATGACCCTTCATAATTCTAACCATTGTCAAGCCTTAAGACAACTTGATGAAATAGCTCATAATTTAGTATTTTCAATTTCCATTCACAACTTCTCCTCAATACATACATAGTGATATTCTTACACTAGTTTTTCACTTTTTGTTTCATACATTTCTCATAGTTCTTCAAAAATAGTTAACCCACTCTTTTAATTTTTTCCAACAAAAATAAGAACCCTTATTTCTCACTTGATTTCCAAAACAAAACTGAAATCCCTAATCTCTCTATTTTCCCGCTTAAACAGATTTCATCATTACATGTTTTTATATTGTAACAGTAGCTCATTTTTATTTTTCAAAGAATAAAACAGAGGTGATTATCAAAATACACATTTTTTGTCTAGCAACAATGCCGGATGTTACAGTGTTCTTGTGAGAAAGATCAACCTATACAATTTCTTCTGACAGGAATACCCAAAGAACATTAAAGCATGTATGAAATTCATGAACAATACCCTCGAAAACCAACTATAGCAATAGTGTAACTGAAACCATAATGCAATGTAACCAAAATTATATAATGATGCATCCAAGAACAATTATCAGTGAATCCAAGTAAGAAATTGAAAAGATTCATAGACTTCATGATTACCCACAAACCAAAAACACCGACCCATAATTCTGATATTGTAAACTATGGTGAAATGCATTTTTGATTAAGTGAATTCAAGCATTTAATTTTGACCACGAAGTGAATGAACCCATTTTCATCTTCCATACAAAAGTAAGCACATATTTTTCTATTACCTTTTCCAGTAGAAGTAACGGCTCTGCAAATCAATTAAAGAGATGAATACTTGAGAAGACTGGAAAATATTTTGACATGTAGCAATTCACCAGACCAAAAGAGCAGGAAATCAAGATGAGATTCTTCCAGTTTCGAGCTCTTACCCAATGACAGGAGACCGATAGAAGAATCAACCATGGTGATGGTCTTTCATATTTCCCCATACATTGTCAAAGAAATTCAAAAAGCCACCAAATATAGTGAAATGACTGTGAGGAGATTTACATAGTGGCGACCAGAATAGGGTTTGAAACCCAAAAACAATGAAACAAAATGTTTGCCCTAATCTTCCAAATAAAAAACAGTCGATATCCTTTACCAAATTTGATAGATTTTGAAGTCCGAAGGGACTGAATTAGTAATACAAAAAATCATGATGCATTTTGAAATCCGCGGACTATTCAAAGACTTGCATGCCGACCAACATCATTACCATTGTTCTATTATTGACCAAGAGAAAATGCTGACCAAATAATTCCTTGCATTATTTGACATGACCACATTACACACCAAATATTGATTACGTAAGACTTGTTTTTTTCCTAGTAATCAAGGCCAAGTAATTTCCATGGTGACATTTTAGAACAACATAACTTTATACTTGCTTTCAGCCTTAAGGCCTACTAATGTGTTAACCAAGAGACCCAAATTCCATACACAAGGATGAACAATATGTTTTCCTTTATCCACACTCGATTTCCATATAATATCCAATGCCTTATGAAATATAATAAAGGCTAATATTCATGCTAAATTCAATATGCCATTCACTCATGCTGAATTAAGTATACCAAATGCTCAAGCCATTATTAAGTGTTTCATATACCCATGCCAATATCACAATATCATATGCCCAAGCCATTAACATATATTTAAGGAAACCCGATAAGGTTTTCTTAAGACAAAGAGCCAATTGAAAGCATTACCTCATACAAAATCCCACCTCTGATATTGTTCAAAATAAATTATATCAATGTCATAATGGTAGAAAAACTGAAAAAGACAACATCATATAATTATGTAGATCACTGAACAAGCCAATATCATATAATTTTGTAGATCACTTAATAAACGAATATCATATAATCAAGTGTTTCATAGAAAACTAAATAAGCCAATATCAAGTGAATCACTATAGCACAAAATTTCAAATCAGAAACATGTCACCTGAACATGGGAACATAAACCTATAACCAATAATCCTTATGCTCTGCACACATGGAGTCAAGATATCAGTGCCACCAAATATAATATCATAAATGAAGTAAGTCTATCAAATACATAATGGAAATAGTTCAACTGAGTAATCAACCACCAAGATGCCAAACTGAAACAAATATTGTCATCAAGGACATATAGCAAAAGAGAAGTTCAAAAAACTCTACCTTTGTCCTTGATGGAAAAATTTGAGCCACCAAGCCAAAATAATGAACCAGAACCAAGAGCTTATAATTCTCCCCCTTTTTGTCACAAGGATAAAGGGAAGAAAATAGTAAAATTCCATGAAGCCGTAGATATAGAAATGGAGCAGAAAAGTATGAGCTGCAAGGAGAGTTGACCAGCTCCCCCTATCACCAAGCTAGATATTTTAAGATAGTAAATATTGAGAGATAACTCCCAATCTAGACCGAAGTCTTTCAAATACTTCTTTAGCCAGAGGCTTAGTAAAGATGTCAGCAATCTTTGCTTGTTTAGGAACATATTGCACATAAACCTCATTAGCCAACACCTTTTCATGAAGAAAGTGAAATTTAATAACAATGTGTTTAGTGCGATAGTGCATAACATGATTCTTGGAAATATTAATCGCACTAGTATTATCACACAAAATAGAAACAGGTTTAAGAATTTTAATACCCATATCAGATAGGGTTTGTGACATCCAGATTACTTGAGTACAACAAGAGTTGGCAGCAATATATTCTGCTTCGGCAGTAGAGAGTGAAACAAATTCTTTTTTTTTTGTTGTGCCATGCCACTAATCAATCACCAAGAAAGAAAGCAGCACCATTGGTGCTTTTCCTATCATCCAGAAAACCAGCCCAGTGAGAATCAGTATATGCTATTAATGAGAAATCATTACTTCTGGGACACCAAAGTCCATAATCAAGAGTTCCTTGAACATATTTAAGAATCCTTCTTACAACATTAATTTGAGATTCCTTAGGAGATGACTGAAATCTTGCAACCATGCAAGTTACAACTTGCATTATATCAGGTCTTGAGGTTGTTAGATATAATAGGTTGCCTATCATGGACCTATAGGGTAAGTACACCAATCTATGACACAATTTAGGTGCCAAATTTAAAAATGATCAAAATAACCTCAAAATAAGACCTTTGGCACACACCAAATGAATAAAAAGTCATTTGGTGCATGCCAAATGGCTAAAAAGTCATTTGGCAAATGCTAAATGGCTAAAAAGTCATTTGGCAAATGCTAAATGGCTAAAAAGTCATTTGGCGAATGCTAAATGGCTAAAAATGCATTTGACACATGCCAAATTTGGCATGTGCCAAATGTCGTTTTAGACATAAAAAGAAAAACTCGAGTTTCAAACCCTCATTCTATCTTCAACCCGCAGCTTGAGGAAAAGGATTTCAAGTCCGCAACTCGTGCTCGCCAAATCTCTTCCATTGTTTGCATCCTTAGCTTTCTATTTTCTATGAGGATGTCACCAACACGTCAGAGAGGTCGAAGATTACAAAGAGGTGTGTATTTTTATGCTATTTATTTTGAATTTGATTTCGAATGCAAATTTAAATAGATTTTTATAATAAAAATTTGTTTTAATTCTCAGGGAATGAATCTCCACCTCAAAACATTGAGAATTCACAATCACCCCCTCATGAAGAGCCTCCTATACAAGAACAACTCGAAACCCCTCCATCAATTCATAGGCATCCTCAAGGAACACAAGAAAATATTCAAAATCAAATAGAAAATAATAAAAGAGACATTCAAAAATTAAGTGCAAGATTAACCGAGCATGCCAAAACCCACCCTTATAGGAGAGGGATTGTTGAATCATTGAAGTCGGTTTTAACTCATGTAGGAGAAATGAGTGAGAAAATAATTTTTTGGTCAACTAAGAGGCATGAGATGAGACAATTTTATGCTAATGCTTTGTCATATGTAGATGTCAAAAAACTAAAAATTAGCAAAGCCGAGTTGTGTGCGCTATTTAAATACCCAAAACCTAATGAACCTTTGTCCCATGCATGCAGGAGGTTCCCCATCCATTGGTGCCACCATGAGTTAATTAAAAAAGAAATTGGGAGTGGTGGTGCATGGTATTTGACCAACCTCTATGCAATAACCATGAGGTGTCGCAATACTTTTTGAGGAAACTCTATTGCGAGTTTTTCCTCAATAAAATGCCAAACTATTTTGACATCTTAGACTTTCAAGGTAGAGGTGGGGGCTCCACACATGATAGACCTGTTGCATAACATAATCCACAGTTGGCATCGAGAGCCTTTGGCAGACCCATGGTGGAGCATGTCATTGTTCATTCCATTGTTAAGGATAGTATAGAGGTGGAAACATTGAAGTCGATTGGCTCACTAGCCCTAACCATTTTATAGTGTGTGAGTCCTCTAGTAGAGCTTGGTGTAAAGGAGACGTGTAGGCCCCGAGCTCCACCCCACCATTATGGTGCTTGTGGTGTTGTTTGCAAGCACGATTACCAGGGTGCTCGTGATGTAGCTACACAACCTATGTCAGTTTTAGAGGTGATGGCTTTCATAGATGATATTTTGAATGATAAATTCAACATTGACACTCAGGTAAAATTTAACAGGTTATTTTAATGTTGTTTATTAAAATATATTTTAAAATTTAAGAATAACTAAATTAGTAGAATTTTGATATGATGAAATTTCAGGGTCGCACTGTTCATGAGGGATGCTCTATTCCTACAAACCCTTATATATTCTCGATGATGAGTCCATAGGTATGCAACTTGTATTAAAGATATTATTATTGCATTTGAACAATTGAATGTTATATTTGAATGCTTGTCTCATAACATGTTTCAGATTTTAAACAATTTCCTGGTGCACCTTCTTCCTCCACACCTCGCGATTCATATCCTCAAACAACATACACTCAGGTAGCCTTTATTCATTAAAGGTCTATGTTAGCTAGTTTTCATAATTTTGTGTATATACAAATCTAAAAAATTGATGAGAAACAAAAACATTGTATTCAAATATTCCTTGATCATGTCACATTATGTTCTCCTATATCAACATGATACCTAAGATATTGTTTCATTTGGAGATGTTGATAAGAGATGTAGGAGTTGAGAAAATACAACACCACAAACCCCGAAGATCACCTGCATGCAAATAACCTGTCACAAAAGAAGAGATGGAGACAAACAAGCAAGGGTTCTCTGAAAACTGAAAATGTATATATCAAAGAGAATGAAAGAATGAATTTATATGAAATACAATGGGATCAATCCTTATAAAAAGGAGATCATGTAAACCCTAATAAAACCCTAATAGGAAAAACCCTAATAGAAGCCCTAATAGGATAACATTTAATAATTAATATAATTATTAAATGTCACTATATGCAAACTAACGTGAAATCTTAAGAAGGGAATAAAGGTAACTTAATCAACATAATTAAGTTAAGACCTTTACTCTAACACCCCCCCATAAGATGAGCAACAGTGCAGCTACAAACAAATGCAAAAAATCAAAGGTAACTACAATGCAAGAAGGCAACATGGGTCTCGACAACTAGGTCAGATCAGGTACCCAAATACAACCAAATCTCTGTAAAATGGAGAAACAGAGAAAACCTCATGGGAAAAAGCTCTACTCCAAAAAGAGAAGAAGAAAGCCAAGAAGAGACATCACTGAAGCAGAAGAAGCTGCAAACAACTGTTGAAAGATGACTGCTATGGTGTTGAAGAACCTCCACTGAAGATAGGATGATCAAGAACAAGAAGACAATAATCTGCATAAGTGCCCATACGACACTACTCGAATCAGATGGCAAATAAAGGCAAACACCTGGAATGAAGATATAGATGGCACAAGAACCAATAGTCTGAAACACTGATCAACTGAGAATGGAAGATTCCTTCCAAGGAAAAACCAAGGAAGCATTAGCATGAATAGGATAATACCCCCCCATAATGGTGAACTGGGAGCCTGACAGATCAACTGAAATGGTGTGCAACACCTTGTAGTGCATGAAGAAAAAGATACAACATCTGAAAGTGCACAAGAAAGCACCTGCAACTGAAAAAGTGGTTTGCAAAACAAAGCACACATGCATGAGGCTGGAATCATATGGATCCATGGTCGTCGTGGAGGGACACTCACTAGACAAAGGTGTGATGGCAAACAAAGGCAAACTACACAACCCCCTATGGTATGGATTCAATGTCATCGTGGAGGGATACTCACCAGATAAAGATGTGATGGCAAACAAAGGAAAACTACACAACCCCTCATGGCACTTTATAATATCAATGCGAGTACAAAATATGGGACAACCTTATGTGAAAAATCCCAAAAGATGCATGTACAATAGTGTGGCACTTTATCTCAGTGCATTTACATAAAAGATAGCTTAAAAATAATGCTCAAAAATGTTCTCAAAGGACAAAATGCTGGAAATACATGAAGAACAGCCAAGAAAAAAGTATCCCATGTGAACAAAAAGTTTCCAAGAGCAAATATGTCTAGGTAATCCACTAGATTGTGAAAACACAAATAACTAAGTAAAAGATACCTGGAGTAAAATCTAGAAAAATGGCATGGATGAAATTGAAGAGCTTTGAAATACGGTTTCAACGCCACTGAGATTGTGAAAAACGGAGAAACTGATCAAAAGTTATGAGCTTGAGACTTTAAAAAGTCCCTTTGTCTTCAACTGGTTGTAGAATGCACCAACGGAAAAAAAATGTGATGAGACCCACATCACTAGAAAGATGAGAAAACCAGCTTTCCGATGATATCTTATTTGCCAAAAAATGATATCGTATGCCCAAGTTACGGCCTCTGGAATAAATCAACTCCAAAGAGGGAAAAAACTAGTGCTAGGTTACATTTGACAGCCAAACGGCCGTCACCGTAAAAGTGCGATTGGACTACTTTTTTGCAAAAATGTTTTTTTAAATAAAGAAAACAAATAAAAAAATTACAGAGATTTTTCTTTGGAATTTTTTTTTTGAAAAAAAATTGTGGTGGGGGGGGGCACGTGGGCCCACCCCCACCGCAGCCCATGTGGGCGCAGACTACCTGCGTAGGGGACTGCGCAGGTACCGACCTATGTAGGCTATGCAAGTACAGACCTGCGCAGTACCCTGTGTAGGGTACCATAACTGCAGCCAGCTTGAGCAAGCCGTAAACAGGCTTTCCAATTTAGATTTTTTTTTTTAATGTTTTTTTTTCATAAAAAAAATACAAGGTAAAAAACTGTGAATTTTGCAGAAAAAGAATTTTTTTTTAACAAAATTTTTGAATAAAAAAAATTATAGAAATTTTTTTTCAGAAAAATAATTTTTTTCCCAGTTAGGGACGGCCGTACGGCCGTATTGTAAAACAAATTTGCCTCAAATTTTGACTTTGTCCAAAATGGACGAATGGACAGTTGATTTAGGGGTTTTGGACCACTGCGGATGCAATGACAATGCCCGTTTGAGCTGAAAATGCTTCAAAATTGCAGGTATGCCCTAGATCAAGAAAATAAGCCCCAAACCCTTGAAGCTCCAAGAATCTTCAGAACAAGAATAGGAAGCAGCAGGTGTCGAGCTCTGATACCATGTAGGAGTTGAAAAAATACAACACCACAAACCCCAAAGATCACCTGCATGCAAATAACCTATCACAAAAGAAGAGATGGAGACAAACAAGCAAGGGTTCTCTGAAAACTAAAAATGTATATATCAGAGAGAATGAGAGAATGAATTGATATGAAATACAATGGGATCAATCCTTATAAAAAGGAGATCATGCAAACCCTAATAAAACCCTAATAGGAAAAACCCTAATAAAAGCCTTAATAGGATAACATTTAATAATTAATATAATTATTAAATGTCGCTATATGCAAACTAACGTGAAATCTTAAGAAGGGAATAAAGGTAACTTAATCAACATAATTAAGTTAAGACCTTTACTCTAACAAGAGATAGCCTTGGTGATATTGGCAGCACGATGGACCATGGAGTTGCTACAACAATAGCCAATTCTGATCCATTGAGAGAGGTATGGAATAGATTAGTTTATTTGACACTACATTTTCTCTTTTATGTTCTATTATAGAAATTTTTCTCGATAATTTTTTGTATTTTAATTTCTATCTTCATGGTTGCTACAAGTGGTTATCACTCTAGATCGTGGACATGGTGATGCTGTAAATGTGCATGATGACTATATGTATGTGGTAAGCGATTATATATTTTTTTGTATGCCATTCCACAATTCAATTTATATATTTTAACATCTTTACTTTTAATTGTATCAGTTGAAGGTCTAGAGTGAAGAGAGGAGGAGTAGCGAGCGTGTTCGAAAGACTAGAGAAGTAATAGTCACTCCATCCAACTAAATTTTGAAGGCAACACAAGATCTATTTCCTCCCTCATGAGGGAAATGGCTATGTATTAGTGTTGCTTGTTGTATGCCTATGTGGCATTTTGGAACATATGTTTTGTACTATTGGTATATATACGTGATATTTTATGTCCATATAGCTCCTTTGTACTAAGCCTATATTTTTTTTTTGGATATATTTATAATCTTTTATCAATATATATCATTGTATAGCCTTTCAAATTTTTGATTAAAGAAACTCTTATTTTGCTACTACCGTTCTTGAATGATATATCATACATATCGTGTAAGTTGTATGCTTGAATGTTGTAGGCATGGATTTTGTTTACATCTAATGCTTAATTAATTACTATTGAATGCTCAATAAGCCCCATCTAAAGTGTATTGTATAAATAAGCTCCATTCGTGGTGGTTGTATCCTTTGGAATGCTTCAATTACTTGTGCCTCACTGATGTAGAGGCAAGGAGGCTCAAACCCAATCAATCTGGCAACCTAAATTCAAGGGGATCCTAAAAATATTAATACAACCTATTTTGAGCAATCTACACAACCTCAAAGCCCCATCAAACCAAACTCTTCATTCAACACCTTACCCAACAATCCACCCTTATATCACTCAAAACCCGGTCCAAGCCTCATTTCTCCCAACCTTTCCAAAACACCTGACCATTTAAAGGTGGATTAAGATACCCTTTTCAAGTTTACACAACATATGCCAAAACCAATAGTAACTCTTTTCGACCAACATGAACTTTCAATACACATCCCTCGCTCTAGGCTTCATAATTAGGGCTAATTTCCAAAGGAACCCCCTCACAAACTCACCTTCAAACCAAGGAAACTTGAAACAGTCTTAGGGATGCTCACCAAACTCAGGATTCTCCCATTTTAAGAGCCCCAAGAACTTGTTCTATTCCTCTACTCACAAACCCTCCTAAACCTTCACAAAAATAAGGGTTTTAAAGAAACTCATAACTCCAGACCTCTCCCAATCCTTCCAAAGGTCCAAAAACCCCACAATACCTTTTCCCTAACTTAAAATACAGTCACAATCCCATTTCTTTCAATATTTCTCATATTCACTACTTGAGTTCCTTACTTTCATGGTAGAAACACCCTTGAACAACATTAGAACTTTACACCCCACTAAGTTTATTCATTCTCTCAGCCTCCAAAGTATTCATACACCAAACTAATCATGGTATAGGACAATCCAGTGAGCCAAAGGGTCAAAATAGTAGGTGGATTGGCTAATGTGTCATGGTGTTACCCTCAAAACGGTCCCTAACATAGAAAACAAAGAAGTAACCAAGTTTGTTGATCCCACACACACCAACGATGGATTTAAACCTTCATAACAGAAGTAAAGAGATTAAACACATATGAAATCAAGTATCCAAAGCCTCAAGTCATGATAGACTTGTGTAGGCCTATGCAAGGCAAAGAAAATTTAGGAAAACAAAGAAAACCAGTGATCAATGTTTTCAAAAGTATATTTTCTTATTAGAAACTGAACAAAATCAACCCTCAACTCAGGGTATTAAAGCAATATATCTTGATACCACCTTCCAACTACCCCTTGAGTTGATCAACCACCATAACCACCCTTTGTTAGACTTCTAAGATGGCAATTTGCCAATTTTTCTCTTAATTACCATGCATTCACAACTTGATTTAGCAAATACCACCTAATTGACCTATTAAACCTTTTAAATATAATTGCAAGGTATTTACATAGCATATAGAGATATAGAGAGCAAATAAAATAAATATTTTAACTAATGAATTGTAAGAAATGGATTTTTGTAGTTTATATTCATGTTGTTGATTACATTGCATTGCACATCTTTCAAATTCAAAGAATTACTTCACTTTGTATAACTAATAAGTAGATGCTGATAGATGCCAAAAATTTAATTGCAATATAGTTTGTACAAATTTAACCTAAGGATCTATACAATTTCTTCACATTGCATAACTAATAACTAGTAGCAGCTGCTAATTGCATTTTATTATCATGGCATTCTATGAGAACAAATTTCTTTGAGATATTTTTTCAAATAGTTCCCTGCCTTGTCTATGTTACCACATTTTTCATACATGTCTACCAAAGCATCTTCTCAAATAGTTCAGTGCCTTGTTTCTATGGCTAAAATCCTTAAAAAATTTATATTGAACAAGCTATGGATGCTTAAAAAAATATCAAAAGCATAATAGTAAGCAATAGCATAGACAAGGCAGTGAACTATTTGAAAAAATGCATCAAAAAAATTGCTTTGAAATGATCAATTTATTTGTGCTTTCACTCTTCTTTAACATTGTATATCTGCTCCTTTTGGTTTTTGATTTGTGTGATGGTAGACCAATGTTCAAGCCCTATGTACAATCTCAATTGGTATTTATTGTGTTGGTCTTAGCAATAAAAATCTTTTGGAGAATAAATCGGCAAACCAAATAAAATAAAATGGAGAGAAAATAAAATAAATAGTTTAACTAATGAAATGTAGAAAATAGATTTTTGTAGTTTATATTCATGCATTGCGCATCTTTCAAACTCAAATCATCACTTCAGATTGCATAACGAATAACTAGATGTTGATAGATGACAAAATTTCGATTACAATATAGCTTTTTATGAAGTCAACCTAAGCAGTTATGCAATTGCTTTACATTGCATAACTAATAACTAGGAGCAACTGCCAATTGCTTTAGCTTGTCATGGCATTCCATGAGACCACATTTCTTTGAATCATTTTTCAAATAGTTCATTCCCTTGTCTATGCTATGACATTTTTCGTATATGTCTACCAAAACATTTTATCGAATAGTTCATTGCCTTGTTGCTATGGCTAAAAGCCTAAAATAGATGCTTTCGAACAAGCTATGGATTCATGGAAAAAATCTATCAAAGCATAATAGTAAGCAATATCATAGACAAGGCATTAAATTTTTTGAAAAAAATGCCTCAAAGAAAAGTGGTCTCATGGCACTGATGGAATGCCATGACAAGCCATAGACAAGGCAGTGAACCGTTTGAAAAGTTGCCTCAAAGAAATGTGGTCTCATGGTGATGCAATGTCATGCTGAATGCCTATGGTAATGGACTGTCATGGCATTCCATCACAATGGGAACACATTTCTTTGAAGCATCTTTTCAAACAGTTTACTGCCTTGTCTATGGTATGACATTTTTCATACATATCTACAAGAGAATTTCATCAAATATTTCATTGCCTTGCTGCTATGGCTAAAAGCCTAAAACAGGTGCTTCTGAAAAAGCTATGGATGCTTGGAAAAAATATGTCATAGCATAATAGTAAGCAATAGCATAGACATGACACTAAATTATTTGAAAAAATGCCTCAAAGAAAATTGGTCTCATGGTGATGGAATGCCATGACAAGCCTATTAGAACCATAAATTTTCCATTAAAAATAAGGCCTTTTTGCCCATTTAAACCCATTATTTTCCTATATTTTTTCATAAATATTCATTTCATCACCCTCCACAATGCTAAAATACCTTATACCTTTCACCGTCGCCATACTTTTTGTGGTCTATGTCATTTATTGCTATACCACAACCTTTTGCAAAGTGGCTCGTGGTATCACGGTGGCGGTTAAGTGTAGTCATGGTGATTGTTACTGCTACACCATAGATAGTCTTTAAGCTGGCCATAGTGGCACGGTAAATAATTAGTCAAGTCAAATAAGCAACACAGTTGGCGGATGGTCAACAAATGTTTATCGTGCAACTGCGAATAGTCCAAGAGAAAACCACAATAGTGTGGTGGGTAGTGAGATAGCAACGAGGAAGCGGTTAGAAGGAGGCACCGTGGTACTGCACGGGGTTAGAAAGAATACCACGGTAATGTGGTAGATGGTGAGGGAAGTGGCTACTAGTCACACTATGGTACCTTCGACAATTAGGAAGTAGACCGTGGTATGACTGTGTAAGGAGATAGGGCGGAGGCAACAGACAAAACAGTTACTCCTACACCACAGCCAGATAGAAAGAAAATCACGGTGGTGCGGTGGGTGGAGGTAGCAGTCAATAGCGGTCACCACACAACCACAGGGTGTAAGCGTGAAGGTCACGATAGCATGGTGGAAGACGTGGAGCTGTCAATGTTAGAGCACCGCGACATCAAGGGAGGAAAAAATAAAGATGGTGGTGAAGCGGTAAATATAAGGGAAAGTTTTGCATATAAAAAGAAATATTAAGAGTGGCTAAAATGTTAAGGTAAAAATGAAAATGCAAAATTATGTAAAAATATTTAATTTTCCAATGAGGCAACTCAATTAAATATTTTAATTTTTTTCAATGAATTAAAGCAGTTGTAATAGGAAATTGAACAGTCATGACCCTTGGTATGAATTGTATACATATTTTGAAAAAATCAATTGAAAGGGGACAAGAGTTAGAAGTTAGATTTTGGCAGAAAATAAAAACTAGGAAATGGAAATAATGTACAGAATTTTCTTGAAGCAAATCAATGGAGAAACTGTTTAAACTAGTGAATTATTTATGGTGTTCAGTTGTTATGTTGTATTAATTTATATTCTTTATCTGTTTGTCTCCAACTTGAGATTTTTTATCATTTAAATCAGTATATCAAGTATATTTTTGATTTGTCAAAACATATTCCCATTTTGTGTGATTTAATTAACTAGCGTTTGCAAGTCAGAATTAAATTATTTTAAATAAGTCACAGTGATTTAAGAATTTATTTTGGATAATTAAAGAATAACTAGGCTAGGAAAGTATTCCAGCATAATTTATGCAAGTCATGAATTTAGTGAAGTTATATGCCAGTCAAAGAATTTAAAAGTACCTAGCAACTTGAATTAAGCCAGAGAGGGAGACACATACAATTTTTTATTTTTGACTCCATTGCCCATGTGGATAGAAGGCACTGATCTCTCACAACCCAGAGAATCGATTTCATAAAAAATAACATTTTCAAATCCTTTCTTTTATGCAGTAGGAGTAGTAGTCATGATTTTATCTATTCACTTCCAATTGCCATTGTGAATAGATTGATTGAGCAGGAAATATATTTCAAA